>CM021754.1:3545987-3951286 GCA_011075105.1 Heteronetta atricapilla | reverse complement strand
GGGGGGGGGGGATGGAAGGGATAAGGGGGTCAATGGGGGGACCGCAGCCCTTCGCCTGGCATCCCTCTGGCTGGATCTGGATTTTAAAACAATAAAATCCGCCGCTGCTGCTGCTCTGTCGGCTTCCCCCCCGCCGCCCCCCCCCCGCCCCGGCACGCCGCAGCCCGCAGCCGCCCGTGGAAATCGCAGGGAGGCAGCAGGCTGCCTGCCTCATGCCCGCGATGACTTTCGAGCTGCCAAGCTCCTCTCCTCGACCCCCCCCCCCCCCCCCCGAGCCCTCCCCAAGCCAGCCCTCCGCTCAATGGCAGCCCCGCTGCTGCCTCGCAGCCCAGACTATATTTGCAAGATGTGCTAATTTACCAGCTATATGCCCTTGGATTTTCAAATGAACTCATCAGTCACTGCTCCTAGGACCGATGCTCCCTCTCTCTCTCCCTCACACACACCCTCCGCTGCAGACATGTTACTCATTCTCCAAGCATTTCCTCTCCCAATGTCCGTCAGACGCATATACACTTCATTGATCAAACCAAATCCCTTGATAACGATAAATAATAATACAGACAGTTAACATCAGCGGGGAGCTGGGGGGGGGGGATAGGCTGACGACTAAATCTGCATTGTGCTTTTAGAGGCTGGTGCCTGCCTTCCGCGATGAGGAGCACAGGTACACCCTGCAAGACACCCGCCTTGCCATGCGGGGCCTCACCTGCCACCCCACAGCCACCAGATCTATGGGGCTGTGGGGGGACACACGCTACCAGTGCCCTATATCTGCCCCTGTACCCCTGTACAGGCTCCCTGTAGGAGCAGGAGGTGCTACTCGCCATAAAGCACCTAGCACTAAATAAATAGGGCAGTCTCTTTGTTATGCTGGGCAATGCACAGGTGCTTTTAGGACTGCGGCGGTGAAGGCAGCTGGATATCCACAGCTCCTGAGGGTGCACAGGGAGATTTCCCGAAGCACCTCCCTTAGTTCCCACTGAAATCCTTTGTACTGCAGCCAGGCAGCACCTAAGCGAGGCACCAGGTTAGGGAGGCGGGCTGTTCACCGTGCCAGGTATTTTCAAGGGCTTTGGTTTCGGGGTTTTTGTGGCTTTGCTTCCTAGTTCTCTGGGGCTAGAATGGGGGAGGCAGGGGGAAGCTGCCTTTTGGGATTTGGGCTAGTTCAGCGTCTTGTGTGGGTCTGGCAAAGAGAAAGTGACTGCAGTGTAAGTGTTCGGGAAGTTGGGGAGGGTGGGGCTATCTAGAAATCTTTGACTCACTGGGGTAACTCCCTGAACACAGGAATTAAATTATTACTCAAAGCAGGCTACATTTTATGAGCAGCAGCCTTAGAATGAAATTCTGCATGCATAGAGAGTTTGAACCAAGTAAAATAAACATATGGAAATATGTATACAATACATAATTCAATTATTGGGTGCAATGCAGAAGTCCCTGGGTGACAGAGGAGGTGGAATTATGCAGTAAAGGCAGTCCAGGAATCCATGCATACAAATTTTCTCATTTATACCGACACAATCCTGATTGACATCAGCCTAGACAGGGGAAGAATCAAACCCTGTGTACTGAAGGATCTAATCTTTGGGAAGAGTAGACTGGATTAGAGAGACTGTATCTGCCACCATCCTTTCACTACCCGTACAGATTCTGTCCTCAGCATCGCAGCAGTAGGTAAGATTTTGCCATCACAGAGAATTATTTACACCCATTGTCTTTTTCATGTTCCCCTATCTTCCTTCCAACAACAACAACAAAAAATGTTTGATTTTTTTAAAAAGTTTTGCCGCAAACACACAATTTCTTTACACAATTTAACCAAGTCTTTGGAGGATACTTATTTCAAGCAGTTAACACCTGACCCCAATTTTTGTGGGTAATTAGTGAGCTAGATAACCACACAAAGTGGGTAATTATTTAGTACCCAAGGGTACTGTACAAGAGGGTAGAGGCTGGCAATGTTAACAAAAGCACATCTCTAATTATTGTATCTATACTGGTGATGTTTTAAGAAGAGTTACTCCATCTAATGATCCATGATAAATCAGTAAACTATTTTGCTTCCCTTAGCATATATGGCTGGTCTAATCAGTATGCGAGGGCAAAGCAAAGCCAAGCCCCAGCTTCGGACAATACACAGACCTCGAGAGAAGCCAGAGGCATCCACTTGGAGAAGCTGGCACAACTGGAAGCCTCTGCTCTAGAACAGCAGCCCAAGGGCCATCACTGAGAGCTAACAGTTGGTTGAGCTGACTTGAGAAGCTTGTAGAGAAAGCTTCGGGGTCTACGTCTCGCTTGGGCTTCTCTGTATACAAGAACCCTGGCCATGTCTTAGTAGAGTTCAGTCTAGCTAACTGAAAACTGCTTTGAAAGCTGTACAAGTGAGGTGCTTTGTGTCTGTGGAAGGTCAAGGCTGTAATGCAAGAAGGTAGCATTGAAAAAAAAATACAACCCAAAAATCCCCAACCAAATCGCGTTTGATAAATTTCAATTATTTGCCATCTCCAGTATTTAAATTTCAAAACCCACATTTCTCCCATGGAAAATATTACATCCTCTGGAGATTTTTTTTTTTTTCACAAATTTAAGAAGGGATGAGAGCTATCTATTTTGAAATACAGACTAAATAGAGAAGGTTCAGCTACCAAAAAAAAAAAAAGTGGCTTTGATCATTAGGACCACGTGAAGAGAAGAGTTATGTTGGAAACAGATTCGTAATCTTAAACACAGCGGTCACTATCCACTGACCACTATTTGCAGCATTACACACACTTAAGGACATCTTCAAACCAAGACATTACGCTCAGCAGCAAAGCACTTTCCTTTTTAATTGCTTTTATGAATCATCACCAGCATCCGGACACTTTATTTACTGGAGTCCAGCAACCTTGTTTTTCAAAGACTTAGACTCCAATACCTAAGGGCCTCCAGGCTGACACAAAGAGAAATAGAGGTGTCATCCTCTTTTGATCATAGCCACGTATTTGACTCAGCTTGGGACTGTGCAAGCCAGGCACTATAGATGAAAACCCATACGGCAACATCACCTAACGCTGTGACTGCCAGGAATTTGGAATTTAAACAGAGAAAGTCTGAGGGATTTCCCTAACTCCCCATCTCTCTCTTTTGTTCTTTTCCTTTTTTATCAGTTAAAGAAGTTCAACGGAAAGAGGCCTGAAAATTGTTCTTATATTTTAAAAGGGACCAAATCTCTGTGGTCCATCTAGTCCTGAGCACTCCTGTTCACATCACTAATGCGAACAGGTTAAAAAGAAAAAAAAAAAAAACACTGCCAAAACTGGGGATCAGTTCAGAGCAGCTGTGAGGTGGACACCTGTCCACTCTGAACTGCCCCAGAAAATTGAAGCTTCTTTCATGTGCTACAGGCCATTTAATAACCCAGCAACTTACAGTGTTTGGCTGCTACCATGCTGAGGTGGGTATAAATAAATTGGTATCCCCTTCACTAATCCTCTTAGGGACCCGGTTTGCAGGAATAGTTCTCATAGAAATGGAGTGAGAGGAATTTTGCAGAGAGAAGCTGGAAAAGAGAAAGGAAGAATGAATTTAATCGTGGACACAGGTTCAAAGGAAACCTTGGTAGCTGCACAGTTATAGGAGAAAGCAGAGCAAAACCAAACTATTACTATTTTTTTCTGAAATGAATTGGAATTAGTGGTTCAAAGGAGAAGACATGCAGGAGATGCTCAGCCAGAGGGGATGCTTTAGGGACTTAAGCATTCACTGTAAAACCTTAAGGTCTTTTTGAGACAAGTCAGTAACTTCTCTACAGACCAACTTAAGCCCTTCATTCTCCTGCAGCAGAAAAAATAAAATGGGTGATGTTACCATACAAATGTTATTCAGGAAATAGCAGTTCTATCTCAGTTATATGGGCAGCATATACAAGAACATAGAGAATAGCTCAAGAATGAATAAAATATCTGAGGAAAAAATATTTACTAATATAGATGAAGAGTTCTAACAAGGATTGAGGAAAGGAACAAATTCACAGTGTGGGGCACATCCAAGGAGAGCAAAGTTGGGCAAAGTACCATGGTTTGGGCACAACCAGAACACCGCTCTAACTCCCAAGTGAGGAGTTTGACAACCCAAGGCTTCTAACTGGAACATCACCATCTTGGATAACATTGCCCATTCCACATCAAGGCAGTTATAAAATTGTTTCACCTCTTCCTGCCTTGCTTCCTACCCTATATAAAACGATCACAACAAAGCTTACCGTGTCCACAGAGAGTTTTGAGGTCTTTGGAAGACAGCTGCTATGTCCAGATTACTCTCGTTATCCTCACTGGGCTGCCCTGTTAGTTGACAAAGAGGGTAGATTGTGGTTGATGGCCATGGAGATTCCTTTTCATCACCAACAATTCATTTTAATCTAACCCACCCACCCAACTCTCATCTCCAAATGCAACAGGGTATATAACAGTAAGTCACCTCGTCTCAGCTTGGAGAGGGGATCATTGTATTTTTTCTACCTCACCCCAATTCTTCTAAGAGATTTCTCAAAGATCTTTGAGCTCCAACTCTATCAATCCCTAGATAATGGAGGACAATTGAAGTAGTAAGGTGCCAAAGCCATAAAACAATTCTATCCCAAGGTGAGGAAAGCAAGGAAAAGGACAAACGAGGCAGTTTCAGCTCCTGGTGCAGCAGTCCTGGAACTCGGTGCCCTCCGTTTAAAACCAACTTTGGGAAAACGGGAGGAGTTCAGCAAAAGGTCAGTGGATGTGACAGAGATTTAAAAGAAAGGTTACAGAGATGAATTCATCCACTATCAAAGAAAGAGCATGAGAAGCAGGAATGCAATACCTAGAGTTATGTGTGTTTTGCCCATGGGGAGTTCACAAGCTGCTCTTGTCCGTGAGTTCTCCTATAGATTTAACCAAACCCCCAAATTCAAGGTGAAACTCCAACTTATCTGGATGAAGTCACGCAAAAATGTACTACATCTACTCCTGCATGATTTGCCATTTCCATATCACATAAAGCACCTGAAACCCCTCGTATTTCACATGGTTTCAGGTCTGTGAGAAGTTTCAAATAAGGCTTGATTCATTTAAAACATGACCAAAGCTCCAAAAACTCACTAAAATTTCAGATAAATATAACCAGTTTTGAGCTGGTGGTGATAATTCTTAAGATCTGAGGTTTCATACCGAAAGCCTGACAAATTTTTAATACTTCAGTTACTAACTGATGGAGCTTTAGTAGTTTGTTAACCCTACAAGACTGATAAAAACTTCCTGTCTGATGAACACTTTATGTTTTTATTTTTCTTTAAATTTGTTTGAAATTTCAATGGAAACCATTACATGAGAAAGGTGATGTCCCCTCAATTGACTTTTGTTTTTCCTTTACCTGAGGGTCACACTGTAAAGGGAGGGCAGAGGGCAGAGCCTGCTTCTTGCAGCCCACAGATCAATTTCCATCTCCTTTCCATCGTGGAGCCCTAGTCCTACAGTCTACGTCCAATTTTCCCCTATATAAATAACCTATCTATTTCACATGAGAAAGAAGCTGGAATTCTGAGCCTTAATTAATGTTTGTAAAGAGCCCTGATAGGCTACAAGGAGCTGACAAACCTTGAAGCATGGTCATCCTTAAATATCCCCCAAGACCTGTCAGTCTCAGCTTTTCTCGCCAGCACGGACTTTCTTTTTAAAGAGAGGGTGGAATTATTTCAAAGATAAAACAAACAGAAATTGTTTTTCAGCTTTTCTAGTCCTCCAGCTACAGCCTACGGTTGCCACAATTTTTAAAAATAAATAAATAAATAAACAAGGGGGGCATGTTTCTCCCAACAAAAGAACACTTGTCTCGGCTATTGCTTAAGAAGTAAACCAAAAGGTAGAACACCAAAATATTTTCTGTTGCTCGTTGGTGGGCACAAGCCGCCGATCCCTGTGCAGGGACCGGCAGAGGCTGGCACAGAACCATCCGGATGGATCCCAAATCGGCGGTGACAGTGGCAAGAACCCAAAAGACCTGTTCCTATTCCCGGGCCTGCCGGTCGACGTGCTAAGTGGCTTGGGCAAGTTTCTCCGTCTCTTTGTGCTCCCTCTTCTGCCTGCCTTATCTGTTTAGGCTCCTGGGACAAGGAGTCTCCTCTCACGGGGTATTTACAGGATGCCAAAGCATTTAGGTACTGCTGTCAAAGAAATAACAGGCTTGGGAACTTGGAATAGGGGAAGGCTGAGCGCAGTCCCGTTGCCCTTACCTCTTGTGAAACCAGAGGCAGAGGTCTTAATATACAGCAACTCCTTTTTAGTCGCTTCACCGGTGTTGAGAGCGTTATTAAAAATCAGAAAGCTGTCTATCAAGAGGCACGTGACAGCGAGCAGGAATGTCAGAGCGCGGGGAAGACACGGCAACCTCAGAGGACTTACGTTTGGCCCGGCAGACACCGCTCAGCCTCTGCACGCCAGAAATAGCCGCGGGACGCAGGCGCAGCAGCCAGTCTGCCCGCTCCTGGTGCCAGTCTGTGCTTCTGCATCACTTCACATTGCAGCGCAGGCTCTATTACACCCGAAGTTTAAATTTAGTCGTTTTTGTAACACAAAGAGACAGTGCAACGTTTTTACAAGAGAGAAAAGGAGGAAAACAAATGGAACCATCTGCATGTGATGTTATTTAACTTAGGGTAATAAATGACGCTCTTTAAATAGGATTTTTGAAGTGCAATAATAACCTTTTCTACGTGATTGTGCTCTTCTGAGAGTACTATTAGATTATAAATATTGTCAATCTTAACTCCACAGCTAATGAATGTATCCGTCAGCATGGTGGTAGTCCATGTGAAACACATTTTAATATGGATATCCAGTATGCTCACTTACAACTCCAGTATGACACAGAACACGGCAAGCTGAACAACTCACATATGATCAGTACCTCTGTCTTCACAAAACTCCTTCTGTGGAACAAGGACTTCTATTTTATAGACAGTGACTAAAAACAAAGAAAAATAAGTGACTCATCAAAGATCCCATAGGGAGTCTGTAGCAGAACATCAGGGTCTGCACCAATGGCTTAATCAAAGAAATAAATCGTTCCACTGTAATGGTCGAGGCTGTGCACAGTCTTTTCCCCATTAATAATAAAACAAGACAAGCCCCACGAGCTGAGCACAAACACGAATCCCTCACACTGCGGAGGATTTTAAAATTACAAAGCTAATTCACCTGGCATCTAGGAGAAATCAGATCTCCTCTTTGCCAGGAGCAGCACATGCCAGCCACGACAGCAAACACCTATTCCTGGGTACCTGTGGCCACAGAGAACTGTGGTTTTGACTCTGCTGAACAGAGAAACCCTTCCCAAACCATCCTGTACCTGGGATGGTTCATTAGCAACACCTATTTTTTATGGCCTGACCTGCACAGATGGCTTCATGCTTCGTGCTAGAAGGGGCCGTCCACATGCACCAGGTCCTAAGTCATTGTTCAGTCGCTTTCCTGCTTAATTGCCATTTTTAATTACTTCCATGGTAACAACAAAAAGTCAGTCTAGGAATGGAAAACAATTCTTTGAACGGCTTCTGCCTTTTTCTTAGGCTCAAACTACTGCAGCATAACCCATTCCCGATTAATACGGGGCCCTCTCGGGAAAGCCACTGCCTGTCTACTGATTTCATTTCCTACATCTTCTCTTCTTAAAATCACAATACGAGTCCCCCAAAAGAAAGGGCAAAAGGTCGTTTATTTTATCTTTACAAGATGACAGTGTTTTTTCCCTTGCTATTTTCTTGCAGGAAGATATATTAGCACTACATTTGCTCCTCCACGCGGTGGGATTTCTTAAATAAAAACGTATGTTACATACGTACGGACTTGGAACCGGAGCTGCATTAGCCTATTAACTATCCACATTTGCTTCAGACTTGGCCAGCCACCTAGAAAACCTGCCAAGACCTTTCTGGCAGCCTTTTCCCAACAGTTCCAGGAAAACATGGAATATTCAAAGAATTTTAGGGCCTCCCAGCTTCGTTTGTCACCACTCTCCTTGCCCACTTATAACTAAATCACAGGCAAATTGCTCTAATGCCCTATTAAAGATTTAAAAATGGCCTTTCTCCACAGCAGGCTATCTGAGGACAACTCCACGCTAATATATAATGCAGTGCCCACGTTCGTCCGTAATGCGATGTGGCACGAGGCAGGCCGAGGGCTTTGCAACAAGGAAGGGGGCTGATTTACAAACTTCGACCTTCACAAGTGAATTTCTGGCTTGTCTGGGGTTTTTAAACCTCCCTCAGATGCCCAGTCAAAGGAGAGATTCATGTTCTCCTTATTGCTACTCTGGCAAATTCCTGGTGACGTCTCGGATCTGTGTTATATAGGATCTATCTTCCTCTTAAAGCAGGAAAAAGAGAAAAACCCTGCTGTCCTGACTAAGAGCAAAAACTGGCCCACTTTTTTAAAAATTCAAGAGAAGTAGGCTTCAAATGATTTGTCGAGGCTTTTTTATTACACAGGAAAAGACTGCCTGTGATTTCAGACAAGTAGTCTTCCCTAATTCCTACTACTAATTTACAGATCAGAAATTTAACCCTTGACTTCAATATGGATTGCAAGTAAACAATGACACCAAGCACCCCACATCCCTGCTCTCATGCTCCACTGCACCCTTCCTAGGTGCCCTTCAGCACCCCTGGGCTCGGTTCTGGCACAGGACTGATGCTCTCCACACTGCCTGTTAGGATTTCACCTTGCATCCTATTATTCTCAAAAGCTGCCCCGCACATCTCTTTACTCTTCAACTCCGTAGTCGGTATAGGCTTACAATCCTCTACTTCACAGGCCTGTGACAAACGTATCAGGAATATACAAATAAAATACTTGCCACCACCAAGACAGAATATCCTAGGTGGTCCCCACCTCTTGTAATACACCCCGCAGTCAGCTGGCGTGCATACCCCCTGAGAGGCTGCACACACCCTGCAGTGAGACTGGGGATATGTATTTTGCAATTAAAAATTGCCCCTCTATTGGAAAATAAAGGAACAGAGCAGTATAGGACCCATTGCACTAAAAATGAAACCAGCAGAACTTGGATTTCTCCAGCCCCTTCAGCTGGAGATGGAGGAGACTTCGGGACAGGTCCCTAATTCTGGTGTAGAGTCCTGAGTGATCCCTTTAGGAAATGCAGCCACCAACACAGGGCCCTTGTGGATTTATTGCAGCACTATGGTTACAGCTTGCTGACCGGTGACTTACATCCTCGAACCCTACAAACAGACATGATTCAGCAGGCAAATTACATCATTACTAACATAGCAAGCAGTAGACACTGATTTTATTTTTTCCATTAAGCCTACACTGTTTAATTTCTCACTCAGCACCCTTTTTCACATACAATTGAAGGGAAGCATGTGACTGAAACATCTCCATTCTCTTAATAATAAGTTCTCCTTAACAAATAAGTTCTCCTTTCACATTTCAAAAGCTATTGGAAAGGCGATTTCCAAAATCAACTCAAACCACAAGATCTGTAGCAGACAGCAATTGTGCCTTGCCTTCTTCCCTTCCCATTTCCTTCCTGTTTTTCCTCATTCTTTTTTTAAAATCCTGTCTCCCAGACCTAACCACCTCGCTTATGGGAGGAAAGAGAAAGCCAAGGGGAAGCTGCGGCATTTGTCAGACTGCAGACAGCACTATTGCAAACCGCTCTCTGGTGCCACAACTGCTGTTCCTTGTCAGAAGAGATGAGAAGGCACTTCAAACACATGGGAAAAAAAGCAATCCTTTAAAATACACCCACATCAGGGACATTAATCCGGGAATGGGTTTAACCTTCTGCTTGCAACAATTACTTAGAACTCACTAACACCAAGGAAGGCGGACGCTCTGCCTGCAGCGTTCAGGGGATTGGATATAGGTACCCCAAAGCTAGATCGTCCCCGAGCAGCCCCAGTTTCCAGCCAGCACCATGGGAAGAGCCAGCAGCAGGGCTGTGCGAGTGCCACACCGTGCCCAAGCCCCTCTTGCCCCGCAGCAACCGCCTGCACCCCTCTGCGTGTCCAGCTCCTGCGTGGCAAAGCCCAGCTCTAACCTCAGGCTGCAGAGTGGGTGTGAGAGCAGAACCCGGTGTAAGCCTCCGTGCTGAAACTTTTACTTCTCCTAGTAACACCAGGGTTCCAAGAAATGTATTTAATAAGGAAGGAAAGTGTCCCAACACACGGTTAGGTGCAGGCTTGCAATCCAGCCGACCTGGCTCTTCCACCCAGCCCTTCCAATGATGCTGCCTGCCCTCGGATGCGTCCTTCACCTCCCTCTGCTCTCATTTCTGTGCAGCACCCACACAATCCTTACCCATCACACACAGCAACTGCAAGCAGCTGCAGGTGGACCAGGCCGTTGGATAACTATTATCAGTGCTGCTGTACCACGGTTATTCTGCCTGTGAGCTGAAGGGAAGGCCAAACATCTATCAGCTCTTCATTTTGTTTGTCACTGGCGAACTATGTGCTTAATCCTTTGCAAGGGACAGATGCAGACTGGGGCAGAATCCAGCCTTCTCTAGCATACCTTCTCCAAGAGTGGCAAGTGTTAGCGGCTTTGCACAGTCGAGGGCTGTCCTTCCCACTGGTTCCTCCCTGGTCCTGAACTGCTGAGCTTCATCCTAAACCTTGAAACGTGAAGTCTAAACTCAGCTCTAAAGTTATAGGCACGAATTAGCAAAGTTCTACGTACGGTTATTAAAAACTTAAGCATCTAATCTGTTCTAGGCTTGCAAGCTTCTTGGTCCCATTAACTTCTAAAAGCAATTAGGTTCATTTTTAATTAAATACCGGTGAAAAAGAATTGCTTTTTAAAACATTTTCTATTTGTCACCATTTAATTTCACTGCACGTCTCCTTGTACTCACTTTGCAAGACTACCAGAATTTCTCACTCTACCTCCTCATTATTTCTTTTCTTTTCTTTATGATGTAAATTTGTTTTCCTTTCTAAGGGGCAATGGTTCTGGGATGTCGATTCAGATACCTCCACGCTTGGGCCCATTTTTGCTGGCACCTTTTTGAGCTGCTCATCCTCAGATTTGGTTGTACAGCTTCTACTCTGAATGTCTCAATGTTTTTGGTCCCCAAAACATAGAGGGTACTTGTATGAAATTCATGTCAGTAACATGCAAGGATGTATCCACGCCACATTTATAACAGGATCAAGCCCTAAAATGTTCAAAAAAGCTTCCTTCATGGCTTGAGGTCTATCTATGGATCTAGGAACACCAGGCAACAAGGTCTGACTGCCTAGCAAGGATTCAATGAGGAAAAAGAAAAAGAAATCTTTCTTTACCAAACAGTTGCCAGACTGGTTAAGGCTTTTTTGGACATTGTCAGTTGCACATGTAAAAAAAAGGCCCATTCACAAAAAATACTCTTATACTACAATTGTTAGACATGACATTTACACGTCACTGTTAATTATAAATGAGTTGATCTTGACATTTCATTAATACATTATGAAAGCCATAATGAAACCCTATGAGCTGTGTGTCACACCTGTAACAAAGACAAGCTTTAGAGAAATCACAGTCTTGTCACCAGACCTTGGCAAAGGGTGGAAGAAAAAATGGCAGCGGGGTGACTAACGCTCAAGGTGGGATTATCCTCAGTGGCCTGAAAGGGGCGAGGGGAAGCCCCCCACCCCAATATTTGATCCTCTGTGGCATGATGCAGTGGTTTGGTTACCTGAGCACAAGAACCTACAAAAACATAGATGGAAAATAGAAATTAAGGACTCTGTACTGGCCACAGCTACGCTGCTTTATACAGTACTTGTAGAAGAGATGATGAGTGTGGTGGGTTTATTTCTTAAAAAAACTGGTGGTATGTTGAGAGGTGGCTGGCAGGAGCCTGTGCATGGCTCCAGCACGTATCCTGCAGCCCCTGGCAAGGCCCCCACTTAGAGGCTGACAGCTCCTCCCCATGGTAACTGCCTTCATCCTTAGCAGCAGGATCAGCTCCCCTCCTGCTTTTAAGAAAATAATCGTTTGGAATATTTTTAGCCACTGGTATCTCATTGGCAGTGCTCCTCCGATAAGCTTGGGTCACCTAACTGGAGAGAAAACTGTTTGCTACGGATGTGAGATGGAAGCGGAGAGAGACAGAGGTGTGGAGGAGCCACTGCATGTGCTGAACTTCAGTCTTTTTCCTCACGCGCCCCAGAAACCTGATTCTTGAACTTATTTAACCAAGAAACAGGGCCATGACATTGCACAGAGGCTAATTTCACTCCATCACATGTAGAAACTGATTTGCTCAAGGAGAATATATTTTATATTTTGAATGTATAAATCTAAATATATGCACCTGGGACTGCCTGGAGATGAGTGGAGGCAGGGCAACCAGAAGTTTTGTCTTGTTTAAAAAAGAAAAAAAAATAGTGGAGGGAGGGGCTCCAAATAAACCACTTTGGATCTTCTGCTGTTAGGGGAAACTTCCAAACCTCAGATTTCCTTTCTGTTCCAATTTAGATTGGAAGCTTTTATCAAAAAGTTATATCCTGGTAGCTCAAGACCACGCATACACGAGTTTGTCTCTGACTGAAGTCTGAATGGATACAGAACTTATCTTAAAAACTCACGCTGGAAGCTTTGAACTTCACCTGGTTTCATATCTAACCACCAATCTATGGAAAGGTGAAAGCAAGAATGAGAAGAAAAAAGTTGGTCGAAAATAGATGTGTGTTGAGACCTCCGCTGTGGCCTAAGGCTGTTCATTTCAGAGAGATGAGCATCTGAATATGGAGCTGGTCTATGCCAGCTAATTCTTTCATTTTCCAGTTGCACTGTGAATTGCAATCAATATCTACATCTAATTGAAAGGACATAATTTTCCCTCATAGGTTATACTTGTTGACTCTAACACACGCAAAAAGAACTTCCTCCTTCAGTAATTTACAATTTCAAAAGGAGAGAGTAGCAGCATTTCTGAGGTCTGGGCTTTGAATCTTTGTAATGAAATTGTCTTATTTTTAACTGTCTGAGCAGCTTTCAAGCAGAAGCGTGTTAAAATTCATATTAATTTGTGCAGTACCCTATCATCATCATAATTTAGCTCACAAGGTTGCTGTGCTTGGAATTCCAGTTATGACATGAATTCTATACATTTTATACAGATTTATAAATGGCATCGATAGAACACTTAGGGCCTTATTCATTAAACAATGAGTCATTCTGGCATTCCGTTCTATTTCATCCCTGTTCTTGCAAAACTTTTATGTACAAATTTGACTGTACTTAATGCATCTGATTTAGCAGCCGAAGTGTTGCAGCATAGTTTCAGCTGGGTGTGGAAACAGATGAAAGGCATTGTTAAAAAAGAAAGAGAAAAAAAAATCCCTCTAACGGTTAAAGTTTTTGAATTTCAGTTTCCTTTCCAAAGGATCAGCATTCAGGGCCTAGGAAAAAGCCCTTGCCTCAGCTTTCTCACCATCACAGGTTGGCCCTCTCCAAGGACAGCTGTGAGGCAGCTCAGAAGACACGTAAAGGATTGCAAGCAGTCAGGTACCAATTTCTGTGGATACGCAAAGTCCCTCCTTCCTGCTGGCTGGCACCTTTCACAACTATCACAGCCATACGAGAACACAGAAGCAAAAGAAAATTTGCAGTAGTGTATTATTTCAACTATTTTCTTGCTGCCCAGCAAACCAAAAAATTACTACGGAATACAACGCTTCAGCAATTATTCTTTAAAAAAGTTAGTGGTGTTGGAAGAGATACGGCTGAGCCACAAGAGGCTTAAAGACTTCCCTCAGAACACATTTTACGACTGTGGCACCAGAAAGCTCTAATAATGATGGTGCAGGACCACAACACGCATTTTCAAAATAATTTCCCTGATGACCTAGAGCTTTCACATGGCCTGGTTATATTTTGTGTGTGTGTTTTAAAGGAGAAGTGAGTTAAAAATAAGAAGACTGAATCAAACAAGGCCTGTCACCTATCCGTGAGGAACACATCTGGATTATAAATAGTGACTAGCAGCACGTCTACCCAGCAAAATATAGGACTACTTTTTGGTAATCTTAATCTGGGCAGAGCACCTAAAAACTGCAGTGAAGTCATGGTGGTAGGGGTTTTAGCATGCTCTAGCAACCAGAGTACAAGGTCTTTAGGGACACAATGGTTACTTGTCAGTGCGATTCTCTCTGAATTGTTCTCGTTACTTCATTAAATCCATTTAGTCCAGGTAAACCAGCATATACCACAAGCTGCTCTCCATTTTATAGTTTGGACACAACAGCACGTCTGACTGTATTTTACCTTCTCTTTGTCCTTTCAACTCTCCTCCTGACTGCAGGGGATATATGGCTGTAATTTCGGGAAAGCTTGCCGGAGCAGAATGGTGTCGGAAGTCACCGCTCCTCTATCACATTTGATGGGGGTTAGAAAACGGTCTCCAAAGTTGCTGGGAAGGGTGAGGACACAGATACACGAATGTACATAAAACAAGTGAGCACACTGGCTGTCTTTTCCTTGGAAACCATTCCAAGACCTCATCATTCCTTGGATGCCTGCAGATTTCGTCCTTACGTATATAGGCATCAGTGCCTATTTTTGGTCTTTATCCTTAATAAGCCACAATAAATTTGGAATCAATTTCACTACCTATTCTTGTACATTAGTATGGTATCTACCAAGCCATCACCATGCCAAGAAAAGCACAATACTATTTGCACCCATTGTCCATAAGGAAGAACAAGGATGTGTGCTCAAATAAAGCGAACCGTCTTGTTTTCATTGGTTCTCTCACCGTGATATTTCTGGTACTTCATTTTATATTACAGACTTAAAAGGACAAAAAGCAGATGAAAGTTTAGATTTCATTATCACAGGACAAACAATTCTCTGGGAGGTAGACTGTTTCTTTTTCACTTTACATTCCAGTGGAAATATTCTCTTAAAAACAGTTACTATCTCTCCTACTATTCACAGACTTAACTGAATAAAAACTGGGAGTGGAACAATAATGGAAGCGAAGGAAACTAGAACACTTTTGTCTGTTCATTGTGCAAGCTGAGAGAAACAAGACAGGCAATTAAAGGAACTGTTCAGGGCTAGACACCTTGCTTTTGCTTCCTCCTCTTTTAATCTACAGCTCATGAGTTGTTCCTTTACTCACTGCAAAAGGTCCATAATTGTAACACTGCCATATTCTCCTGGAAATCTATTTAAATGGCATATGATAGAAGCCATATGATAGAAGCTTAATTACATAGAGGGCATATGGAAGGCATATGACATAAGGACATATGGAAGGCATATGATAGAAGGGCATCCGAGGACATATGATGGAAGTCTAATTAATTGACAATACATTCCTCTCATCAGGGGGAGAGCTGGAATGCTATTTTGTTCAGAAGAAAAATATGCACATTGAATTATGCTTATTGTTAACTCCAGAGTACCACTGACCATTCTCATTTTTCATTATTATTCCTTGTTCTTTGGAGCAGAGAGATTACTTGATTTACATATCCTTCTGGCACATCGAGTTTGATAGCCACAAATATGTGTGTTAGTACAGACGGTATATACATTTGAACCTTACAAAGTTCCCTTACTCCAATATTAAGGAGGTCTAAAATTCAACAGCCAAAAAGGAAAAGAAACAGTTCTTATTTGGGAGTCATTACCATCCGTTCATAATATTATTCCTAGAAAAGCACCAAACAGGTAAAGAATCAACCTTTATGGAACAGGGCCCACTGACTCTACATTGGATGTGGGACAATGCAGCCTGTGGATTTACATCAGCTGAAAATTTGCACCTCCAGCTACAAAAAGATTTATGGGGTAGAAAAATAAGGTCCTTCCTAAAACATGCCAGAAAGATTCCCCTTTTTTACCTAGCTGCATATGGTTAATGCATATGCCTTCGTGAGACACAAGAGCATTAGCCCTGATACTTGTCTTGTCCTAAGGAACTGCAGAGTTACAAAACGCAGTAGTGATAGCTAAAACATATTTGAAAACAAGATGAAACAAACCCCAGTAGTCTGCTCTTAGTAACACTCAGGAAACCAACATCTTCTCTTTGCATTCAGTAAACAAGAGTATGCAGATATTTAAGATTTTAAGGGCCATTTTACCAGAAAAAAATAAAAATAAAAAATTAGCTTACTTAGGTACCTTAAAATATTGCTATTGTTTTTACATTGTCAGATTAGCATAAGGAAATGAAGCATGTGCCTTTCCTTTGCTTTTATTCAGCAATGTAGAAAGTTTAGCCACTATCATACAGTCTCTTGTTATCTCTGGGAACTCAAACTGTGGCCTGAATCCCCTAGCTGTGTAGCAAAAGCCAGCTGTTCTGGGCCCTGACCAAGCATTAAGGCCACCAGCCTCATCCAGGCTGCCACAGAGCCCAGACCCTGAACACTGCCATCACGAAGATCTTGGTTCTTGTCTTCAGACATTACTAGATAAATCACTGAGCGTTACAGGATTTTCAGGCCTCAGACATTGAGAATAATAAAATAGTAGACTACATTTGCAGCTGCAAATTTAGGTATACTCCCTGCATTTTAGGCATCTAAGATACATTAGAAACATGGTCTCTTGCCCATTTACCCAGAGATGCAGGCTCAGCATATGTGCCCCCTCTCCCCACAACTACTCTAACAATTCTGGGGCAGCTCCACAGCTCCTTAGCCCAAACTGCTGCGAAGAGGAAGCAAACCACCTCTACAGGACGTGTTCCGAAGTATCAGCCTTCAAAACATGTAATTTAAGTGTGCAAACCTAGGAAAAAAACCTTACGCATCACCATTTTAGCTAACTGGAATCATTACTGGATATTCCCTAAGAACAGCTCTCCCGAGGACTGTGTAGATTTAGGTACTTTCACAAAAACCCTTACCGGTTTTATCTGGAAGCATCAGCACCAGCCTCCCACCTTCCCGAGAGGCAAGGTGTGAGCCAGATCTCACTGAGCTCCAGGGCACAGCCTCGTTTAACTCCTGTTGTAGAACTAACTGAGCCAGTCAAGGACTATCAAAGAGGGAAACCTGCTTGCACATCTCAGTAACAGATACAATCCAGGATGTTTTTTCGTGTTACCTTTGGAGACTTCTGATTGCTGACCGTGAAGGCAATAACACTGATGTGTTGCCATGGTGCTTTTTAGGAATGTTACACATTGCGTTGCTTGAATGCTAATAAAGGAAGACAAGCATTACTCGTCCACTGAATTTGCTAAATGCTCAATAATATAGTACCAGTAGGTTAAAAAAAAATGCTGACAGAATGAACATTTCGGAAGTTCTCGAGAGGCAGAAGAAAAAGAAAAGGTTTTCCAGCTCATCTTACCTGCTCTTTCCTGTTCCACGTGTCCAGAGCAAACATTGCTGAGGAATTATGGTCGCTCATCACGCCGCTTTGTGCAAGACCCAAGGAAAGCTAGGAGGTTGTACAGTTATCTCCCTTGGTGTAATTCTAAACTATACAACCTACTACCTCAACCTGGATGCATGCAGTCAAAAATGCTGAAAGCTACCCACCACTTCACAGCCGACATAATGTCAGGGGTTCTAGTTAAAAAAAAAAAAGGCGTCCTCAAAATTCTCAGTGCACTAATTTAGAAGTAATAGACGTGCTTGATGCTGGTGAAAAGACACCAAAACCGAATGCAGTTCTCTGCACTACATATGTTAATACTTAAGACATGATAAGCCACGGTTATTACTGCTAGGTATAAACAAGATCACGGTCACTTTTCACACAAGAAGGAATTTTGTTCTTGGCCAAAAAAAAAAAAAGCTTTTTCCCCTCCATAGCAGATGCATCTGGACTACAGCACAGAACATATGCATACATTTTCTAAAGCACTCAGAAACGTTTAGGATGAGATTTGTCCTAGCATGTCTTTTCCTTTTTGAACACGCATAGCATTGACCCCGGAACATGCATCTTGGCTCCTGAATGTTTAAGGGATGATTGCAGAAGTGGGATTAGGAGAACTGCAACAGGGGGTAGACCATTTTAAGTAAATTTTAAGTAAACTTTACCCTTGCATCAATTCCTTGTTAAGATTAATGATTTTAGAAATGCAATACTGAGCCTGCCTCAGCAGCCAGAATGAGACGGTGCTCCTTTAACAAGGAACACATTACATTTTTTTACTTGTATTAGTTCACAGTCAAACAACCAGGATGTTATCTTTGTGACTCATTCCCATTACCCACCAAGCTATTGCTTAAAGCAGTATGCTGCCTATTTATTAGAGCTTACAAACAGGGATTAGCATCTTAAAATATGCTAGTGCAAACAGTGGAACTGAATCGGTCCTGAGATCCTGCCTCTCAGGTGAATGCATCCTCAGGCACAGCAGCTCTGTGCTGGAAGGGGATTACATAGGAATCAAACCTCATGAACGAATGCTGAGCTGTGCTGAACAGATAGCATCTTGGTTGCTCCTATTTTCTTAGAATAAAGTAGCATTGCTGATTATGAAAAAGCCAGGGCCCTACCATCGTATTCACAACCTGTCTAGAAGAAAAAAAAAAGGAGGAAGGTGAGAGATAAAATAGCTCTTTGGAATTCAGCGTGCAACAGTGGAAGAATATCTGGGGGAAAAACAAAACAAAACAGTATTTCTGCAAGGTTTAAATGCACATGCTGTTGACAGTGTTAGTGAAATTTCTAGAGACTCCATATTCAGGAAAGTTTGCTCAGCTCTGGAAATTCAACACATTATTTTAGTTAACAGCACAGTGTGGTGCCATAACAGCAGAGTCACTGTTAACCATTTTATTTCTAAGCACAATGATCCAACAACAAAACTGGATCAGGAAACCATGGTTCTCTGGCCCTGCTCTCTGACCAGGAGCTTTGTTGCTGTCTGAAAGCATCCTGAACCATCCCAATTCCTTGACATGGTAGCATCCTGTCTGAAATCTGCCCTCAGACACGAAATCCAGTGATGTAACCAGTAGAGCTCTATGGAATCCAACGAACCTGTTCTCATTTAGGGTGGCAGAAGATCTCAGATCCCACTCATTTTCAACGTGTCACAGGAGGTGTGGCTCCCCTTTTGACTTGAAAATGTCCTATATCCCATTCTGCAGCTAATGCAGCTCATTATAAACTACACCATTCCAGTACCACATGGGTAAGCTACTCGTTTTCGCTACAATTTCTCTTTGTAGTACTTTCCTGCATGTCAATATTGCCATAAATGGTAGATATATTAAAAACTTTTTAAAAAATGTTTTATCTGCGTGTGATCATTATAATTAAGGAGAGCACTGTCAACATCACCATTGCGATGAGACTGACAAAGGCACCCCTCGCAGACCAGGTAGTTATAAAGCTGAGCTGAACAAAGAATCCTCCAAGAATTTGCTCCAAAATAGTAGGGGAGAAAATCTGTTTTCTTTCATTTGTATCCTCAGCTCACTGAAGGTCCTTTCATAGATGTATGAGAAAATTCTTCATGAGCAATACACTCAACTCGAGCCTAAATAACCTAATTTTTTCTCAGGTTGGCAAATGCCACCGTGCCTGTTTTGTTCCTGACTTGCCACCTCTCCTTGCCTCCCTTCCACCGCAACCTCAACTTCGTCTTCATCACCACATTTACAAATCCCTGAGCTGTCAGCTCTGTGCTGGCACTCAGTCAAGGAGCGTTCTCGCTCCCTCCCTCGCCGCTATATCGAGCCGGGGAGCTCTGCCCCGCTTGGCACACATCCTTCCACTGCAAGCACCGAGACCACCAAGATGCGGCCATGTCCGCGCCTGGGACAGGGTCCTCACTGAGAAAACATTCTTGTCCAAGTTCCCATCCATGCCAAAGTCAGTCTGCACAAATACAATGGGAATAAGCGAGCCTTTATGTGGACCTTATACAACCTATGCCTGCTTGAGAGCTACTTTGCAGAGGGAAAAAAAAAAAAAAAAACAGACTCTAAGATAAAGCATTTTTAAACACTCAAGTAGCTTCAGTCCCAGGGTCTGACACCACGCTCACCCTCCGGTCAATTTTTAGACACCTCCACAACTCGCTGCAGAAATTATCTGGGCAAGTTTCCCCATCTGTGAGAGCCTGGCCTCAGAATCAGATACTCTGCTCCCACCACTTTGAACTCAGATGAAGCCCGGACAGATGAAAGTGAGTTTGCACCCCAGAGGAACGGTAATTTCAAGCAGAAAAAGAAGTGTCGCGCATCTAGTCATAGTTAGAATATCTGCTGCCATTACTGACGTGAGGAACTGGGACCTAATATTAAAACAGAAGTCACCTAATTGCTGTCACCCCAGCACCTTCACTATATGTCAGTACCCGGCTATTTGGGATCTACCTACGAGCCATACAGATCCCTCTTTTGGGATGAGAACAAGAGACTCGCAGCACCGATGTCTATTAAGACACTTTCTTTTGGTGGCATGACTCTCCTTGTTTGTTTTCTGGTGATTTTAGTCAATTATGTCTTTACCCAATTAGCACAATCATACCTAATTATGTAATTAGGGTAAATATGTAATCTAATGACAATGTTCAATTATGATCCATATCGATGTCATAAAAGTTCCTATTCAATATATGGTGGGGAGAATGGCACCACACGGAGCCGTGCGTTCCTATATATGTTCGTGTGCCCCAGCGCCTATTGTTCGTGCACCCTTTTAGGCCCCTCGCTGTTTCAGAACCTGAAAAATGATTTCACACGTCTGTGGACAAAAGGAAATCTCCGTCCCAGCCCAGCCAGTTCTATTTTAAAGCGACAGCATAATCTAAAAACGATGCCCTTTGCTCTGTGCAACTCTTGAATACACAGCGTAGCTGCAGTAAACATGGGGGAAAACCTGTCTTCCATCAGGAACAGACAGCGTTCGTGCTCAGGGATTTTCAAACGGGGAGGACACTTCATTCTGGCAGTTCCTCCCAGCCAGATCTGGGGCTTCTGCCTCCAAAGTCAATGAGAGCCCACGGCACCGACCTCGGAAGACCTGAGATCAAGGTGCAGGCTTGGTCCGGACTAGGAGTTGTGCAGAAGCATCGCTCGTTTTACTGCGCGTTCCCTTCATGGACTTCAGGTGAGAGCAGATCTCAGAACCCTGCCGCCCTTACTCTACGGTAGATGAATCCAAGCTTTACATTTAATTTCCCAAGACGGCTGGCAGAATTCAAATCCAGTGCTGATTTTGAGGATTTAGTGGCTGGAATAGTCCATTCTTCTAAAACTTTCTTGTGTGCAAAGCAGCAATTTAGTCACGTTCTATGGAAAAGCAGCACTTCAGAGGGCACAACATCCCCAAGCTATAATGACACAGAAAAGAGTGCCCCAAGTATTAAGCCCCTGCAGCTGTACCACACTCGTGTGCATTTACAGACCACTCTTACTGACTTTACAGAGCCAAGATAACACTGATGCCAGCGATGGAAGCTCAGCACAAATGAGCTCAAGAAAGCAGAACTCTGTTTTGTTATTATCGGCAGTGAAATCATCAGCTGAGATTTGGGTCTGGATCTTTATGGCTGTGAAGGATACCAAAGAAGGAAGATCCCATCTTCACTTTCAGATCCAAACAGGCTACTGCGGGGCTAGCCAAGGAGGGGGTGGGAAGCAGAAAATCCTCGTGAAGCAAACATACTTCCTGAAGTCATTGAGAAAAAAATAAATACCCAAAGCCACAAATGATATTGTTCCAGTTTGAGGTCTGAAATCTTGTTTGCTAAATTTCAGCCTGGAGTGATCTGTTAAAGAGAGGACTTTCAAAAACCTCAGCCTGGTGAGATTTTACAATGGAAATGCTGACACGATTCCTACTGATCAGCTCTCCCAGTTAATTTTATTCAATGCAACTTTGCTATTGGGACTTGGTTGTGATGAGGAACCTCAAGAGGTTCAAAGTTTATCGCTAGGCTCAGAGAACTCTCCTAGGAGCCTGGCAGGTGGGCTAAGAAGGTCGGGAACTTCAAGAGCCTGCAAGCTAAGGCAAGAAGTCTCCTCAGCTGGGCTCAGCTGAAATCCAAATATTTTGAAAGCTCTCCAAAATATGTCAAGGCATTACAAAAATGGTCAGCGCCTGAATTTTTAGCAAGAGTTACAGCAATCTGAAGTTTTACTCAACATGACATTTCAATATCTGGTAGTTTCTAGGGGAAGGGTAGCCACGCTCTTGCTCCTGAACCATGCATAGCTTTTTGTCAGCAGCTGGAGCACAGCAGCAGCAACTCTAGAAGACCCCAAAACCTCGCATTTTTTGCCCAGGCCTGCCCTGTGCCTGAGCAGTGCCCTGTGGTTTTGGTGTGAAGCTCAGCGAGCCCAGGTTGAACGCTCTTCTTCGAGATCCTGCACAGCACGTGGAGGACCCAGAGCCAGTGCTGGTTTTGCACACACAGAAGGTAAAAGCACTCCTAGGGGATTGCCAGAAAGCCAAATCAAAGCCTGGTGCCACTTCCAGGGCGGCATGGCGAGGCTGCTTTTCACCGTGACACCGAGCACCTTCAACCAAGGACACCTCTCCTCCTTCAGGTCACCGTGGCTGCTGCTCCTACGTTATGGAGACCGCCTGGCCCAAGGACAGGTGTCTGCCTCCCAAACATCCGTGTCTAAGAACATCTTCTCCTTATTTTCTCCCTCGCTGATTAAAAGCAAATAAACAAAGGAAAAAAAAAATCAGATTACCGAAGTAGTTATTTATCTGCCTTTTAAGAGTTTAACCAGATTTGATTATCTGAATAAGAGTATTTGGATAAGGTTCAAATTCCAGGGTACACAATTACATTCTGCTTATCATGATTCCCATTTGCCACTGCATATGGTTATACTAATTACCCGAATGCTATTGTGTGCTCCTCTCTGCTGACAAGGGCTTACTGTGCTCCACACCAGACGAGACTGGGAAAAGGGGGAGCAGGCAAGTGAAAGAATTCCTGCACCCCAGTGGGTGCCGTGTAACACGCTTGTCTGCGAGCAGCATTACAAGAGCTTTCAGGGAAAGATGTCATTACCAGAAACGAGAAACAGTCTTGTTGTTTTGAGGGGGAAGGACACGATTTACCAAATCTGAAGAAAACGAAGAGTTTGCTTTGGAAGAGGTTTTTCTTCCTCAGACAAGAACTACTGCTTCTGGATTAAACTGTAACTCCAGCAATGAAACACGCTCGTAGTAAAGCTCCCCCAGATGCAGACACAGCCACGTAGTTCTACAGGAGGCATTTTTTTCCCTCTTGGGAGGCACTAAAGCAATGGCTGCATATTGATAGCGAATGGGACTGCATTAATTAAGGTACCACGTTGGTTTTTTTTTTTTTTTTTTGAGAGGATATTGTGATTTTTTCATGTCCCCAAGGCCTTCCTGGTACAGTCTATGTGCAGATGCTCTGGGTTGTTGCCAGCTACAGCGACTGCCTTCTATTTCCTTGAGTTCCCCTGCAACAGCAAACTGGGGGAAGCTTCCAGTACTTCCTGCCCTGAGCCATTTTGCAGCGCGCCCGTGCACGGTGACGCGGCCGCTGTGCCTCAGTGACAGATGAAGAGATCTCTGTGCACCCTGCGCGGATCAAAGCTGCTGCATAAATGCAAGCTCCTTACCAACAAAGTGAGAAAGAAAAAACAAAATCCTAAGAAAAATACAGGTAGAAGCTCCACAGACTCCAATTAGGTTTTGTTTTGTTTTTCCGTCCTAAAGGGAAGACACATTTCAAGGTTCTTCATGTCATTTTGTCAGACTCGAGTTTTGCTCTAAAACTTAACGAAGTGCCGTGAAACACAACCGGCAGAAAAGAAACACAAATCAACGCTGAGAACAAGGTGCTTTCCGAAAAGAGGAGCTGAAAAACAAAGGGCTGGGGGGGGAACATCAGAGCCTATGGTTAAAAAAAGGTGGGGGGTAGATTAACAGGAAAAAAAAAGCTAAATTAAATTTTAAAAAATAGTAAAACATAAGAGGAGGAGGAGGAGGGGAGGGGAAGGGTGCACGAGCTAGGGGCAGAGAGGCAGAAGCTGGAGCCAGGCCATGCCAAGAACCAACTTTGGCTCCAGGAGGGCAGTTTTAGCAGCATCAAGCAAGCAGGTATAGCAAAAGAGCACTCCAGTACAAGGACCTGAGCTACACATCACAAACCAGGGCTCTGCCGTGCTCAGAGAGCGATGCTGGTGCTGCTGACACAAGCGCTCGCTCCACCAGTGCCCACGCCGGCATCTCCCCTGTAGCCATGCAGCAGCAGAAGACAACAGTGTCCAAGAGGCTCCTTCGGGCACGTTCCCCCTGCCCATCCAGGGGGGCCCACAGCATCTCCAAGCACAGCTGCCCCTTTTTCCTTGCCAGCAGCAGAAAAGCAGGAGCCCCCAGCACTCGTGCTGAGCCTCAGAGCGGGACGCGGCAGCTCTCCTCGCAGCAGCACGGCCGACACCTCAGTCCCATGCCTGGTGGCACATTTCTGCAGTTCGCTTGCCGAGCATCCAGCCACGTGTAGATCAAGTCTCTCGCCCAAAGGAAAAAAGCTGGGTATTGATGAGCAGATCCCAACATAGTCAGTGAGAGACTGCACCGAAATATGGTACAAAAGAGAAGTCTGTTTCCTCTTTCCTCTCCCTAGATTCAAACACTCATTTTCTAATCCAAAAATATGCTTTCAAATCCTCAACAACCCCAACTGGAGCATCTCATTTTGCAGCACATCTGCCCAACTCCTTTCCCATGGGCTCTTGGCACTCGCAGAGCAACGTCACCTGAAGCGCCAGCCTCCAAAACCATCAGTGACAATTTCTGGGCTTTTCTCAGCATATTCTGCCAGGTGCCTGACGTCTCCGGATGGCTTTACAGGGAAGAGACCCCCGTGCAGAAGTCTGCCTTATAGTGGGAACTGCATTTGGCTGGATCGTTTCTCTTTGGAGGTTGGGCTAAATGAACCAAGACTTCCTTTATAGCCGTAAATGTAGGAATCTAATGCACTGGGTATTTAGGGAATTTAAAAATAAGGTAGTAGTAGTAATAAAAACAACAATAATATAATCAGACAAACAAAAACCATGACAGCCTCTGGAAAACAAACAAATCTCACTGCCACCAGTGAATGCAACCTCATCCCGCCTCTGTCCTGGCTCACGATGAACGATGCTCACCCCACTGTGGCTAAAACAACATCCACTAACGAAGGGGAAAACGGGGGCAGGAACCAGCACCAGGGAAGTTTTGGGACACTGGGAGCCTCCAGCACTTACACAGGTGATAGCAAGCAACGCCCAGGGGAGATCTTGACCCAGGGTCCACATTCTGGGCAGTAAGTGTGTCACAGCACGGCTTCAACACCTTTTCCTGGAAGAGATGTAGCCTTCAACCTTCTCAGTCACCTCTTACTGTCCATTTTACGAAGAGCCAAAGCACTGCTTGTGGACACGTGCCACAGGCCCCGCGCACGAAGCACCCTGAGCCCACAGGACCAGAGATGCGGGTGCCAAAAAAAGGCTGCACAGCACCACACGGCCCGGCCAGCAGCAGGAGATCTGCTGGAAGCCACAGGCCGACTGCAGCCACAGCCTCCCAGCTTCGTGTCCTACGCGTGCAGGAGGGGAATATCGCCTGCCGAAACGCACGGTCACATAAAATGGCCAACCGTGCATTTTTTTTTTTTTTGAAAGAAAAAGAAAAAAACTAGTTCAATTCGCTGGGAGAAAGAAAAGCAGTTAGACTGCAATTTTATTAGCAGATGCCTTCCCTGCCATCCTTTTATGCTTCTATAATAAATAGAAAACACATAGAAAACCCTGGAAATTCAGCAAGGGGGAAAAAAAAATTTTTTTTGGACTGCAGCAGCGTGTGTCAAACCAGCCAAGTTCAAAAACAGAGAAATTTAAAAGTGGAAATACAGACCAAATCTTCGGGTAGAAATAACACTGAAAGCTGCTGGAAAGAAACAGTCAGACTTTATTTTGAGTTCACGTTCTAATTATTTTTGTACAGAATCTGTATGTTGGGTTTTTTTTTTTAAAAAAAACTTCTTCAGAAATAATTGTTCCACTTTCGCAGCCGAAAAACGTTAGTTTTACGCAGCAGGTTTTATATTGCCTGCTTACGTGTTTGGGTTTTTTTTTCCCCCTGCTCTACCAATCTTCTGGAGTTTGTTGCGTGTTGGGGGGCCCCCCCCCCCCTTAAAAACTATTTAAAAAGAAATTACTAGCATGAAATTCGGAGGAGCGGGATTCTACAACAAACTATTTTTAAAGGGAGAGAGGAGTTGGAGGGGCGATCCCTGCTCTGCCACCGAGCTGCAAGCCTGCAGCGTGTCCGGAGGTTGGAAGTTTCTGGCTATAAAGACGAGCAGAGGCGCCTATTGCTCTCACAAACAAACCGCCGTCACGAAGCGAAGGACGGATCCCCGTTACTTGATCAACGCCACGATTCTCCCTGCGTCCCCGCAGCCTCGGCATTCGACAGCCTAAGTAAGAGCCACCTCTGCCCCTGCCCCGCTGCCAGACCTGCGGGTAACGTAGCTGAGATTTCGTTTCTTTGGGCTGATGTCGGATACCTCCCCCGTCCCATTTTATTCAGGCACAAACGAGCCGCTGGTTTGCCCGCCTGCATTTTCACACTAACCAAAGCTGAAAACTGATCTGATAATTGCCGAACACGATTTGCAGCTCGCATTTTGTATTTCTTAAAAGGAGAAAGGGAGGAGGGAAGAGTGCGTTAGACGGAAGACACAGACAGCAGAGTTCAACATTGCCAGCTGAAATGCAGAAACACACCACTTTGTGCACTTGCCAGACAGACACATACCTATAGATACAAGCTTGTGTGGAATATGACCACAAGTTCGGATCTACGGGTTTGTGGCAACAGGCATGGAGCTCTTCTGTAATTTGCTAGGTTTGGCTTTTATTTTTTTTATTTTTGTGCCCTTTTTATTTTATTTTTTTAAGAGGAAAACCATTTCTGCAAATGAAATGTCAGAGCTGTTAGTGAGCAGCAGCCTTCGCTCCCCTCCGCACCCCAAACACCCCTTTTCTCTGAGGGGGGGAAGAGCTGCGTAGTGGCTTTGCTGTAACACCAGCTCTGCTGCTACAGCTTCCTTTAAAGACTCAGCAAAATAAAACAAATTTGAAAATAAACAACATAAAGCAAGAGGTCTGCCGTTCTCTCTTACAGCTACTTGGCTGGACAGGACTACTGAGGATTACACAGAATTCATGGCCAACGCCGGTGGCTACCGCTAACGGTGCAGCAAATTCGGAAAGAGCAGGTTTCGGACGTACGCAGCAGTGCTAGACACACACAACCCCCCCCCCCCCCCCAAAAAAAAAAAAACTTGTCTCGTTTCCATTCTGGCAGCCTGGTTAAAACAGGCAGAAGAAACAACTGCGTAAGAGTTGTTTTAACTTTCAGAGAAGTCATTACTGAGCCGGGGTGCTATTTTAATTCTGTTTTTAAAGACAGAAAGAAAGAAAAAAAAAGTCCTTTCGCTTTACTAACCAATCCGGAAAATTCCCCCAGCTCCAGCTCTCTGCCTGCATTTCTTCGTACAATGACAAACATAAAACTGCTTTAGAAGTTTTCCTAACAAGTCCCGAAAAATAATCGCGGAGCAAAGTTTTGTCACTGCGAGCAAGAAGCGTCCCCCTCCTTCCCCCAAAGTTCCCAAGTTTTCTTTCCCGCGTAACTAACATTTCCCATCAATGAAATTTTATTGGGGTGGGCAACTGGTGGGGAACGAGGCCGAATAGCAGGCGGGCTGCAGGCTCCAAAGGGAGGGTTTTTTGAACAAAATCAGTCAGAACAACTGGTGCCTAAAGAGTCACAAAACGTTCGCTCCCTACCTCTTCTCTTTCGTCAGAAGACAAAGTATATCAGTGCAAGCCAATATCATGCTCTGTAAAAACGAAACAGTCAGCACTTGGAAAATAATTTTGTTATTTGGATGCTTTTAAAAAGTTCTCCCACTTCTTGCGGAGGTTCTTAAAATAAAACACTTCAACCTTTCCAGCCTGGTAAGTACGCAATTAAAATATACAATTTTCCTTTATTGGAATGCTGCTTGAGCTGGGTTACACGAAACTCCTGTTCCATCCAGCACCAGAGACGTTAAACTTTCGCCATCTGTCCAAAGGTTATCTGCTAAACTGATTGTCTAAATTTAGATTCCTACACTTTCTGCTGTGATACCTACCTTTCAAGTATCCAGCTTTTCCAAAGTTTTCCGCGCTCGAAATTCCTACCAGGAGCAGAAGCTGCAGGCGTGGAGCATCTTTGTAAAACCGGGAAAACTTTTACGTAGGACCCTAAATGCAATTTGGGAGCACCCGGCTTTCGGAAAGGTCTAGCCCTGCAACGTGTGCAGCAGTCAAGGCAATGGGTCGGGGAGCACGTGGTCCTGCAGACAGAACAGAGTCACATCACGCACAAATACACGTATTGTGCACTTCTTTGGAACCGAACTGCAAACGGAATATAACAAATGTTCCCCTACCAAAAATAACCCAAACCCTCCAACCACAAAGCTCATTTATTTCAGGGAACCCGAGGCTGAAATTCAAATTGTCTCTTGACCCTTCTATTAGGGCCTAATAGGCACAGGATTAGGATCAGTAACACCGCTGCTGCCTGTATCAGTATTTCTTACGAGGGAAAAGCTTTTTTCCATCAGACTTTTGCACGTCACTCTCCTGTGATAATGCAATAGTGCATAACAGAGAGTATTTTCTTTATGAGCATGTTCATTTTGATGCTAATTTTCTTTACCTTAATGTATATGTGTGAGGGTATGAGAATTTGCATGTATCC
Source organism: Heteronetta atricapilla (assembly GCA_011075105.1). NCBI lineage: Eukaryota > Metazoa > Chordata > Aves > Anseriformes > Anatidae > Heteronetta > Heteronetta atricapilla. The sequence continues at coordinate 3,922,526 of CM021754.1, read as the reverse complement.
CCTGCTGGCAGAGAAATACCTTATTTTTGTATGAGATAGGCAAGCAATGAGCTCACTGAGGCACACATACTAAGCAGAGGTTACATTTTTACTAGGTTTTCATAGTTCTAAAGCATTTGCCTTTTCCCTTAATATCTCACAATCTCATTTTCTAACCACTGGGGTGTAGTTGAAGTCCTTGAAGGAAACCGAGATGTACCATTTTGGTGGCCTGTACATACCTCCTGTGGTAGGACATGTGGCCTCAATTCTTACTGGTCTGAATGGAGGTTGCAGGCACCCAACGCACTTCAGCAACTGATCTTTATTAGGGAATTATCACAGCTCTTCTCAGAGGCAGAACTAAGCCAGACCTTCTAAGAGCCCACCGCAGGCTCGTAAGGGCAGCTGTTAGGTGGTGACCCCCCCCAAAAAAAATATAAATACGCCTTTTATTTAGTTCCTGAACGAGGGCTGAGCTCTGCTGCAGTTCTGGCCCAGCAGCTCCCACTGCCGTGCTACCTGACGGGCTTTCACAGAACAAAAGAGAACAAGTGTTAGGATCCATCACCATAGCTTCAGCTGATAAAAAGGGAGATAGAGAGAGAGAGAAAGCAGAAATAGCTATCTTTAGCAAAGCACCTATGTGTGCCAAATAAAGCACTCCGGCAGGTCCCCGCTAGGAATCCGATCGACCACTTCTGCACTCCTGGGAGCCCTGGGGAAAGGCAGCTGGGTGGCACAGCCACTGCATTCAGTGGCACCCACATGCTGTAAGGGACGAGTGTCCAGGAGCCAACCTGCTTCTTTTCATGCATTTTGCAAAACAAACTCAGGGAGAATTTCTGACACTGATAAAGGCAGCAGCAAAGGGACAGGGGTTTGTGTTTTGCTTTTTGTTGTTGTTGCTGGTTTTGTTTTAAAAATACATAGATCATCAGTATTTTTTTCAATATTTACTGCTTTTTAAAAAAATATTTCACTTACATCAAATATATTGGGGGGCGGGGGGGGTTGAAGGAGACCCACAGGTTATACAAGACCTGGGTTTTGAAACAATTCCCCACATTGATTATTGTACATTCCCCATACTGTTATTGTACCTTTTGAAAACCTGATGAACATACACACAGTGGCAGAAAATCTATGATAGGCAAACAAATCAATCGTCTTCACACTGCATTTGACTAGAATGCTAAGATTACAAACAAAAAGCCCCAACCTGTACATTAAGGATCATATTCTTTACATGAAGGACTGTGATATCCTTATACCAAGGCTTTACTATTAATTTTATAACATGTCGACGATCACAGGAGCAACGAGGCTTTGGTTCTAGAACCTGGGGCACCCCCCAGAAAAAAGTAATATACCTTTCTTTAGTATTAAGCCAGCATAAGACGGGCATTTTCTGGATTTATAGCCAGAGGAATATAGAAGGAAACATGTAGAAATAAAGTCTCTAAAGACATAACATTGGCTTTGGTCTGTGGGTGGTATTCTTGCAAACCACAAAGCATAAATGCCCTGTCCAGGAAAATCGATCATTATGGAATGCATTGTGTGCCTGAGTAAAAAGCTGTTTGCAGCCATTTCATACTTCTGCCACGAAAATAAGTCAAATAAGAAACACGACCACTAAATAATTCCCATTCTTTTCCCTTACCACCCTCCCTCCCCTCCCGTCTATTTAGGCCTATAAATATATATTCATATATATTCATACATATTTATGCACACACACACTCTGTCTTCGGTATAAAGACCTGTATCAACAGATCTCTGTACTTAAAGTAAGACGACAGTATAAGAAAAAGAAAGATACTGACTGGAGGATCTAGGAGAAACCAAATTACCTCAGTAGCAGCACTTTACAAGATTTCTTATCGAACGTGCGCTGCCATATTGCTAGGCCCAACTCTTCAAGGAAAGTATTCTGGAAGACAAAACATTTATGGATATTTTCATGGCAAATTTTCAAGAAATGGGTCCTACCTTTATACACCCAGAGGCTACAGCTTTAGAAGCAAAAGGAACAGACAAGGTCCTACAAGAGAAATTACCCCCCCCCCCCCCGACTTTCCAATTTTAATTATTATTATTTTTTTAAGCTTATTTTCCTTGTTACACCTCGGATCGATCCGCTCCTGCCCTCCCACACACAATGAGTTAAATCCCTGGAAATGAAACATTTCTTATAACACAAGCATTTACGAAGTTTGCCAATTCTACCAGCACCAAAGCGATTAAGAAAAATAAAGCAACGTGGAAGTTGCAGCAGCAAATGCATCCCCTGCTAGTTAGTAACACGCATCAACTTCTTAAACCGATTAGTTATCGTATATAGATCCTTATCCAATTAAAGTCTGATAAAACAGAATCAAATAGGAGGATCGTTACCTGCTTTTGAGAAGGTTCACCAAGCAAGCATTTTAAGCTTTTTGACTCTTTTAACACTGATACAAGGAATAATTATTTCTCTCTGCCGATGCGATTGTTAAAAGAAGAGAAACCCCGGATTGTGGTGGCTTCGTGGATGCTATTCTTTTTGCACCACAGCAGGATTCTTGGCTGCCAGTCCAAGCTGCTTTCACTTGCCAAGTTTTAAGATGCCGGTTTTGCCTTTCATTTTATTGTTCCTTTCGCAACGTTAAAGACCGACTTAAAAAACCATGCACAGCTGCTATCGGGGAGGGGGGGGGGAATTATTTGAATTTTGCACAAGAATGGAGATGAGGAAGGAGCGCGCGGTGATGTAACCACAACGACACCCACAGAAATATTTCCAATATTGGGGGGGGGGGGACGGACTCACGCTCCGAATCCTGCCGTTTCCCTACACGCAGTTGGGATCTTAGTGTAAGAGCAGGAAATAATAAAAGCGTCCAGATCTACGACCAACCATAGCCGCGCTAGAGGTGGAGGTTGATACTTCTCCCCCCCCCCCCCCCACACCACCACCCACTTCTCTAAATCCACTTTCTGCGGCTTAAGACTATTCTTCCTCACTGAGGATTTCTTCCAAGGGGGTGCAGGGAAGCAGAGGTTGGGGAGCAGCCGAACAAAAGGATTCCCCCCGCACACGGACGCCTTCCCCACCCTTTCGCTGCTTCCCTCTGATAGGAGCTCGCCCATGCCCCAACGCCACGGCCTCTCCTTTGACGCAATGCCACCGGGAAGAGGCTCAGCACCACGGCGCAAAAGCTTCCATCAAAATTCAGTACGGGGCTGCGAATCCTTGCACCAAGCACATTCACTTATCGTAAGCAAGTCCTTTTTAATTTATTATTATTTTTTTTTTAATTTATTTTTCTAAAGGAGGTCATGCCAAAGGAAGATGGGAACAGATTTTAAAAATTCCTAACTTCTCTGTGAATTTCTTTATTTTACTTGACGTAGGAACAAAACTACTGGGACTGGTACCAAAGCTCGAATGCATTTCCCTGAACAAACAGCCACAGAAAGTTACTTGTGATCCTTCTCAGACTTTAACTGGCCATTAAAAGTGTTACGGTGGCTTACGGGCGATGTACGTGGTAAGGTACAGAGGGATACGACCCCTCCATCTGCGGGGCTGCGTTCAGGCACACACGCAGCCAGTCTGAACAACTTGATGCAGATGTTGGAGGGGCAAATACTTCTTATCCGGGTCAAGAAAATCCCCCCCCCCCCCAACACGGTGCCGTGGGTACCCACAGAGCCAGCCCTAACCGCTCGAAAAGCCCGCAGGACAGCCAGAGAGGCTGAAGGGGACTATTTTTCGCAGCACATAGGTGACTGTTTGTACAGCCTGCAAGGCAGAAAATGGAAGCTGTTTCAAACATACAGTAATCAAGGGTGAAAACAGCTCTGACACCAGCTGTTATATGTGCAGAGGTTTATGGCTGGCTTTACAGCAGCACTAACTGCAGCTAGCAGAGGATGGATACACCCCCGGATTTCATATTTTAAGAGGGAAAGAGACAGACTACAGACAACCTAAAGTTTCTATGAAAACCAACAGCCTTCAACAAAAGCAGCGTGAATTAATAAGAGCGAAAGAAAAACAGAAGCTTTGTTCTAAAGTGGAAGCATAAGATGTGAAATTTCAAAATCAGATGGCTTGGTCTGTGATTTCTTTCATTTAAATGAATTGATCTGTTGCTAAACTGCTGCTCCTGTGCCAAGAAACTTTTAACTCTTTCGGCTCAAAGCTCGCCGTGCTTGGCTGTTTGCTCTCCCCTCCCAAGCACACTTACGATTAAAGCAGAAGGCAGAAATTAAAAACAAAAGGGGGGAAATAAAAAAAAAACCAAACACGAGAGCATAAAAAACCGGGGGGATTAAACCCACGAGCGCATAGAGAAGACAAAAGAGCCGCGATATGGAGCGTATCGGGGCTTCGTTAGAACTTCTACTGTATAAACAGCGCGATTCGTGTTCGTACAGCGCTGCTAAAACTTGGAAAGGAGACAGAAAGGCCTTCAACCCTCACAATTCCACATCCAGCAACAACTCCGGGGCAAACCCAACAGAAACAGGGCTCGCAGCAAGAAAAACAACAGAATCCCTGTCCTAATTCATTGTAAACATTCACTTACCGAGAATGCCTTAAGCATTTCCAATAGAACCCCCTTTCCTACACATGTTCGCCTATGTGGAGAGGAACAAAACAGCCAACCAAAAAGCCCTCCAAGCCAGCCCGAAAGATAGCTGTTTGGGGAAAAATTTAGGTGAGAGTTCCTAGTGCTTTTCCGTTTTGCTTTGGGTTTGTTTTTCCCACTTAAAAAATAAAAAATAATTTAAAAAAAAATATTAAAAATGAAAAGAGACATGTCGCAATTAGAGATAATTCCAGGGGGGAAAAAATATATATATATTTATGTGCAGAATGACAACAAAAAGGTATTTTCTCTATCTACAGATCTCCCACTCTCCAGTTCTGCTGCAGTTCCCCCTGAACTGCTGCTGCTTGCTCCAATCTGCTGCCTGCTTAACAGCGGAATGACAGGCAACATCTGTTTGTATAGAAGCCAACATCAAGCCTTCAAAATTTTTTTGGCTCAGTTTCTTTTTTCTTTTCCTCCCCCCTTGCCCTTCCCTCATCCCCCCTCCCCCTGGAAAGCTTTAAAAAAAAATAATAAAATAGAAGGAAAAGAAAAAGTAAAAGCGCACAGAAAGGGTTGGGAAGCAGCTCAAGTGAGGCAGCAACTATTTTCCCTCGAGTTATTTCAAGGTACAGTACTTCGAGGATAACTCTTTCCTCTCTCTCCACCCGCCGTCACCTCCTCCCCTGCTCTCCCCACCCTCCAGCCTTCCTCTTTGCCCCACGCTATTAATAAAGTATCGCACAAACTGGGGGGGGAAAAAAAAAATCCAACGTACCTTGATCACTAAAAGGCCACTCCCTCGCATGGGGAGGGAGGGAAGGGGTTCTTCAGGAGGCAACTAAAAAAAAATTGGACGGGGAGGGGAATAAAGGGATGGCTCGGGGGACAGTCGTGCCACAGTCCTCTCACCCTTTTCTTTTTCTTTTTTTTTCTTTTTCCCCTTTCCTCCATTTTATAGACTATAAAATACGCCGCGCATATTTTCAAAATAAAAGAAATTGTTTTGAAATAAATAAATGCGAAAAGAAAAAAATTAAAAATAAAATAAAATAAAATAACCAGCCCGGATCCAAATACAATTCAAATGACTAACAGCGTCGGTCTACTGCCAATTCTGTGGCAAATCGGGAGAAAGCACGCTAATTCCACATGCTGAGATGTGAACAACTGGAAAGGAACCAACTCTCTCGAAGTCACAATGCAAAGTGCTGCGGTGCCCCCACCCCCAGCCCCACTGCCACCCCTCGCTCCGTGGGTGTGGGTCCGTGTCCCCCCCCAGTGCCCTCCTCCCTCCAGGATAATAAAGAAATAGATAAAAGAACGAAGCCACTAATTTAACAAAAGGAAAAGGAGAAGGGAAAAAAACAACAACAACGAGCGGAGCTCTTTAAAAACTCGGGGAACGTTTTGTTCACGGGTGATTTGGGACAGGGCTCCCGCACACACCGACACACACACACCCCGCATAGAAAAATAAATAAATTAATTATATATATATAAAAAAAAATCAGGCAAGTTGCTAAGGAGACTTGTGTAAACTCAGCACACAGGCACATTTCTGGCCTTTCCCCCTATATTCCATCTCGTATTCCGAGCACGCAGCACTGCGGCACGATTGCACCAATGCACTGCATTAATCTTGGCCTTAAACGGGCTGCCTGGCAAAGCACGCGGGGTGGATGGAGCAGCTCCGAACTCCCCAAGTTAAAGGCAGAGAGGGTGGCGGTGGGTGGGGAGGGCCGGGGGGGGGGGGGCGGGGCCACCCTCCTTCTGAATATAAAATATAGGAGCCGAGCTCAGTAAGGGAATTTTAAAGAGGAAGCGTTATCCGGGCATATAGAGAAAGCTGCAAGGCTCCCCGCGCTTGCTCGCGTCTCTCCCCTCGCTCTCCCACCTCTCCCAACAAAAATCCCCGTCCGCTGGCAGATGTCTGAAACCCTGCCAGAGCCAACAATGTGGGACCCACTCCCTGCCACCAGACGCTCGGGGCCGCAGACTGCCTCATTCTCCCGGCACAGTGGGGTCAGATATCCATATTAAACAACCTTTTTTTTTTTTTTTTGTCCTCCTCCAGTCTCTGCTGTGTTCCTGAACCGCGCGCTTAGAGGTGGTTTGTTCACCTTCTGCTTTGAGGGAGGGGGGGGGGGATTAAATCAAGCCTGACCCATTCAGGGAAGGTGATGGTCACCGCACAGCACCATCCATTCCTCAGCCCTTGGCTGGGACAAAATTCAACTTTTTAAAAATTTCCCCCTGTTCCGTGTTACTTGGGTGCAGGAAATCTCTTTCTGGAAGCCCTCCTCCCGTCTCTGACGGTCTCAAATCCTCTCCCCCTGACAGACAGCTCGGGACAATCGTTCAGCACCCACTTTTTGCTGGTCGTGTGCGCCGCGTTTCACCAGATGAGGATTTCAAGCCTCACGTGAGGAACCCGGTAATCTACAAATTCATACCTCAGCGACACGCATGGGAAAAGCCAGCGCCAGGGGCTGCGCCTTGGGGCGAGCCCCAGAGCGTCACCCCGCTTCCAGGTCCAGCCGAGGGCTTTTGCTAAAGGTAACACTCCAGAAGGGGAGCCCGCACTGCCCTAATGAGCACCATCTTCACTTTTTACCAGTAAAAACGAGAGAAACAAGCCCTTTAATCAACCTCAGTGCGTTCGCACGGCAGAGCTGAGCGTGGTCCCAGCACAGCCAGCGTCCCACCACGGTGCCACCCAGTATCACGCAGTGGGCACGTAGGGCCGAGTGCTGATTCCCTGCCCCAGTGCCTGCTATTCACACGAGGGACCCCAGCCCCGTGCTACGCAGGGTGAGGGTGCTGAGCAGCCACACGTCCCACCGGCTTTGTCTCCGCTGCGACGCGCAATGCAGATGGATAGCTGTGACTAATGCTCCTGACAAGGCAAAAAGGAGGGACAATATGGAAATCTGAAAGGAAAAGTAGAGTCAGACTCCGAGCATCATGTGGAGAAAAGAGAGGCTGGCCATCAAGAGCAACTCTACTGGTATCTTCCACTTAATCTAATGACAGTCTCGCTCCTAAGAGTATTATCGCGGCACCCACTGGGGCCAGCGCTGGCAGTGCGCTTTCCTTTCAGCTCCAAATGACAGTGTGAGGGCATTACCAGGAGAGGAGAAAATTATAAAGTTCTAATCACTAAATGCAAGCTCTGGAGCAAGTGAATCCGCAGCGCTGCATAGGAGACAAAGAACAAAATGCCTATTTTAAAAATGCCTCTCTGTGGGTTCGTGGCTAGGAGGCTATGGAGCCACCTGAACCTCAGTCCCTGAAATTCAGAGGTGTCCAGCATTGTCCCCGCTCCCCATTTCTCATTCCTCATGCAGAGATGTGCAGGAAAGTGAAATATTTGACTCACCTGACTGCTTATCTTTGTTTGGGAAGAACCACCTGTAACAGAAACACCAAATGAACGTGTTAAAACTACTAATTTAAAAAGAAAAGATTGCTTTTTTTGCTTTAACAGGTAAGGAAAAAATAGGAATATTTTAAAGATACTCTCTCCGACCTCGTAGTGTCTTTCCCAGTTAAACAAAAACAGACCCACACATCCCTTTCCCCAGCTTGTTCGGTTCCTTTGCACAGTCAGATGCTCCAAACCCAGCAGTGCAGTCAGAGCTGCCTGCAGGACCTGTTCAGGTCCACAGATTTACAAACGGCTGCGATGGGGTTTGGGGCGCTGTAGCACCCGACCTGCTTGCCAAGGAGCTTATCACTCCCACAGCAGAGCCAGGAGAAGGGAGCACGGCACAACTTCTCACAGGTGTCAATGCAAAAATCGGTCCTTGTAACTTAAAACCAGCAAAGGAGAGGGTACGAACCTAGCTAGGTGTGCTGGAGAGGATTAGGGACCGCTCGCACACTTCTTTCCCCTGGGCGAGCTGCGGGGGGGGGGGGGGGAGAGCTGCCTGCAGACATGCGGACCTTCAACCAGCCCAGTTGAGCTGGGATATTTGCCTTAGCCTCCAGCGAGCTGTCTGTAGTTTGCCTTTGAAAACCTCATCCCGCAAAGCAGACATACCCAGCCCTGCCAAGGCTGGTTTAGCCTTTCATCACGGAGGTGGATAACTGGGCCCCGCGGAGCCCTGCCTGGAGGAGAACGCTCGACGCTGGGCAAAGATCCCGAGGGCGCTGCACCTACACCGGCTCCGTCAAAATCGGCACTGCCCACGGGGAAGACGATCTGTGCCTAGCCCAGGCACAACCTGAGTGTTTTTCCAGAATCTGAAGGTCTCACCCCGCTAAAGAGCTGTTAAATAAACCATCAGGCCCAGTAAGATGGGATTTGCCAGGCACCAGTATGGGGAGAAAAGCAAGAATTAAGGCGAGGTAGGAGCCAGAAAAATATGCCACAAGCACCGCAGATGCAGTACCAGGTAGTTAACGTGCCTTCCCAGCCCCGGGTCCTTTGGTTTTCACAGGAATTTCTAGTGTTGAGGTTGACTAAGTGGAGCCATATTTTTGTTTTGGTTGCAAATTGAAAGCCGCTATTTTTATCCCCAAGTCCCCCAAAGCATCTGTTTCTCTCTCGCTATTTAAGACTTCCTTTTATAAGACCTAGTTAGAGGTGTATCATTATTTTTAAATGTTACCCTTTGCAGCCGCACTTACTTTTTATCCTCATTACGTGTGTCATTAGCTGTCTGTTGGAACTGTGTAATCTGAAGATGAGGGGAGAAAACCCTTGCAGGGGGTCTGAGAGTTACCTCCCCTTGAGCAAGTATTTTGGGATCATACCTACTCATGCGGCGCAGGCTAGAGCATCCCCAGTGCAAAGAGAAGCAGTCTCATTACAGGTCAGTCTTCAAAGTCACCAGAGATAGAAACTGTCTGGAAGCATCCACAGAGCTTGCTAAATCCCAAGCAGAGAAGGAAAATACCCCACTTGTTCCTAACTTGTAGTCAAGTCACAGATACCTAGAGCAACCTGTACAAATACTGTCTGTCACTGAAAGCACTGCATTCACAGCACGTTCTGTTTCTCCCAAAGAGCAAAAGATGGGTATATATCAAACAGTTTCATGGACGGACACTAGGACAGCAGACAGTAAGTCTTATGGGTTATGTGGAGCCACGAGTACAGCAGATGTGACAGGGTAGCAGTCTGGGACCACTTTTTATTGCCTCATCGCCAATGTCCCCAGGTGACTGATGAGTAAATAAGATCTAGTTTGATCTTGTGCTGTAGCAGGCAGAACACACCCTCTTGTCACTCGATGGGCAAGGTACATCGTGATGCTCCCAGAGACTATAGGCTGTCGGCCGGGGAAGACACAAGAGACCAAAATCTCAACCTCTGGGTCTAATTGGAGAGAAGGAAGCACACAGGACTGATGTCTAAAACTGCATTTCAAAGGGAACAACCAGACGCCATGCAACCAGCAGCAAAACCTGTGGAATTTCAGTTCCTGACAAGCATCAGCCCCAGTTTGACCTAAGACTGTGCTGGACTTGGCATTGTGCTCAGAGTAATTCTACTACATCCTCCAAGAGTTGGCCAAGTACACACCAAGCGGTGAACAGAGTCGCACATTACGAATGGGTTGGGTTACACTTTTCATACCTCTTAAGGCCTTCTAGCAAAATAAATAAATAAATAAAAATCTGTCCTTTATATGTTCTGGGAGATTCTGAAGATGAAAAAACAAAACTATCTTCTTCCATGCTGAACTCAGAGCTGTAATGGAGAGAACAAGGTGTGGAACTGCAAATTTGAGACAGATTAGGAATGGTTCACTGAGAGTGGGAATAACCTTACACCGTTTGTAGGGGAACAAACCAGGGGGGTGCAGAGGACCTTTTCGTTATACAACAACTACTGTCCAAGCCCAATTCACAGCTGCTTATTCAAAAAGCAGTTGTTGTGAAGGTAAAACCAGCTCCAGCGTCCTAGGCTGCATGATGCACCCAAGGATTTGCAGTCTTGTTTTCATTATCCAGGGGTCTCATCATGCCAAGGGAGTGTGGAAGAATGTCAAGCTATGGACAACCCTTTGGACAACCCTTTGGCCAACCATCTCCACTAGGACCCAGCACACCGTGGAGGCACGCAGGGTGCTGAGACCACGGCGGGCACGCGCGCGGCTCACCCGGGCTGCCCAGCCCTACCAGGAGCTGCCACTGCCTGCCACGTGCCCCCCGGGGAGAAGGTTTGCACACACCTACACATTCCTTCTGCATTATGCCATGGGAGGTTCACTCCTTTGGCCACCGATTCACTGAGCTCCAAGCGAAGCAGCCGTCCAAAAGTTAGAGCAGAGACAAACAGCTTGACTGGCATCGCACTGGATTTGAGAGTCAGATATAAATCAAGCGAGAAAGATGATTTGTTAAACGCTGCCGTCATGGTTATATGATTCCAAAATTTCAAACAAGAAGCACTACACCCCAAAACAGGACAACTGATCCTGTACGTTACTCTACAAACCTACAGAAGCCTCCAACAATTGTCCTTCCATCCCTCCGGACAACGCTGGCAAGTGTCCACACCAGGTACAAGGGAACCAAACCCTCAGCCTCCTCCATCACATTGTGACTGCTATTTGCTAAGTCTTTCTCCAAAGAAGTAGATCCCAATAATCAAAACTGCTGCAATTAAAACTAATTAAAATACAGGAGCGTCTCTTCTTGGCCATACTTTTAACATTATTCATGGACATTCATTTCCAGGACAGCCAGCTGAACCCGGAGAAAAACGTACCCCACCTTCACTTCCCAGTACTGCTAACCTCAACCATCCTGGACCAGGCTGCTTCCTACTGTCATCAGGCTGACTACCTGGCATTAATTATCATGCTCTTCAAACTCGTCTGAGCTTTTGTGCCTTTATTTTCAAATTTAAATCTGTTTCATCCCTTGTAGCTCCATGGGCTGGAGCACTATTTTAACTTGATAGTGAAGATTTTCAGAAAACAAGCTGAGTCATGGCTCAGGAGCTTTCAGCATTGCAAGTATTGCAGTATTGCAGTATTAAAATCACAAGAGCAGAGCACGATGTCTTACAAGGAGAGAAGGGAAGAATGGAAGCATAGAGAGAAGGAATGATTTTCCAAAGCTGACACAGAGGAAGTGCACAGCAGAGCCTGGAATTTATCTCACATCTCTTGGTTCCAGTCCAAATGTTTAAACCACAAGATCATCCTTCAGGCCTGGGACACCAGCAAAATCTTTAACTCCCATACTGCAAGATCCTCGGGCGTTCTTGATGATTGTTTTGTAGAAAAAGTGCCGTCCAACTGAATGGCCTAGCACAGGCTCCTGGTCTGAATGCACGGTGTTCAAAGAGACCAGAGTTTGGGACCAGTCTGTGAGCTTTTAGGATCTGATTTGGGTCTTTTACACCCCGTACGAGATGGAGCACTGTGTAATTCTGCCTCAGCTGTGCTATGACAGTTGGCTAAGATCTGAAAGCAGTCAGAGAGATCCTTCCAGATAAAATGCCTTCCTGAGAGTAGTATCCCCCTGCCACTCCTTCCCTGGACCACCTCAAAGGGGCCAAAATGAAACAGTCTGAACTTTTACCTACATTCTTCAGGAAAGCTCTGTAAAGTAGTGAGCGGAATTTCAAAATAACTTGGGAAAGGAGCATTTAACCACAAGCCACTAAGTTTTCTTGGAGAAGGTTTATGGGGAGGAAGAAAGGAGGACTTCTGCTGTCCATAAAACTGCTTTTAGTAGGTAGAGGAGTGCTGCAAGCCTATTTCCCTCCAACATGGAAGCAGCCAGAAAATGACGTGAAACCTGTTGATTATCATAGCAAGAGTGATGGCTAGGGAGGGAAGGAAGGAGGGGTAAAAAACATGTGTCTACATGCTCAATACCAAAGCAAGGAGAGTTGAAGTGAAGCAGATGTGTATCTGCAAGCTGCCAGACTTATTTAGCAGAGGGGGGGAAAAACCCTCACGGCCACTTGTCCACCTCCTCCTTGGCCTGAGAAAGGACTGGTGAAACAAATGAGGTCACAGCTAAGCACACATCACGTCACTTAGCTAGGAAAATAAAAAAAAAAACACTTTGCATCTTCCAGTTTCAAACAACTCAGGAAGAAATTGTTCCACAGCTTTGGCTTTTTGGCTGCATGTCCCCTTAGAGCAGAGCACAGCAAGCACTTTATCTCATCTCCATTTTCTAAATCCAGGTCACCTCGATGGATGGCTGTGCTGCTAGCAGTACCTCCACAACGTGTCACATCGCCCAGCCCTGGCTTGAAGTCAGCAGCAACTTTGGAAATGCTGAAAGATAGGCAGAGTCTAATTAGTAAATGGAGAGGAGCACAGTTGTCTGTGCTCCTTCTACCCTGGTCCTGCTGAGTCACTGAAGGACAGAGCTCACCCGTCTTCGGTGATGGGTCACTTGAGGAGAAAATCCTCTGGGGCCACAACCAAAAGCCGAGAAAATTCACCTCCTCAGCTGCTGGACAAAGCCACAGGAGAATGCAACGTTCATTAGTACCACGCTAGTCCAGCATGAGTACAGGACTTGCCTTTGGTAAGAGGAAACAGGGATGAAACAGCCGAAGAAAGCCGTGCACATGCCACTGTCAAACTTCCTGGAGGTACCGCGATGTCTCTCTTGAAGTTACTTACGCAGCTAAGACTAGTGCAATTAAAGTCACAAAGTGCAGTCCAAAACTAGCCCTTGCAGTTCAAGTCATGTAATATTTTCCCTTTCCTTGCTTTTGTGGAGTTGCCTCTTAAAAAAGCCCAAACAATGAGCACGTAGAGGACGGTTTCGTTTGTCATGGCGATGCCTGGAAACTGGAAGAGGAAGAGACAGAAGTGCCTCAGACCTGCTTTAGATTAGGAAGAGACAGGAGAAATAAAAAGAGCATCTGACACCAAAATAAAACTATTTTGGTCACTGCCATCTCCCTTATTCTAAATGAAGCAATTGTGGGCTACGTTTGTTTTGCATTCATAATTAGCAGACAGAACAGATGGCAAAGGCGTCACTTAAAGCCACACGTCCGACAAAATAACCCAGGCTGCCAGTGCAATTTTTCACTAGGAACAAGGAATACTTTCCCCTCTTCTTCCCATTGAAACGTATCCCAAAGAAATGAGGCCAGAAAACGTTTGCATCAAGTAGGGGATTCACCGCAAAAAGGAATCCATTGTGTTTTGGAGTGTGTTGATTACTGGCTGAGTGCAGAAGAAAAGGGCAATAGCAAATGGTTTGCTAAGAGTACAAAAAAATAGGAATGGAAACTAGCAATACATTGCCAGCAGTATAACAAGGGGTTCAAATAAACATATACTCTCTCCTCCCTTTAGTCTTGTGGTTCAGGCACAGGCTGGGGCTCAGGACATCTGTGTCTCATTTAGAAGACAGCTGAAGAGGAGAATCTCCATCAGTGGCATCTGCTGTCCCACGCCCATACCTGACCCTCTCTGTGTTAAATCCTCTTATCCTCTCAATACCTATCTCGCTTGAAGTGTACTGGAAAACTCACTGACAAGCAGGAGAAGCAAGGCGCCAGGTTTAGCGTGTTACCCATTGCAAACACCGAGCTCGTCACCACAGCCAGGAGAGGCGATTTCAGGAGAGACCTGGAGCGAGGCCAAGGAGCGTGAAATGGGCCTGTGGCACTCCCACCCCGCTTCCTCTGCCACAAGCATGGGCAAGGAATGAGATATCCCCAAACCACACGTACTTGCTGAAAATGTTTAAACACTGGTTTGGGGGCTGTTGAGCAGGACTGTGCTGCGCTTGGCTTGTGACACCCAGAACACAGGTGTGTGAACATCCCGGAGGAAAAGCTTCTCCAGGGGATCTCCCTCACAGCTCATCTCGTGTGACAATGTCCCTTTGTTAAGTTCTTCACCTCCAACAAAGCCCCAACAATTGAGTCACAGCGAATATCCTTGCTTGTTGGAAAGAAAGAGGAGAGAGGGATGCTGACACAGTTTCACTCCTTTCACAGCCTTGGGAGGTCCTCCAACCGCCCTGCTGATGGGCTACAAGAGGATTGTGGCACACCATTCTCCGAGCGTTATGGATAAGCTGTTCATGGCATGCATGACTGAGCAGTAGCAGGACACAGACTGATGAGCAATATAATAATAATCACCAGCCTTGCCTCTCTCTCCTCTTGCAAACCTGCAAGTAATCGTGAGCCTCCGCAGCTACTGCAGCCCGCAGCCCTCCTCCCTGATAGCATTAATATGGAAATAGCCGTGAGGCTTGTCCGGCTAGCGCAGCCACAGCCCTCCTCTCTCAAACACTGCAAACGTGCTAATAATCGTGTGCCGCAGCAGCGCTGAGCTCTCCTCCCTCTGATGTTGTAGCTGCATTCATCGTAATAAGCCTGGGTAGTGCGGCAGCCTGCTCAGCTGATGCCCAGCAGAACAATGCCTAGGGAAAAAGCACAGAGCTCAAGGAAAAGGCACAGACTTGGGGAAAATCTACAGGTGCCTGGGGAAGAGTCTAGACCTAGGGTAAAGGCGGGTATTTTTAGGAAAATCATAAACCTAGAGAAAGAGGCTAGGCACCTACAGGAGAGCTAAGTGCCTAGGAAAGCATGGAGACAGACGTCGGCTGGCCCAAAGCTACCGTCACCACCTCCTCCCTCCTGCTAAAGACCCTTCCAAAACAGAAAAGCCTCCATGGGGAAGCACAGAGTGAGAAAGCCCCACTGACATCCCCGGGGGCTCCATCGGGAGCAGGATGCCCTAACGCTCATCCTTCCAGCGAGGCTCCCGGGACGGCAGCGACGCTCTGAGCAAACCGTGTAGCAGCTCTCCCCCAGGCCTTGCCTTCCTCGGTTAACCTCCCCTCCATCCCCCAGAAGGGTGCCTCAAACCACTGTGAATTAGAAACACATCCACGTATCAGCACCGAGGCGGCGGTATTCACGGAGCAGGACTAAGGCACGCTAACATAGATGTTTCTTCCGACGAGGCAGCGCAGAAACTTTCTTGGGCAATCTCGGTGGAAAATCTCTGCAGGCACCGCTGCCCCGCTCCCCGTCTGCTGGTGCAGGAAAGGGCCCAGAAGTTTCAGCAAGCTCCACAACATTTTCATGTATAGCGTTAAGGACACTCAACTTTGTTTACAGAGAAAGCACAGCCAGTATTTTATGGGTGAAAGCACTTAATACGAAGCAGCTATATTAATGCGAGACAGAGTTCGTTCATCTTCCTTAACAGGATGGTTTTAACGTTTTTGGACACCTTGTTCCTATTTCCTCTCTGCTGTACAGCAGAGACTTGACTTTGTTTTTACTCTTTTTTCTGCAGTTATCTCAACATTCAGAAGCAGAGCAAGGAACAGCCTCACCCAGCCATCAGTGTGGCCTGCCCTCAGCCTCAGATGACATTTGCTTTTTACCTCCACCAGCCCCAGAGCAAGGCGGGCGATCTCCCTGCTTCTACCACCTGCTCAGGAACCCCAGGGAAGGACGAAGGACCCCTGTGCTACGCCATCAGGACACAGCCCAGGGGCACAGAGTAATACCCTCCAAATTTAGAGCTGGCCCTTGGTCCACTGGCACAACTTTTAAACATTCAGCAACTGCTCTAAATTAGGAAACTGCTCAAAACACCCTCCGAGAGCTGTATCTGCTGGGAATTCCCTTCGGGTTTGTAACGGGAGGAAGAGCTGCTACCAGTTTACTCCTTCCACATTTCTACGGCTTGCAAAGAGGCTCGTGAAAGCTTCACAGGCGCTATAATGCTCCCAGATGAAACCCACACTGTGAGAAATCTGCTCCGATGGTCTCAGGCTCACCCCACAAAATGACCCGGATTCCCTTCACGGAAACCTGGGGATCTGAGGCGATTCCCAAAACTGAGGTCTCAAGCCTTACCCACCCAGTTTTCTCTCATTCACGTCCAGGTCAGCCCTATCCAGGAAAACAGTAATCCCACTGAAGCCAAGGGGAGCTCTATTCTTCGGGAAAATTGCTACACTCCTCATTGAGGCACCAATGAATTCAGCAGATTAACAGGTGTCAAAATATCCACGCACAAGCAAAAGGCATTTGGACCCAGGATTCAACAGCAGCAGAACAAGGTGCTATGGTTATTATATAAGCACACACACAGGTTATTCCTCGGTTCACAAGCCATATTGTCATGCTATCTACACCTGTATGTGTTACTCACTGTGTTACACAGTAGGTATACGTGCATTCAAAATTTGTGCTGCAATAGCACCTGGGGACATCAGCTAGATGTGAGTTATGTCTCAGAACATACATGAGTAGAGAAGGAGAGGTGAATCTCAACGCAAAGGGAGGAATGTCAAATCTCCCCAGGCAAAGCCCTTTACAAAAGGATCAATTGGGTCAATCCACCGTTACGTACGGTGCTCACATGAGTCTCAAGCACTGGCTATTACGTGGTGTCCTACTGTTTCTTCATGGTAGGAACATTACCCCGTATCTGTAGCACCTCTTATTTACACAACATTAATTTTTGCCAACAGGCAGGAGTGTCAGAAGTGCAATAAAACATGTAGCTACCTCATTCCTACTGTCTAACCATAACTTCAAGAGCATGAGGCAACCAGTCTCACCACCAACACATTTATTATCATCGTTCAATGCCATTTTCTTTCTTCTCCCTCACTTACTCAATTAAACCTATTCATGGCCTTGTATTAACGCCGTGTATGGCACCTTCCATACCAATTCCCCCAGCAGGAGGCAGCCCTGAATTCCACCCCGAATTCCAAATCTCCTACTGGAAAGACACTACCTTGAGAAGAGACGCCTGCAGCCAGTTACCAGCTCACCAAACCTTCATCATGCCCCTCCACCAGCACAAATGATCCTGGTGCCTTCTGCCCAGCTACCCAAGCCTCCTTTGTGGCACCGGCCGGGCATGTTCCCACGTGCGCTTTCCCCACATTTTCCTTCTAAGCTTGTGCAGCTAGGCTGAGATACCTTAAGAAGGCCCGAGCAGTTCTCAGAGCCTCTTGAAAATCAAGCTATTTTATTGATTTTTACATTTCTGAGCACACCAGAAACCCTCAGAACTGCGTATTACTGGACACTTTTGACAAGAAGACTGTGATATTGCTCGGGGCTTGCAAAATACAGATAAAGAAGTGTCCTGACCCCAGCATTAAGACATACTTTCTGATACCAACTTTGAGGTTTCATTGGCTTTCTTTCATGCTGTAACAATAAATTCTTGCCCAAATTTCTCAGGAGGGCAGAACCTAAATCCATTTAGATGTACCCATGCGGTAATAAATAAAATAATTATTAATAGGTTACTTAGATAAGGGCTTTCCATCTTAGGGCAGAGGCAAGCATTAGACAATTAATCATCAAGTTGGCATTAACTTATCTTTTGGCACCTACAGTAAAATGTAAATCTAAAATGAGCAGTAGGGGGGAAACAAAGAAATAAGAAGCCAACAATAGTTTTGGAAATGGATGACAAAATCCAAATGTTCTGCCTCACTGCTGCTAAATTAAGCACAGTGTTATCAGTGCAAAGATTAAAAAAAGAGAGATTCTCCTCCGAACCTTAAGTCACATTTCTTAGCTCCACAGGATATGACAGCAGTAGTAAAGACGAGAGAATTTACTCACCCTGAAAATGAGTGGAAATAAAAAAGGATCTGCTCAGGTCTTGATTTCCCCAAATGCAGTTCTATGGAGTAGAAGAAGAAAGAAAGACATTAGCTTATTGCGTTCGGCAATCAAAGGAGCGATCCCACACACACCTTCCCTTCTCAGGCAACCACTTTTGCCTTGCTCTGCCTTCAGCCTTCCCCCCCTGGAGGGCACAGCACAGGGGACTGTGGCCAACCTGCCCTTTTTATACACTGCTAAGTGGAAAGGGCTCCAGCAAGATCCCGGCTTTGGCTGCATATTGTTGTGGGAATTATTTTGGTGCAAGAAGGATGAGATACTTTTTTTCCCCCACCTTCCATCAGAGGCTCTCAGCCGCTGAACAAAGATGAAAGAAGTTCGCGTAGAATTGAGTTGTCTCCCATTGATTTTGTTTAGCTTCTTTTTCAGTAAAACTCACTTTTTCAGAGAGGCCAGTTCCAGAAACACAGGCATGATGTTCAATGCATGCATCAATTTGAATATTAAGGCATGCAGAGTTCCCCATGATTCCTTCATATACAGCTGAGCTACGCCTTCCCTGCCTCATGCTCCGTACACAGAATTAGAAGCCAGTGAGGTTCTTGTTTATTGTGATTTTGTGGGATTTTTGCAGAAACAAAAGGGGTCTCTCAACACCTTTGTCCACGTGATACAGCAACAGGTACACAGAAGACACCATAAGGGACGTGGTGCTTTCCTAAGCTTCCTGAGAAATTATTTATTCACCTAATTACCATTGAACTGTGTGCAACCTAGGCCTTGATTTTTAAGCTGCTCCAGGACTTTGTTTCCTATTCCTGTTGATTTTTGGTAGTATTACCAACTCCTACTACTACACAAGACCACAAACAGCTGGCACCTCCAGTCAAACAGACCCAAGGCCCATCCAAGTCAAACTACCTCTGCTCCAGACTTTCTCTGAGGTCTTGGGCAAGCCAAGTACTCTTCTGGTGCTGCAGTTCCCCACCTGTTAAGGTCAGATAGGAGGCACTGCTCTAGTCTGTGGTGCTTGAATACTATGGACCTGGAAGCTATCTAGGCACTAAGATGGAGAAAGACTTGTTGATGCTCTTGGGATCAAAAGACAGATCTGCTGTAATGGTTCTTGGATTATGTAGTTAATCCTAGTCTTTACTATTGACCCATTCTCGGTACCATCACTTAATCAACCTATATCACCATGTGTTTCTCAGATAAACCTGACAATATGTTCCCCTCAGAAGAAAACCAGTGAGAACAATTAATACTTTGTAAAACACTGATAACAAGATAAATATTCCACATGACAGTTTTATCCCAAATCCAGATGAGAACAAGCAAGGGAAATGATTACACACATTTATTTCAAAACTACAAATAATAAACACTCGGTTCAGTTTCAAGTCAAACATTTCGGAACCACCTGTCGGTGTTTATTTGATCAAAGTAACTGTACTCCTTCCTGCCCCGGCACAAGCAAACCACCGCCTGGTGAAGGAGCCACAAGGATGGATGTGCTCCTTGCTCCTCCTGAAAGCTGTTTTATTGCAAATGAACTGCAAATAAGGCACGGATAGAAAGAAATATTTAAACTATCTTAGCTCCTGCCTTTCGTTTGAGATATCTTAAACTACACATCTACAACAAATGCCCCCGGAGCTCCATGGCATTCAAGGCTCTCTAGAGCCTATAAATCCAGCGCTGTCAGAAGGCACCAAAGCACCCGAGGACATAGTGGTATGCTTCAAAACCAGGTTTAATAAGCAAAAATTAATATATTATTATTAGAATAAATAATTCTAATCAGCAGGGCTACTTTGGCATAGTATGGAGCCCATTACTTCTCAGAGAACCTTCCAACCCACCCAAATGAAGATCTCTTATTTCAGTAGGTCCACATCCTATTCTTAATGTTCTCTTTCCTTCTGGTTCCCTTTTGCTACCAAGATGATCTGCAACCCAGTAATTCAACTTGTTCTGATCTAGTGTACAACCCCCCCCCCCAAGACTTGGTCTTTGCAAAATCAGTTCAGTATTTCCCCACCTTGTCCAGCCACAAATCTCATCCACTCTCCAGTCCCAAACCCATAGAAAGGAGAGGGGAAATGTTTCTGAAACTCCACAGTAAGAGAGGATGCAGCTTTAGGTGCTTTTTTTTTTCTTTCTTTCCTTTTTTTTTTCCCACTGAATCTTGCATTCATTAATTTCATTTCAAGAATGAAGTCAGATTTTTTTTTTTTATGTGGTTGGTTATTTGACGAGTGAAGCATTAGATTTGTGAGTTGTTCTGCAAGCCAAAACATGCTCCCTTTCATTCATAACACTGAGCTGCTCTGCGTTAAACAGCCGATTATCATGAATGAAGTGGGTGTAACTTCCTTGAAATCCTCCAAAGACCTGTCAAAGCAGAGCTACTGCAGCTCAGTTTTCTCCTTGAAGCGTACAGATCATTGGTTTAATTGTTCCACGCTGATCTTGAAATATGCTCTCTTGGTTCAAAGCATCAGGCAGTATCACTTTTTGAAGAGGAAAGGGGAAGGGTGGAGAACGGTGCCTCGGGATAAGAGAGAAAAGTGGGTATATGTCTCAACCACCAAATTTAGATTTTCTTTTGGAATCTAAATTGAGCTTCATCCATTTAAAAGTGTGTCAGACAAAACCTTACAAATCAAAGCACTGGCCTGTTTTGCATGGATAATCAAGAGCCTCTGGCTCTTTTTGTAAGAGGAAACGTTTAACCCTGAAGAGAAGAGGACTGATCTCATGGTTAACGTGCTGGCCAGTGACTTAGAACATTTGGATTGGACTCGAGGTCTGCCGTTCCCCATTCCACTTCAAACCTTTTGGTGCTGGCCCAGCGTTACCTTTTCACAAAGGGACATGCTAATATTTGCAAACAGCCTCTGTGCGCCTCGAGACCAAAAGATTGCACGCACACAAATAAGCAAACGTATTGCAGTCGGTGTCCATGAACTTGTTTAATATGAAGATCTTCCTAAGGGTGGTCGTTACCCTTGACGAGAAGACCTGCAGCATCTCAGCCGCTCATCTTGTCACGCTTTAGGACACCAGTGGGCATCTCTTGGCCAGAAACAAACAGCGATAGCACCACTGACTTTGGCCGATTGATTAAACAGCTGATCCACGTCCGATTTCTTACCTAACGTTTCTAAAGCCTGGCAAGCTAGAGATGAGCACAGAAAACTCAGTAAAGAAAAACAAAACCGTGAGTACTAACACGCTTGCAAGGGTTAGTCTCAGGAAACGCTGGGGAAAGCGGCACCAGTGAAAACTTAAAACTTTCAGATTTCAGCTCAGATTTCCTGCTAAACTTCATTATCTCACCCACAGCCAAAACAACAACAAATCTCGATGGTAGGCTCACAACAACCGTTTTTACACATCTCTTAACAGTTATAACACTAACAAAGGCTGGCGCTTTTGGAGGAAAAAAATAAACAATCGGCCAGCATTTTGGAAATCAAAACTAGTAACGTGCTTTAACCAGCTCCAGAGACAGCACCGCTTCCCACCTGCTCCCAATTCCTCCATCCCATGCCCTGACCGAGGTGACATCCCCCTGGGACCTTTGCCCGAAGCCTGGTGAAAGGCAGACCCCTCTCCTCGAGCCCCCCGTGCAGCAGCCTCGTGGCGGGGCAGGTGCTCTCCCAGCTCCGTCTTGCAAAGCTTCAAATCCCCTCCTTGCTTATCAGCAAATGGAAATCACGAGGCCATGTCCCGAGGGATTGTTCTGCTCCCATTAAAGCAAGCGAGAGTTTTGACACTGGTTTGAAGCAGCAGCGAGAGCTGGCTGGCGTACACGCCGGTCTGACAGGTTGCATTTTCGTTCCCATTACTATTATGGGCACGAGGATTCATTGCCATTTATCTTTAGCTGGCGTTCGGTCCGGGATTTAAACTGCATCTGTGGTTGCATTGCTGTGAAATGTATCACTGCTTATGACTCACGCTGCAAAGGACACGTTTGTAAACTGACCCACCATTGACAAAATCCTCTCTTTCTTCGTTTGTAGGAGGCGAGATGAGGCATAGGTTCCTCGTCTGATTCATTTCCTGAGGAAATTTTTACTCTCTGCATCTTTTTCAGTCCTTATTCAGTCAGAGGGTAGTGAAGTGATTAATACAAAATCCATGCTTGACACAGGCTGGAAGAAGGATGCAAATTCTTTTAAAATCAGCGCTTAATTAATTGCATTGAAAAACAACCCATTGCCAAAAATGTGGTTTTTTTTTTTTTTTTCCAGTTGAGAAAGCTTTTTCAGTGGAAAGGAAAAAAAAAAAAAAAATTAATTACAGGCAACGGCACACAGCGAAATGCACGAAGGACAAACCTTTTGAAATGAGCCCCTCGGAAGGAAGAATTAGCAACCTGGACGGAGCTCCAGGCAACTCCAGCTCTCCTGCGGCTGGTGCCCGACCTAATTCACTTCCAGGCAGCTCTGGTCATTCCTCACAACACTGCAGAAATCCTAGGAGAGCTGCGTATCTAACACCTCTGACAAACACAGACAGTGACCAGAGAAATTAAAACTGCCAGGAATAAAAGATAGCACAAAGAGAGCCCTGAGGAAAGTGCAGTAAGTTTCTTGACAATTTTTATCTACCTGATTATTCGTATCAAGGCAGTACTAACCAAGTCCAGAGCGGGGTGGGGATGTGAACAGTCCCCGGGGTTTGGAAGGCTGCTCAGAACTTGGCTCTCGGGATCAGGCTCCCTTCTCCATCCTATTAAGGTGGTAAACGCTAGCCTGCGGAATTAGGGAAAAAACTGAGCGTGTCCCTTCCCTTCATTTCTTCTCCCTCTTTCTCTCCACATTCTTCTCCTCTCGTCTTTTTCCCTGCGAGCACTGAATGATGGGATTTTTGACATCAGAGGGAAGTCATCCTTTCTCCACTCCCCCAGCTCCTCTCGGCTTCCTCCTTACCCACGGCCGATCGTTTGCATGCTCTATCCCCACTCCAAGAACGGCATCAGCTGATCCGACCGCAGCTTCGTAGCATCCTAAATCCTGCCCAAAGTCGACCAGACTGACTGGTTCACTCACCCTGGCAGCCGGCTACCCACCAGCCTTTAAAGTACATTTTGTGACTGCTACACAGCTGGCAGCAGCTAGAGCAAAGTCATTGTTTAGTCAAGGTAAAGCGACCTCTATTTACTTAGCTCAGCTGCCTACGGGGAGTAACTGGATTCGAGATAAGTGAAAACTTGCTGGGAAAGTTTCACTTTGGCCGGGCTGATGCTTACTACAATCAGCTAAATGTTTGGTCAGTTCGTGCCCTTTCTCCTGCAGTTCCTTCAGCCCTTTGATTTATTATCTGTGACTAGACAGCAAATGACCCCATCCAATTTCAGCAAGCCTGTGGTAAGCCAAAGCCAGAGGAGAGACGTGTGTAACGGAGTATATTTTCTGATCCCAAATAAAAAACCCCGTTGATTACCATAAGCTGCCAGGCACCTGCTGTAAGTTGTTTATTCATCCATTAAAGAACTGCATTAACCAAATCAGGCCCCGTTCTACCTGCAGCATCCCATTTGCCCCCTTGAATTACTCCCGGCGTCGGTGCAGGAGCTCGAGTTGGTTCCAGCTGTGCCCTAGGGGCTGGCGACGGGCAGGGGGGGCGGCCGGAGGGGCCGAGCACCACCCCAGGAACCGCGCACCACGGGGGTGACTCAGGCGTGACTCTGAGTCACGGCGCTTCTCCTGCTTCCTCCCTGCTCCGGGGGGTGGAGGTAGGAATTTCCTGCTGGCCCCGGCCTTGTAAATCACGACGTCCTGTTGCAGCAACGCCGCCGCCGCCGGGAGGGCCAGCGAGTGGGAGAAGTGGAGCCGCTGTCCAGCCCACCTGCTCCGGAGGAGAAGAGAGGGGACCCGCGACCCCACTCGGGGACGCAGGCCTGAAACACACCCGGAGACATCGCGGCAGGTCCCTTGGGTCCCCTTGCTCCACGTCGTGGCTCAGTTTGGAGAATAGCCCCGACCCCTGCAGATACCTCGCGATGTGAGAAGCCGTATGCTGTCCAGCCAGCAGCACAAGGACCCGATTGTCCTCTTAGAAAAACACGAATTACGCCGATATAACCCAGCTCGTTTCTCTGCCTTCACCAGGAAGGCGCTGTAAGTGAGGAGAGAATCAAGTCCAAAATGTCTGCACAGTATCTATCCCCCGTGCCTGTGAATTTGAAGGCGAAAAACAAGACTTTTGGGGGAAGTTCCGGGACAAATCCAACAATTAAACACCACCCTGGGAAAATACTCCCAGCTGTCCTCCAAAAAAGCTGAATTTACTGACAACTGTGGCTAGAAGGGTTTCCCTATCACAAAGGAACCCCAAAACATGTGTGAGTTTTGCCGTAATAATGCTTAGAAAAGCCAATGCACAACTGAGAGAACGGGCCGTGTGTAATTAGGAAGGGAGGGGAACTTACCAGCCATGTGAAGCCCCCCTTCTAGGCCAGATCTGACTTATTCACCGGTTAAAATCACTCTTTGGAGGCAGAAATTGAATGATGGAAAGGAAAAGAGGGATGCTGAGAGAGATACTGAGCAGAATTCCTGGTCATACTCTGGGGATGGTGAGGCAGGACCACGTTCAGCTTGCATCAAATACATGCGCAGGAGAAAAAAAAAAAAAGGAAAAAAAAAAAGAAAAAAGAAAACAACAAGCTAAGTACACCACGGGAGTCCTTCCTTCAGCCTCCACACACACAGAACTGGACTGACAGACGGCACTGATTTACTCCACAGGCTCACCTGGTACACAGACCTGTTGTACAGCGCTTAATTACTTTCTGTAGAGTAACTGTTCGGTACCACACAGGGACAAATAGTATTATACAATAACATTAATAATGCCTACTACAACAGGATTATATCCTTTCAGCTATCCTGGTGTAGCTATGTGACTTGCCACCAAACATGGACACAGTGGGATTTTTCAGCCCCTCTCTGTATATTTTCAATCACGTCCCTTTGCTTCAGTTTAATTTTGCCCCTTCTAGGGCTAACGTTGCTTTAGCTACTGCAGGGAAAAGAATTCCAGCTCAGCCAACAGAGACACAAAGGCACGCACGCAGGGAAATCAACACTTGAGAACAGGACTTCTGAAAGCATTTTGCGTTTCTGATATCGGAGGTGGAGTTTGTGGAGAGTCAGAAAGTAACTGACCAAAACAGACCAAAGCTGAGTGAATTTTGGCACTTTCTTCCAAAAGTATGGGTTTTGAGAGAGATCAGATGGTTCCATTCTGACCTTCACATCTTATCTGGGAGGTGACAGATCCTGAAGCATCTTTTGGAGCATCTCATATCTGGGCATTAAAGACATCTATAAAAAAAATTCACGAAAGCTCCTCTGCCTACAGACAGAAGTATAACCAGATACAACGACAAGGAAATTGAAGCGAAGTAGACTTTGACCAAAAATAAGACACTCATTTTTAACGGCCAGAGGCAATTAACCTAGGAGCGCTTCGAAGGACAGCGGATGGTTTTCCATCACTCGGTGTTTTTAAACCAAGGATAGATATTTTTTATCTAGACAGACGTGGTTCGGGCAAGGCAGCCTCATGGCCAGCGTTACGCAGAAGGTCAGAGCAGCCGGGCGAGGATCCTGGCTGCTCCACAACCTGCCCAGCCGCTCACCTACTGACTCCCCGGCGCTGCTCCCGCAGCACATAGCCTTGTTGTTCACAGTCTGCTTCCCCACGGATGACCAGACCTGACCCTGCTGAGATTACAAAAGCCAAAGGGTTCAGAAGTGAGGAAAACAGGAAATCCAAACAGTGAAAATCTCAGCAATAACGTTTCCTAACAAAGACCTTCAGATCTCACTCTCAGCCAACAGCTGTCTTCGTGACGTCCAAAAAGGACGATGTTTGGTGTGGTGAAGACTGTCTTTCTGCCACTTATTTTTACCCTGTTTATTTTTCTATACTGTGACATTTTCCTCCTTGTTAAAATCTTGCTCATAAACGAGGGTGCTAGCCCAGACCTAGGAAAACATACACAAATGCATCTACTCCGTAAGCTGCAAATCCACGGGCCCGCGGGATGCAATTCTCCCTCCAGAAAGCCAAACCAAAACCTGTGCACCACTTCAATTCCCCTTTGGGCTACTCCTTTGGAGTACTTCCCCTTTGGAGATCTGAAATGAGATGTGCTGTCGCTTAACTTATTGTACCAAGGGGTCAAACACTGCAAAGCAGCTCAAAACATTATCCGGTGGGGAAGCAAGAACAAAAGCAGAAGAGTGAGGAAAGCCTAATTTTGAAGAAAAATGTCATCTTTGATTGCATTACTGGTTTTGTATTTTAGATCTTATCCAAATTTCCTGACCTAATATCACATACGTGCAAATCGCACGCGTGGCCGTGACATTCATGTGAGCTCTGTGGGCCAAATCTGGGGGTGGTGGAAATTGGTGTAGCACCTGTGCAACTGGGTCATAAGTGAAGACCTTGTCCTAGGTCTTTGCAGAGAGCACCAAGGGAATTTAATGTGGATGAAGAGGTATTTTCTGTTTTAAGGTCTGGAAGTTGCTTTGCACTCAAATTTTAAATTTCATCCACTTTTTAGGTGAAATTTGACTTTTCTCCCCGGCGGTACGGGCAGGGCACGTGTGTGCCATTACACTGCCATCTAGTGATGCGACTTTGCAAGGCAAAGCAGTTGGCAAAAGATGGCTGACCACCAGCAAGTGCCAGAGTCCAAGTTGTGAAGGGAAGGGCCAGAATGAAGTTAAAGTACACGAGACAAAAAAGAATTGCAAAAGGCACAGCCACTGGTGGCCCCTCAGACACGTACGGGGAAGAACAGGATCACAAAACGCGTGCAGGAGAGGGGGCTTGCAAAGAAGCTCATCCATTATCCAGCTGTAACCCATTGCAGGGCTCATCGGGAGAGACAGTTTTGCAACTACAAGTCTCAAAGTCCAGCTTCCCGGCTGATGCCAGCTGGCCTTGCTCTACCAAGCTCATGTTCTGCCAAGCTCATGGTCAAGCACAGAAGCTTTTTGCAGCAGCGACCCTCTTTCAAGCACCTAAATCTCTTTGGCCATCTTTCTCCCAGCTTTATGGGGCACGTTTCTCAGTATAACTCCCTCCTGAACTCAACGTGGTTGTATCAGGAGATCTGGGCCAAATTCATTCTTTTCGTAATTGATTTCAGTGGTGTCCACCTTGGACCACTTTGACAGTCTCTATCCACGGCCATCACTATGGTCAGTCAGCACCCAAAAGGATTTCCTAAGCTGCACATCACACTGCTTATAGACGATCCTCGTCCTCAAGGGTTGGACAGCAGAGCTAAGGCTTAACACATGAACCTGAAATGAACTGACCTTTATGAGTCAAAATCCCAATCCTAACGTTTTACTCATCTTGAGGATATTTGTCCTCAGTGGTATGTGTGTCAGAGGGCGTGAAAGTGAGAGTGTCTTGAGGTTAACAATTGTTCATACTCATAGTGGATGAATCATATGATAACACCACAGCAACATCCTGTATAATTGTCGGGAGCCTCTATTTCTGGCAGTGTGTCCCTAGGCTGTCTCATGAGTAAATGTTATTTGTGCTTTACTATATAAAACCAAAACCAAACAAAATTATACAACGGGACACTATTCTGCAGGCACTAGCCAAAATCACAAGTGCCTAATTGAGCCTTCAGTAACCCTCTTCAGTGATAAATTGTGTGCTGAAGTCAATAAGACTGAGATGGATCTCTGCTCTTCAGCTGATTAGTACATGAGCAACTCTCCACGTGTGAGTAACAATATTTGTGTTTCCTTAGCCACAACTGAACTCAGAGGGACCATCGCATACGTAAAGAGCTGGGACATCGCTCGCGAGGCGGTGGGTGCTGAGGGAACGAGCGCTGCATTGCATTGCAGCTCAGAAGATTTATGTTTTCCTTCTGGACAGCTACAAGCAAGTCGCTCCCCCCTTTTCTCCCTCCCTGCCGGCTGTTCGGACCTGCCGTCCGCGGGCTTTGCTGCACCAGGAGGATGCCCAGCCCGCCTCACCAACCCAAGCACAGGCGTACCTGTGGAAAGCAAAATTCAGCACACCACGATTTAGATTTAAAGCTAACTCCTTGGCCTGCAGTAAGAACATTGATTCTATACCACCCTCGGCACAAAAAGGCACCAATTTAGGGTGGATCCCCTGTGTTAGGGCTTCAATCATGCATTTCTACAGCACCAGGGCCGCCCAGATAACCCACTCGGCTCCTCTGGGGTGCCTTTAGGGCGGCCATCCTGCGGCCCTCCCTTGGGAAGCGCTTCCTCTGGACCCTCTTGTAGGACGCGCACTTAGGGCAGAGGCCAGTTCTTGTTTGCTTTTGTAAGGTGACAGCAGGATTCTGGCCAGATTTTTGGCAGGATTTTGTGACTCCGGATCCGAAGCAGCAACGAAACAAGGCGCTGGCAAACGCCAAGAGCGTTTGTCCCCTGATCGCAGAGGCTTCGAGGGAACCACGGGTGAAATGCCCTGGGAAAAATCAGGCAAATGGCACAACCACCTCTTCGGGTGGAATAAAGCTCTCGATGCTATAAACCTACCTCATTCAAAAATTTCAGAACAGATGTTGATTTCTCATTAGAAAAAAAAAAAAAAACCTTCTCATTTTGATGTTTCCTAGCTTTAGTAGAACATTTTCATATCTTCATGAAAAATGCAAAAGCAATGTTGAGTTTTTTCAATCCTTCTATACTGAACACAGACTGTATTTTAAAAATAGAAAATATTATGATGAAATTGTAAATTCTGTTCAAATGTTTTTGTTTTTTTCCTGAGGGAGGAGAGGGACAGGTAGAGAAAAATCTTCCTGAGAATTTCAAAATATGGGTCTGTTTCTGAAAACAGCTAAATTCCTTTACAAGGACTGTCTTCTGTGTAGCTCTAACAACAACATACTTCTCAAATGCCACCCAAGTTCACTAAAAGACTACCATTATTTTATCATTTTCAGTGGAAATGCCTACTTTCCGTGTTTCAGCCACTCACTTCTTGCAGTAGAAATTTACCAGATATTCACACCAATAGACTGAGATTTTTCAAACAATCTAGGGGGCAAGCCACACATCTTCCATAAAAATTAAAGTACCCTTGACTGCTTGAGATTATGATGAGATTAATTTTAAGGAGGTCTATTTAATACTAGGGTAGCAGGGCTGATATTAGAGTGGGGGACCTGAAACCCTTTTTATTGTGGAGCAGATGAGAATTTCTACATGTGCAGCACCCGAAAGGCACTGCCCCGGGTTCGGAAAGGATTTTAAATTATTTAACTTAGTGTCAAAAAGATGCATAATAAATAAATAAAATCCAACAAGAAAATGAGAATATGGGCAAAACAAAGCAGAAACAATTCACGAGGTCACGTTTACTATTTTGCCTTCAAATCTGTGGATTCCTCGCTGCTCCCAGATCCCCGCTCTCCATCTGACCTGCGTCAGACCCCAACCCAACTCAGCCCCCGTCTCCCCAAACCAAAGGTTTCCATAAACCACTCGCCGCAGCGCCGGCCTGAGCATTCCCCCGCTACAAAGTACGAAGGGGAAAAAAAAAAAATCCAATCAAATTCAAAAAAATATCTCCACTGCTGCCTCCTCATTTCCTGGCGGCAGCCGGGCCCGGAAATAGCTCCATTTCCTGAGCAAGCAGCTCCCCGGGGAGCCGCAGCCCGGCTGCAGCAAGCAGCCACCGCGGCTCAGGGCTGGGCTAACTCCTCTCGCTGGGTTGAAGTTTGAGCTGGAATTCCAGCTTTCTGGCATTTATGGTTAGCAAGGGACACCTAGGAAGGTAACGCGACAGGGGGCGTAAATAACAAAACAAGACAGGAATAAAATCTGTGTTTTGAGGGGGGAAGTGTTATCACCAGCCGTATTTAATACTCAGTGAAATTAAGGGCAACTCTGTAGTCCCCACAGTTTTAAAGGGAGCCTCCTCAGTCTGCACGCTGGATCTAGCTTATCAACTTGGTCCTGATTATTCCAAGTGGCGCCTTTTCCTGCGAAGCAGCCACATTCAGCAAGAAACGCCATTTATTAAGACAAGGCGAAGGCTTGGTTTTAGCAGAGTGGGAAGAGATTTAATAGTCCGGAGGGAGGGGGGGAAAGATGGATGAACACAGACTACTTCTGAGAAACTCTGCAAATAGGTGGAGCGGTTCACAATCCAATAAGCCCCTTGGGAAAGCCTTATCATTCCTTCCCGCACTGGAAATCCATTCTTCCGTGGCTCCTTGTGGCCAGAGAAGTCTCGCTAATTAACCAAAAAGGCGTAAAGTCCAGAAGAGCCCGTACACCTTTCAAGCAGTCAGATTAAACTGCTCATCAACGGAGAAGCTGAGCTGCAATTTCAGTGTTTTTGCCACGTTACTTTGCAGTGCCTATGGGAAAAGAGCACTCGTGGCTGCAGAGACAGAGAGCCACCTTGGGCATCATCATTTTCCAGCTGTAACCATCTCAAAGTTGGGTTTCAATTCTCGTCTAACTGTTTAGGTGCTTTATATCACAAATGATGAGAGGCATCCGCAGAGGTAAATCAACCAACCCTACAGTGGAGGGAACGGTGGACGCTATCAGTAACTCTTCTGGGTAGCAGCTTGGATTTTATTTATTTATTGCATTTTATTTATTGGCTTTTACTTATTTACTTATTGTATTTTAGATTTTAGAGTAGATGGCTTGGCCTATAAATTTAGTCAAGAGAAATCTCATTCATACAGGCCATTTAATAATGGCCAAAAAATAATAAAACGACATAATAGAAGAGCCTGACTCCCACTGAAATTAAATAATAACTTCAAAAAGTCGCTGTCAGCGACCTAAGGTCACGCAGTGAGTTTGCAGCTGGGAACCACAGGTTCCTCAGAGCTGGTGTACAAAGAAGCAGGCCTGGACCTGACTTCTGCATCTCCCACACAGTGGATGTCAGTTGATAAATCCGTGCCGAGTTTAATTGTTGAAAATATCACCTCAACCTGACCACTGTGTAACCCAATCAATCTGCTGAGCCTTCGCATTTTTTTACCCACAAAACATCTTTGCTTTGGTAATTATCAATCACCCTTATGCAGAAAGGTTCCTCCAATTTTTTAAACTGCTCAATCCTTTGAGAGACAGATGAATTTTAATTATTTAGATTATTAACCTAAAGGTTGATCCAGACTGGGAGGAACAGAATAATTTGTTTAATCATTATTATTATTTATAATTATTTAACATAGGGGAGAAAAATATCACCTTAAATGTCATCGTGATGTTTTTTAATTGCCTCAGATGAAATTCAGAATAATCATTGCTCTGCAAATGTATACAGATCTAATTTTAAATACCCTAAGATGCTGGATATTTATCTGAAAAACGCACAGAACATATATTCATTACTGTATAGGCAGTTACAAAGACGGAAAAAATTGATCAACCATGTATTGAAAATGAATTATTTTCCCAATTCACAACTGGGCTGTAATTTGACTTGAGGCAGAAAAACAAGCTGAGCCAGGTATTTTTCCTTATTCCTTCACGTGTCCTCTACCAAAAGGTATGTTTTATGGACGCTTAAGAACATAACTTGGTGCGAACATAACTTAAGAACATAACTTTGTAACGGATGTGTTGTGGAGAAGCGTAGTTAATGGTCACAAGGAGGGATGCCCAGCATATGGGGAATTTCAGTAGACGAGGAATATTGGTCCACAGGCCCATATGGGAGTATGAGTACACAGGAAATACAGGAGACTTGACAGTTCCAAGGGGATTTTTTGCTTGGAACCTGAGGGAGATGTGCACGCACGCAGACTGGTTCTTGAGATGAAGGACATCTCGATGCAGGGCCAGCATCTCAAGGGAATAAAAAGCATAAAAATGGGGTATGGGAAAGGCAGGATGGGATTCCCTGGGGAGGTTCCACACCCGTGCTTGTATGCACACACCACAATTTAGTGGTGATGCACCCAGCGTGATTTACTATCAAATTCAAGCGAAATGGATCCCGTTTTATTTCCACATGGGAAAGACACTCTGTCGTTGTTTTTTTTTTTTTTTTAAAAAAAAAGCCTTAGAAAATAAACACAAAGAATTAAGCAATCATCTTTTCATGTTTTCAGATAATAGCAAGCTTAGAGCATGAAGACGGTCATGCCAGTAATCCTGACTGCAACGCCGAGCTGATGCTCTGGGAGAGAACACAGTTTACTTTGCATCAGGACACGGGACCGTGAAACTGAGCTAATTCAGAAATGCTCGGAGCAGCTGAGACAGAAACAAATAACAGTTTGTGTGGAGTTAGAGAAGAAAAGCCATCATTAAGTGGGGACGATCCTGAAGTTTCAGTGCTAAGGAGCATAAGGCTATGCCAGACGGACAGGGAGAAGATCTTTTGGTTGAAACAACGCCATACCCTCACCAAAACTCTCAGTTCGAGACAAACTCCAGCACCTCAGCAGACACCATCAGTGTCTGATCCAACAGCACCGATGCCATCCCTTTGAGTTACCCAAAAAATCTGGTCCAAGAGGCTGAACAGCCCTCGAGATCGCAGGTCCCCAGGCTGTCATAGCACAGAGAAGGAAGAGCTCCAGATCTGAAGGTCCACCACTAACCGCGCCAGCAACAGCCCAAAAGACAGCCCCCAGGGACACGCGGGGGCACCCAGCACCCCCGGAGGCACTGACCATATGGACACGCTTGGCCACAGCATCTCAGCACTGACGGAATATCCTTCTTTCTGACGGAAAACCTCTAGTAAACAGCAGTTAAAAAACTACAGAAGGAAAGAGCCGTCAGGCTGCCCTGAAAGCTAGCAGAGGATCCAGCAGCTCAGCAAGGTGAGAGGGTGCTGGGCCTCACTGCAGACGAGCTCCTGGTTTCGCAGGAGCTCCAGCAGCACCCTACGTTCTGCTCTACCTTATTCGTGCTTCATTTTCCAAAGCCCTTTGTTTTCTGAGCCGAGGCAGATCAAGGCCTCCCCGTTTCCCATCCCATCCATGTCTCCATGCCCCTGCTGCTGCTATCAGAGCTGGGGCACAGGCACTCCAAGTGCCTCGTCTCGGGGAAACATTTGCATTTTCATTGGCACAGGTACAGCATTCAGAATTCTTTCAGGCCAGGCCAATTAAAACAAGCTGAAAACTGCTGAGTGAAGCAGTTTCAGCGAGGATCTGCTTACATTCCCCCTCTGAAAAAAGCAGGGGGCCCACTCTCTGTAACTCTCTCCCTCTCTGCACAGTGTGGGTTTTGCTTCTTTTTTTTTTTTTTTCCTTTTCTTTTTAAGGTGGAATAACTTGTGCCCTTTTACAGAGAGGCTCTAAGAGATGGGTGGCAGGACTTGGGAACGCGGCTTCATTTTAAAAGCGGAGCCCAGTGTCTAATACCAAACTGAAGCATGGGAAAAAAAAAAAAAAAAAAACCACCACCACCAACAAAACTGGTAACTCTCCACACATTAACACACTTTACCTCCCTCACAAACCTTGCCTGGCATTTTCTTAAAAAGGAAAAGAGCCACATAATTAGCAATCAGTTGAAGCCTAAGGCTTTTCTGCCACCACAGAGACTATTCAGTGCTTGCTAGCTCTACTAACACACTCCTATTACCCTAGGTTTCTTTTTGGACAGCCTCTTTCAAACCTCAGCTGCACTGTAAATGCACCCTGACAGGTTAAAAGACACCGTTTTTACTCCCCTGAGGAAAAAAAAAAAAAATATCCCATCCTATTAATGCTGCTTTATTTTAAATGGATAATCCTCAAGCACTGGAAGGCACGAGGTTTTAGGAGCAATGAGCTGCCTCCAGGAGTCCCAGGGAAGGAAGGACGTGCTCTGGAGAGCCAGGTTTCTGCACACACACCCTTAGCCCAAGAGCCTGGCAAAAAAAACAGCCAAGGGCCTTACTGTAGGCAGCTGTGCTAGTCACGGTGGCCACTCTTCCACACCCCTGCATGCCAGGACCCGTTTTCAGAATCAACTGTCCTGGAAAAAACACCTGCAGACACCCTTGTATCCGTCTGGGAAAAAGTGGGCTAATCCAGCAGAGCAAAGCCCAGCACATGGCTTTGCATTTGTTTTCATCTCCCAGAATGAGGCCGTGCCAGTCGCAGACTCTGGCTGAATTTATTTGAAACATGTAAGCCAAGCTCGGAGCTGATCTGGGTTTCAAACAACCACAGGATCTGTAGGAATCCAAATAAATATTTCTTTCTGCTCAGTTTCACTTGAAATGATCTCACCTTGATAAATAAGCACTGGGTTTGTGCAGCAACCTACACGATACCGTTCACACCACTGCCAGTGCACCCAGGAGCTGCTAAGGTATAGCTGGAAACCAAATCATAATGCAACGCTGGCACATAATCTGCTCACCTCATCATCACAGCATTACTAACATGTTAATAAGAGAGGATAAGAGAGACAAAGCAGGTGACAGCTGGAGTAAACAGTGAAAGATCTGAGACAACAGAAATGCCAAATTTCTTCGATCATCCCTGAGAGAGACAATTCTCTTCAGTTCCTCTCTATTTGCTTTCCGAGCCCTGCTCTAGGAACGAGCTGGCCCAAGGGACTCAGAAACTAGGACACTGTGACTATTCTGGATCAAAATCCTTTTCTTTTTCAAAGGCTGCCAGGATGCCCTCTTCAGTGACCTCCAGCAGCAGAACTTGTCACCTGCTACACAGGTGACTACAGAGGCCATTTATTGATTTAATTAGGGCAGACAAAGGAAAGGCCTAATCAGTCCTTGAACACATGGATCATACAATGAGCGCCCTGTGATCCCAGCTCGGCCCGTTTAGAGAATGTGGGATTATCGATCTTTAAAAGTGCAGGCAGGTCCCCAACTTTAATAACAACAGATAACAGCATCTGACATTCACGTGGCAACTTTACTGCTGAGGTGTCCCAAAGTACTTTACAGCTCCACCTGTACAAGGGCACCTCTTCTCAGATACCCTACAGGCCCCAAACAATCCCCATCCCTCTTATCCAAACCCAGCAACACTTTTTATCTTTCAGAAACCCTTCCTGTTTTCTTTCCCTCACCAGGCAACCTCATTGAGTCTCCATCTTAAACCAGAAAAAAATACAACAATAACAAGCAAATATATTCCAATATCCTCCATACAGAGAACTCTTCCCGAGTTCTGCATAAACACAGACTGGGTTGGATGGGTGATCTTTGAGGGAAATCCAGGTACCACAGAGAGCAAAGTAATCACCGTGGCCAAGCTGTTTTGGTGCGTCAGGACTGCCACCCGCCTGGGACACTTGGCTTTCTAGTGACATTCGCTAAGGGCATCACCCTTGTTGGGATTCTCCCAGCTGTGCCCTACCAGGCATCCTTTCCTCATGGCCCACAAGGGGAACAGAAAGAAAAAAAAAAAAAAGGAGAGGGGATCAGGAAACACTCACTTGGTTACGTCCTGAGCAATTCCCAAGATGCGAATGAGCCTAGACTTCCTGCTGTCCCCTCAAATATGTTATTTTCCACTCCCACCTTTTTTCCTCCTACTTATCTCCCTCCCCCCTTGCCTTCAGAGGCTGACTGAGTCAACTAGTGCAGATTAGATGCCAAGCAATGCAGTCTCTGTACAA
Source organism: Heteronetta atricapilla (assembly GCA_011075105.1). Classification (NCBI taxonomy): domain Eukaryota; kingdom Metazoa; phylum Chordata; class Aves; order Anseriformes; family Anatidae; genus Heteronetta; species Heteronetta atricapilla. The sequence goes on along the minus strand of CM021754.1, from coordinate 3,886,773 downwards.
AGATTCAACTCCCACAGACAGGCTGGAGAGATAAAAGCAGTCTAGTCAAACACTGTCCAGAGACAGCACGGGGAGAGCTGGGCTTCCAGGGACTCTCGCTGGGTGATGGCTTGAACTGGTGACAGTCCAGCAACTGAACTGCGAGTGCTAGAGGCACACGCGCTTCTTTCCGGTGCCTGTGTTCAAATACGAACAAAACGGGTCACATTTTCCAAAATGACCACTCTTTGGAGATTAGCTCAACTGATGGAAACCCTGATTCACGCTTCAAAGACCTGCTGCTCAGAGGTGCAATGAGACAGCTCTCCTCCTCCTAACACTGCTTACTGGGACCTAATGCTCCCAGTCGGGCGATGACAAACACCAGGTACAAGAGCAGCAGGAACACTCGTGTTCCCTCCCTGTGGATATAGTCATGAGCACACACCTTTAGCCAGTGGTAGCTCCACAAAGCCATTTCCCATGCCACTGAAATGTAAGTAATTTTACAACACAAAATGAAGGCCATTTAACACCACACAGAACTGCTCAGGGTTAATGTTGTTGTAGTTCTTTGAATCCACAAGGAAGTTTGGAAGGTAGCATCCCACGGGGAATGGGAACAGAGCCTACCTCTGCAAAACCGGCCCCAGCAGGTAGGCAGCATGCCCATCTGCAGCTGTGCCACTCAGCCTACCCTTGTAACGCTCTCCTGCCATTTGGAGCATCATTATTTTCCCCTTGAATGATACGCAGAACATCGTGGCATTCGGTGGGGTAAACGCTTCGGTGGCAAAGTGCCTGTCCCATCTGTGGGCCTCCAAATGACCCTGAAAGCTTTCCACGTTCATTTGGCCCCTCCCTGGTTACACAATAAGAAGGGAAGTCGATGCAGCAACGCAAACATTATTACTGACAGGTAACAGAGGGTGGGCGCGGGTCAGGCCGTAGCATCCAGGGATAGTCACTAACAGTAGCTGTCATATTTATCACTGGCTTCTTTGGAGGCAGCATTAGTAGTTGGAGACAGAGCACACAAAAGGACTATTCAGTGCAATCCATGCTCTGAAATAAAACAGATGCGCTGTGGAAGTTTGCAAACTCCCCAGCACAGAAGGTTGGCAGAGCTCCGCTCTGTAACTAGGGCCCATCTCCTTGGCAGCATCGGGAGCCCTTCCGCAGCCCTGGTGCCAGGGCTACTGCTCATGCTGCTTAGATGAAGGGCAGTCTGGAGGACAAAGCACTTAGCCTGGCAGTTAAAGGGATGGAGATCAAAACCAAGACTCAGAGCCCACCCGAGCGTTTAAACCCTTCCACCTATTTTGGATGGCAAGGTAAGGTTTTCCTTTGCTTTTTCCTCATTTCTGGCAAATTACTGAGCAGAATGGGAAAGCACATTGCAGTAAAAGCTGGCATCTGTCTTGCTGCTTGCTTTAGTCCATGTAAAAAGAAAACAAGGTCAAGGTGCAAAGAATGTATTTAGAGGTCAGATTTCAGAGACCAGCATGGCATGAAGCTATTTTGATGATCTAGTAAGAGAGAATACAGTAAAGCAGGTATAAGATCAAGGATTGAGTTGAAAAAGGTCAGTTTTCTGTCTGGAAAGCGCAAGAGAAGATTCAAGTGCTCTAAATAGCGGGGGGGGAAGCATTCCAGATTGAAATTAATTTTATACCCATTCTAAGACCAATCCAAAATGATTCTGTTCGTAGCTGGTATTTCAGGAATGAGTACAACCAAAGGCACCTGGTCTGGTTTTACAGACTGGAACGCTTTTGGAAAGCAATCAGATACAATTTGGACAAAAACAATGGAGGCCCAGACACAGAGGCTGCCCTGGGAGAGTATACCAGCTGTCTGCTCAGTTTCAAACCTCTAATCATGTTCTTGGAGAGAAAGCAAGGGGACCTGTTAGGGGCTGCTGAGCTCTGTGCTCGGGGCCAGGTCCAGACGGTGGAGCCAGCGAGCACGAGTCCTGCAGCGCACAGGCAGCTCCATCGCCTCGGACGTACATTTCTGGCACCAGGACAGCAGCAAACAATGCTGAGACTCCGAACAGACACCGAGGACTGGGAGAGAGGCAGAAGGATGAAAAATGGTGGCGTGAGCAAAGATGAAATGCTGGAAGTCGGAAGGACAGCGGGAGGAAGCGTGGCACCTGCTGGCACCAGGCAGAGGGCTGCAGGTTGCACGCTGTAGGGCCTGCCGTCAGCCAGCATAAAGCAGCCCCACTTCTTGCTGGCAGCCTGTGCCCAGGCACAACAGCTTCAAGGCCATGCTCGTGCACTGATGGTTTGATCCCCAGTGTGCTGCCTGCGTGTCTGTGATGTGCTGGGGGGATAGCCAGGGAACCCAGACCAGTGGTACCGCCACAATACAAAGCAAACCCTTGGAAATAAACATGTAAAACTACCACCATGCCCTCCTTCAACTCTTTAGATCCTCTCCTCTGCTTGTAATCTACCTGGTAGCGTTTGACGGCTGGCAGGCTGCAGAGCTTGTACTTCACAACCCATCAAGAGAAGCTGGGATTCTCCCTGCTCATTTACCTGGGCCTTGTCTCGCTGCGAGGTGTGACACGTGTCACACGGGGACACCACACCTCGGCTCACATCCGTCCCAACAAGATGCAGGCAATTAGTTGAGGCCCCTTGTTAAGAGTCTGATCATCTTGGGCTTGGCAGAAGATCAGCAGTGCCTCCAAAGCTGATTTTGCCCACCTCATCGACACTAAGGAGAACTTTGTGTGAATAACTTCGGTGCTAAACACCAAAAATGAGGTGGGGTGAGGTAATCCAGGCACGTGTGGTTCCCTGTATAGGGCCTTTTGTTGCTGCCACTAAGGAGTAAAATGCCAAACACGGCTCATACCAATTCCACCTCTCTGTAATGTTTTCTCAGCTCATCGTACCCTTACAGAAACCCTCAGGTGCTGGCAGGCACTCTGCTTTCCAGTGAGGCCCAGTCAGACGTTGCAGCCTCACGAGCCCATTCAGTCACGTTAACGTGCCTCACGCTGCTGCTAGCTTTAAACACACGCACTTGAGATCAGTTTTTCCACTCAGAAGATAACCTCTACAGTTCCCTCCCCTTCTGATAAGCTTCAGAAGAAGAGAAAATGAAGTAATGTCCTCACCACCCCATATACATGTGGCTTGCATACCAGCTCCACAAGAGCTCCCGCACCAGGACACCCATGCGGAGATCTGGCGGCTTTCTCTGCAGCGTGTTCAAAAGCCTGCAGGGATGCCCCAAATCTGTTCCCTTTCTGCTGTGCCCTGGGCTGTGGCGAGCAGGAGAAACGGGCACTTTGAGAGCAATATTCAATCTGCCTAAGGCCTGAGTTGCCTTCTGTGCCACCTTCTTTCTATCCAATGACCCAAAGATTTGCTGGGTGGCTGTGATCCAGGCCACCCAGACACAGGCTTAGTGTTAGGGCAAATTCACAATTAACGGTTTGCACCTACAGTATGAGAGAACAAGAACTGCTCTGGAGCATCCACACTACAAAATGCTATGCACCTGAAAGGTTTTTGGACTCCAAGTAAGCCGCAAACATGAAGTGTGAATGGTTTACGCTGGCACTTGGTCTTCTCAGCAGCTGAAGATGCATAAACCATGTTAAAGTTAACTAAAGAAAGCTCTCATAAAACTAGGTCCTGGTTATGGGAACTGTAAGGAACTTAAACTTTTGAGCAGGAATGAGTCAAATCTAGACTGCCAGATTAAGGAAAACTTCTCCTGAAGCCACCCGAGACACAGGCTGGCACCAATTGCATATCTGGTCCTATCTGAAACTATTTCAAAGAAAGCAAATTGCATTCAATTTCTTAGGAACTGCCCCAGATCTTAGCACATTACCAGCATCCACAGACAGAAATCAAAGCACAGCATACTTCATGGAGTGAATCAGACAACAAAAGAATTCCTGGATTTCTAAGACACCGTGAAGGGTTTTGATAGGCTGCAGTTCATTACCACTATTATAATTATTTATATTTTTCAGACATCTTATAGTATTCTCAGCACTTGGTCCACCAGAAGTCAAAGTTCACAGTCTTTTCCAAGCAAAGTACCCATTAGAGTTAATGCAAAAACCTAAAGGCCATCCAAAAAAAAGCAGAAAATCCAAAGATGGCTCAGTTGGCCTCATTACACAGCACTTCTTGAGGCAATCCTTTTGACCAACCGTTTCCTTACTAGAAAACATTTGGCCTAAAACAGCTTTAAAACTTGTTAAGTCGTACAACAGTGTAAATCCTTTCTGAAACAAGTGATTTTCAATTGTGGGATTTTTTATCACTTTTAAAACCGTATGCAGGCCCAGCTTTAGTTATCATGGATGCTACTCACAGAGGTCTGAGAGTCCCTCCAGGGGAGAAGTTCACCGATAACAGCTGTGATATGTGCGAAGCACAGCACTGCTGCTGCCTTTGAGTACGACTTCAGCCTCGCCTCGACGATCCCTCCTTTGCGGTGGCATTCCCTTCTTATCCAGCTGCCAAAAGGAGATCTGAAATGAACATAATAAACATTCATCAGCTATGGCTTTTTTTTTTTTCCCTGCTAAGCATCCAAAAACATATCCGAGATAAACAAACAAAGCAAAACACTTGGCCTGAACCAAATCCTGGCTCCAAACAAATCTGGATAAGAAATTTGTGGTTGAGATCTGTCATATTAAACCCAGCGAAGTAAATCTACTTCAGATGTGTCCATTGCTGTGATATCTGGACCCTGGACTCTTTAGTGTGTTGGTTAACATCTTTTGGCATCCTTCTGGATGTGGCCCAAGGGTAGGTCTCTGCTGTGGGGTCAGGGACATCCCAGTTGTCTCTGAGGATGGTATTCCAGTCCCAGAAACACTGAGCAGCACAAAGCAAGACATGCTCATGTTGGTTTTACATGAGCAGCCTAGTTTCTGGGTTCAGAGCATCTCTGTGACCTCATGCCACGACTAACTGAAGTCAGGACAAACTTAGGGAACTATTTCTCCCCATGGACACGTCCTTAGGCCTGGACGCATCTAACTTACCTTTAGTAACCTGCCTGAGGTACCTGAGGGAGAGAGACATCCCCGAGGCACTCCCACAATCATCAGCAATGGCAGTACCTTTGGAGATGCCAACCTCTCACCACCAGCCACAAAGCTTTAGGGCAATCCAAGCCGATGGTCTGAGCCAGCCAGTGCCTCAGGTCCAGCTTTCCTTTGTGCTGCCTTATCCTGGCAGCTGTTCGGCTCCTACCCAAATACGCAGCACCTTGGGGATCCTGCATCACAACCCAGGCTTTCCAAGCAGCATTATCTACTAAGCCGTAAGGACATGTGCATGTTTTCAGTTCTCATGCAGAGCATCTTTCCTTCCCATTGATTTTCCATCTAACTTCCAGAAAACACAAGGGATTTGCTGTGACATGTGGGACTCGAGGGCAAGACATCACTAAAATCAAAGAGGGTGAGAGGCTGCAGAGCTCCAAAGGGGCTGCCTTGGCTTTGTAGTTTCCACCGAGTTCAAATTTTGCCTAAAAGGAATTAATTAACATTGGACAACCCCACGGCGATTCCTCATCTGCTCTGGAGCAGAAGAGCCCATCACTATGGTGATACGACATTAAAGGGCTGGGTCCAAAATGTGATTCTGGCAGGAGGACACACGTACCAGGCCAGAATCCCAGCTCGCGGGCGAGCTGGTTGGAACCCTGGTGGAGGTGCTCCAGGCTTACCCTGGGGTCACTGAGACCGGCCCTGGCCTGCAGCCTTTGAGGAGAGCTCCGTCCTGTCGTGCAGATGGCTCGCCTTCTAATTTGGAGGGGCTGAATGACTTTTCAAAACCTTTGATTCCTCACTGATGTATTCACTTCAGGAGACACAAAAGTACAAAATCTCAGCATGGAGTGACTCCCGTGCTTTCTTTCTCCTTCCTTCCCCCCCCCGCCCCCCCCAACGCTTTGTCTTTTCTTTTCTTCTTTCCCTGGACAGTTTTATAATTTTGGCATGCCGCCAGAACGTCTGTCCTTGTTAAGCTTGTGCTGGCTGTGAAACACCTGCAGCCCATTAGAGCAGAGGGATGAAAAAAAAAATATTAAAAAAGTCAACTGTCATAGGTAAAGTAATGGCCACTTATTTCTTTGTTTTAACACGCTAAAAGGACAGTCGAGGGGGGAAGGAAAAATTGACATAGCTTTACCATCACACCTGTCACTGACTGGCCTCAACTGGAGACACTGGGTCGTATTTTTAACTGATGAGTGCCTCCAATAAATAGTTACACCTCCATACCAGTGAGGATTCCAGTTTATTCAATATGACAAGCGCTTGCTGCATTTGAATAGTGCCTTGTGCACCTTTTTTAATTTATATCTTTATTATGAACTAAATAGGCATTAGGAAGAAAATTCCCTCTAGGCAGGTTATAACTAGGCTGCCTACTGCCATATCCCTCTCGCAACCCCGCTGGTGCTGGCTGCAAACCCCTGCAGATCCAGCAGAGCCTCCTTAATGGCAGAGCAAAAGGGGTGCAGGATGGGACAGATGTGTCCCAGCAGCAGAGGAGAGGGCAGCAGGGCGAGGGAGGTGATTGTCCCCTTCTGCTCTGCCCTTGTGAGGCTCCACTTGGAGTCCTGCATCCAGATCTGGGCCCCCAGCACCAGAAGGATGAGGGGCTGTTAGAGTGGTCCAGAGGAGGGCCATGAAGCTCATCAGAAGAAGAGAAGGCTCTGGGGACACCTCACTGCAGCTTTTCAGTACCTGAAGGAGGCTTATAAAAAGGCTGGAGAGCAACTTCTTGCTTAGGCAGATAATGACAGAACAAGGGGGAATGGTTTTAAACTAAAAGAAGGGAGCATTTTGATCAAATGTTAGGAGGAAATTCTTCACTCATAGGGCAGTGAGGAACAGGAACAGGTTGCCCAGAGAGGTTGTGGATGTTCCGTTCCTGGAGGTGTCCAAGACTGGATTGGATGAGGCTCTGGACAACCTGATCTAGTGGGTGGCATCCCTGCTTATGGCAGGGGAGTTCTCCCAGTCCACAGCACTCCATCTGACCCCAAAGACCCATTAGTGCTGCAGGACTACCCATCCACAGAAGAAACGAGCCCAGCGCAGGATTACAAAATCCTACCTCAAAAGATGTGCTGGTACACAGGGATGGCTGGTACTTTGTAAAGGTACCTGGTGCCTGATGAGATGTCAACAGTAAAGAGATCAAGATATCCTTCAGATCCCCCACTGTGTATGACTGCCACAAATAAATAAATAAATATACCTGGATTGGAGGAAAGGGCACAAGCAGACCTCCTGGCACAGACGCCTAACTAAACGTGCACGCATCCTAGCAGGGGATACCAGAGAGATGGGGTTTGGTAGGACAGCCAGAGGTCTAAATAATTTATTACACTCTTGAACTTTGTCAACAAAGTAGTCAAAATGCAGCTCCAAGAGTTTTGCTACTGACAGCAGACTCACTCTCTACGGACTAAATGGTATTTCAATCCCAACAGCCCATCCAGTGAAAATGCCACAGCCGTGATGTCAAGAGACCCAGGGTTCCTTCCAAAACTTTGCTGTGTTTTAATCAAACTTCCTTGTCTAGCTGCAAGGCAGTTGAGACATTTACTCCAGCAGCTGATGTTTTCAGTTCTGCATCAAGTGGAGTGCAGCCATTTAAAAAGGAGAAGAAAAATTTGTCACCACAAGGGATTCTGCCAAATATTCCCACTGCTGTCCTGGAGCATGGAAACACAATTCTGCTGTTGTACACAGGTCTGACTATTTGCATTTTTAATAATTCAAGAGTTTAATTAGTATCATGGTCTTAATCAGAGGCTGAAAATACAGCTGAAGTCATCAGAGCTTAATTAGGTTTTTTAAAAAAATCTGCAGTCTGAAAATGTCTCTACTACCACGAAGGTCTGTCCTTAGCTTGATGATTTAGGGTTCAGATGAGCAGAACTTGTTGATTCTGGTTTCCTCGGTCAGTACACGTCAGAATAAGTCATAATCCCCAAACAATACAAAGTCAGTGCAGGGGTCGTCTCCTGTTATTTTTCCTACAAATTGTTCTACAGCTTTCTTCAAGTGGACTTAAAAAACCTGACCAGATTGAAGAGAACCTCAAACTAACCTGGGTTCATTCCCCAAGCTGCACATGAATTTCCCCTCCATGGGAAGTGCACCAATCTTAGCAAGAACATCAACACGTATCACTGGACCTTCTGTCAAGTCAGCAGGAGCACAGCCCTGAGAGTAGCATCTTTGTATGGCCAAAAAATTCGCTGTTTAGCAGTGGGACCACAGAAGCTGCCCTACGTGGCAGCTAGCACAGCCCTGTTGCGGCTCCAGATGGGTGGTGAAGCACAGGAGGTGTGGTGCTGCTTCCCTGCTTGAGTTCAAGGAATGGATGAGGTCTTGAGGGGAATTATCATTGATTTGGGCCAAGGGAATCTGAAGCCTTGGCAGCAGCCATCCATTTACTCACCGGACAGATTGATAGCATTGTACAGGACATCCTGGATGAACTTTTTCAAACAATATGTGATTTAATGGTGGGATTCATCACCACCCAATGCTGTGGAGGCCAAATATATAAACAGGTTCAAAAATGGATTAGCGAAATTCATGGAGGATAGGTCAATCATAGACAATTAAATATGGTAGTCCGGATGCAACTTCCAGTTCAGGAAGTTAGTCAGTCTCATGCCCTTCCACCTCTGATTTACTTGTAAAAAGGAAGTCAGAAAAATTCTCCCAATGCCAAAACTGTCCCTTGGCTCTGTGCATTAACTCGAATCACAATACATTCTCTTTTTTGGCAGGGGGAGGGGGTTATATTTTCGTTCAGTAATGATATTACAGCACGCTGTTTATCTCCCTCTGCAGCTCCTGAACCTCGGTGTAACCTCCCATCTCCCTGTCCCCCTAGGAATATCACCAATAAATTAGTGAAACCTACTGGAAGGTGATAGCAATCACAGATACTGCTAAGTTCCATTTAGCGAGGAATAAGGAAGGCAATCACTTATGTACATAGGAAAGGTCTGATAGCCTCATACTGTAAAAACGTTCTGTCCTTGGGAGTACTGGACCAGAGGAAGGTGCTGGAAACTCAAGATGGAAAAATATGAGCTGGTTTGTCCACAAGGAAAGTTCTTAGTAACCCCAGGACAGTTAGCGTTTGATTTATTCCCTGACACATGCATGTACAGGGGCTAATTTTATAGATATAAAATACACGCAGGGTACATTGCATACTGTGCTGTTTTGTGTCCCCATCCCCTTTGAATCCTGCTCAACTCCTGCAAACCGTTGACCCAAAGAGCAGCCCATGGCACAGGTTATCCGCTCTCTGCCTTCCTACCTGCTTCATTTTTATCCATTGTCTGGTTTTGAGGGTCTTTAGGGGGGGTTGCTGAAGAGCAAAGGACAAGATGACAAATGAGCTAACACACAGCAATGGAATGTAAGTGAGTCTCAGCTATTTTTAATTAAGAAGCGATGACAGCTGACTAAATTCCCTGACACTGCAGTTAAAGGCTCCCTGACCCAGACATTACTGGGCACACTCCTAAGACCAATATATATTGGTCCCGACGGTGCTTCTATTATTGTTCCCGCCGTCTCGACAGATGCAGGACTAACAAAATCTATGTCTATTATCAGCATGCAAATAGTGAGATAAACGTGTGAATGCTTATGAGCCAGAGGAGGCAGCAGGTGAGGGGAGGACAACGAAGGTCATTTTCGAGGGAGTGCTGAAAGTGCCGATGCTTGGCTTCCAATAAACGTTCAAAAGGTTTCGACAAATTTAACTGCCATTTTCATTTTTGGTTGGTTAAACCAATGACAGATTGACCAGGAGAGAGGCAGAGAGACAGAGAGAACAGTTTCTGCTGTAAGGCAGATAAAAGATAAGAGGCAAAGCAGTGTGATCTGTGGACTGAATTCTCTCAGCCCACAGATCACAGGGAGGGCTCCACTGAATTCTTTTCTTCTAAATCCCAGACCAGAGAGCCTGGCAACCTGGAAGGGGAATCTGGATTTTGAAGGCTAGGAATTCACCTGACTTCATATAGGGACAGAGCTGAGAATAGAGTCAAGGTGACCAGCTCCCACTACCACAACAGACTGCCTGCCCTGGAGTGCAACAAAGTGCAACAAAGCTTGCATTAGACAAAAGGCATTGGCTTTGCCTTGCTTTACCTGTCTTGGAAAGATGTGAGGAAGAAGATACCAATCACAAAAAGACTATGTAAAACTCACTTTCTTCCTCAGGGCTTGCACAAGCAATGAATCCAGCAACAGATCACTTCGCCTTGAGCTCACTCAATCATTTTAATAGGACAGGCAAAGAAAAGATGCCCTCCTACCCTTCCCTTTCCAACGGATCGTGGAGAGGAGCGGTAAGCTGGCACACGCGGCAAAGTCAAACACATCACGTCCAAACTTGGCGTGAGCGAGACAAATACATTAAGGAGCATCATCAGGAACTTTCCACGATGGTTGCGTGGAGGGAGGGGGGCCAGTGGCTTTCTGCTGTTGCTAAGACAGTTCCCCCACCCTTGCTCTCTCCCAACCCAATCCACGGGCATACTGCTCCCATTGGCTCGCCGGCTGCATCGAATGATCATGACAGGTTTTCCTCCTCCTCGCCCCATTGGCTTCTGCCTATGGCCTATTATCAGGGGAGAGCAAATCAGACACGTAATCGATAGTTTGCGAGAAGGAGCAGGGCTGCGCGATGCTACTTTGCATGAAATCTCTCGCTGCCTATGGCTCTGCATGCAGATAAGCACGGATTAACCGTATCGGCCGCGCTCGCGGAGGTGAGCACGGGTGGCAGGCTGATAGCAAAGCTGTGCTGCAGTGAGTTGTCAGCAAAATGCAGGCGCTGCTCGCTCCAGTCCTGAGCTTCAGGCCAGATCACAGAATCACAGAATTGTAGGGGTTGGAAGGGACCTCCAGAGATCATTGGGTCCAACCCCCCTGCCAAACCAGGTTCCCTAGAGCAGGTTGCCCAGGTAAGCGTCCAAACGGGCCTTGAATATCTCCAGAGAAGGAGGCCCCACAACCTCCCCGGGCAGCCTGTTCCAGTGCTCCGTCACCCTCACTGTGAAGAAGTTCTTTGCATGTTGGTGCGGAACTTCTGGGCTCCATTTTGTGGCCATTGCCCCTTGTCCTGTCCCCACAAACCATTGAAAGGAGGTTGGCCAAATCCCTCTGAATCCCACGCTTAAGATATTTGTAAACATTGATACAATTCCCTCACAGTCTTCTCATAAAAGATGCTCAGATCCTGGCCTCATGGGTGAGCCAACACAGCTCAAGGGCCATCGCATCGTGCCTGAGCACCGAGCTAGCTGCACACAGCCAGCTTCTTCTTGGTAGCCCACCTGAACCAGCATCCCCAGCTTAGGTTCTCCTTAGGGCAACCAGTTGTGACAACAACAAAATGATGTGTAGCAGGGGAAAAACCTTTCCTGCAGTGCCATAAGCGATGCCCTCTCCAGCAAGCTTGTAGGGCTCACTGAGGTGGGCAGTGAGCATGGAAGCACCCCACAAGGCCTCAGAAAGCTTCCCTGGCTGAAAAGGGGACAGCTACAACAACAGTGCTCCTTGGTCACTGCCGGCCTTCAGAGGCTCGGGAAGAGTGGTTCCTTCACCTTGCAGCATCCCTGCCAGCTTGGCTCTCCCCACCCCTCCATAAAAAACATTATTGTGCAGAAAAACACAGCAGTGGTGGGACAGTTTCCCAGTGCCACCCAGAGCAGGTCAAGGCCTGGAACAAGACGTAGAGAAGAAGCAGATGAGTAGCAACAGGTTTCCAACTATAAGTAACATTTTAAAACCAACTTTAAAACCAACTGCAAAATAAAACTTATCAGGGATGGGGACCTCAGACACCAGGGGGTAAGTGGATTACCAACTTAAGTGCAATTAACTACTGCATTGACCTGAGGCCTTAAAGCTTTAATTTCCCCAAGCAAAGCAGCTGATGAAATATCCCCAGGCATGTCGGGACGCTGGTGAAATAGCAAGCCCTTGGCTATTTTCTTTCACCACACAGGTGACTCAGCATCCGGCCTATGGAAGAAAAACTGGTGTTTCCTTTTCTGTTCAGGACTGCGAGTGACTGGCAGCAGAAGGAGCTCAGGCCAGTTTCTAGCCTGTTCCTAACAGACACACGTACAAACTAAAAGAGGTCAATGAACTGAGTGAGCCCATCCACTGCGGTTGGATGTACATACATTCGATGTACACCGTCCTGTGATACTAGATCTTCCTAGCATGGACAGTCCACTTGCTCCCTGTCCTTTATGACACACAGGTCCATTTAGGAAGAGTTATAACTTAGACTGTTGTAAAATAATACAATTATGAGGCAAGACAGAGGAAAATCTTCTATGGAAATTTCCGCAGCCAACCTATTTGTTTATTTTGGGGGGAGCTGTTGGACACAAAACACTGGGGTGGTTAAAAAAATAATCCTAAGCGTCTGATCTGAATTTGTTCATATTTCTGACATCCAAAAGGATGGTTACTTCAATGTAAGATACAGCTTAAAGTTAGAAGAAGGAAAGAGAAAAGAGCGTGCATAAAAATCAGGTTGAAATCCCTGGTTGGCCTCACTCAGTAAGGACCTTGAATAAGGTCTACAGTTACCTAATTGGCTTCAAGTATTTTGGAATCTCTCTCCAGTTTGTACGCTCTAAGTTTCATCCTAAAGCAGAACAGGAAAAACGTTCTGAGTTTTCAAAAATGTTCATGGCTTTGGAAAAACATGTTATGCTCAGCTTCAAAACAATTCTGTTCTCTTTTTGATCTTATGTAATAGTCTAGATGTCTGTGTTTTGATTCCTCCCAATTGTGCACTCAAACTGGTACAGAGCTCCATGAAAGAAAATTAATGGACTGGAAGGAAACCTACATTTTATTTTATTTTAATCTCTTCTTAAACCTTGTGCTTCCTTTCCAGAGAAGAAAAGCATTTTACAACAACTGAGCTGATAAAAATGAACTCAAATAAGACATCCTATCATAAGTTAAGCCTGCTTCAGCCACTCAAGAAGAGAGAGCCTATGAACGAAGCCTTGTAGATCAATAAAAACCTCTTAAAGAAAATGAGAGCTCTTTCAGACTAATTCAAGAAGCAACCTACAATGGAAAAGATTCTGTCTCTGACAGCCCAGGATCAAACTTCTTTTCTAGTCGCTGTTAGCGCCTACACAACAACATTTATCTGGACCTATTAGATTTGCTGTAGATGGAAAAATAATTAGATTCTTACCATGGGCATGTAGAAAATACCCAACACAAAGGCAGAGCTGTTATAACCTGTGCTGCTTTGACTGTTACTGTGACCAGTTGATTTTTGATTGCTCACTTCCCCACCTAAGTCGGAAGAGGTGCTCCCTTACCTGGAAATACGTTCAGCCCTGAACAGCCACGGTGTACAAGTCCTCAGCAAGAACGGCACAAAGGGTGGGCGAGCACTTCCTCACCTCCAAATCTCAGCAGGCACAACCTGGGGGAACAAGATAAGGAATATGTGAATATATAGCAATAAAATGATGGATGATCAGACAGTAAACACAAGGAAGGGAAGGAAAGTTACCTCCGTGACTTTCCAAGGGAAATGGGGTGCTCAGACCATTTTCTGCTACCTGTTTGTCCCACAGCAATGCTTTGACACTGGACAGATTGAAAGACTGTACAAAGTGGTGTGGGCAAAAAAGACAAAGCTGGAGCTCAAGTAGAAGAAAACTTGTGTTCACATCTATTTTTCTACACCCCAATTCTGCTTATCATGATATATCTCAGGGCTTCCAGGTTGCCATTTACCACCAGTCTGGCATAGCTGATGGAGAACAATGAGTCAAGAAACCCAGGAGCCGTTTCTGAGCCAAGAGATTTTGTTCAACTGTATTTTCAGACTGTCAGTTCGAAAACTTTTTGTAATTCCCAATGTATCTTTTTTCAGATTTGTCTTGCCTTAAAAATTATCAGAATGTCAGCATTCTTGTGATTTTTGTTGCAGAGAAGAAACTATTTTCCATAGGAATTTCAGACTTTTTACAAGAAACAATCCAAGACTATAGCCATGCTTTCTTAGCACATTGTGTAACTGTCCACGAAGGGTTTCAAGTTCTGTCTGTATCTGCTTCTGGTTTGTTTCCCAGCTTCATTTTGTTAATACAATTTCTCAAGGAGTCCATATCATTAATAAAACCAAACCACAGGAATACTTCTCGTAACTGCTCTATTTCTCTGATGCCAAAGGCTAGTAAAAGGTCTCCAAACTTCAATTTCATCTTTTAATAGTTTCACCCAAGGTAACTCGATGTTACTAGTCCCATTTTGCTATTAAACAGAGGCACAGAAGAGTGATAAGAATGGTCCCAGGCCATAAAACAAGTAGAAAAGGACAACCAAACCCTGAGTCCTGCTCCACAGCCTCCCGCTCTGTCCCAGTGGACAACATTCTTTCCTATGATTACTAAAAATATTGGGGTCTTCTGTGAAACAGAGCAGGATGCTAATTTTTGAGGTGAAATGACCAACCCAGCATGGGAAATCATGTAAGTGAATATAATGCTCTCGACTTCCTGAGCTGTTGTACAATAAACAGCTTAACAACTTGTTTCCCACAGAGACACCTGTATTTTAGGAACAAATAAGTGACACATGCATATACATAGTTACATTTTCTTTTTTCTAGCTGTATACACACATCTATAACCATATATGCACAAACATAAAATATATGCACACACATATATATATGTGTATATCAAAGTTATTAAAATTAGTAGAAACTTTGATGTTTGACTCAGCATGGTCTGAAAAAATGCATGTAAGCATAAGAGCCAGAAAATCCTGAGTTCTAACCCAAGACGTGACTCACCGGGTCATCAGGAGCAGCTCAGTACTTCTCACCGCCTCGTTCTCCCCGTCTGCAAAACGCAGCTAATTACACCACAGGGCAGCGGTGGGAACGAACTGCCCGCTCCGTGCACAGTGCTTCAGGCACATAAAACGCAAAGTCCTCCTCGGCTGAGAGCACAGAGCCAAGACGCTTCCTTCAAGGTGCTTTCTCCCCCGTGCACACCTTGCACCTGCCCCCAGAGCTGAGCTTCTCAAGTCTCCGCTGGGTGAAGCGTTCCCCCCTTTCCTGAGCACGAGCCACCCCACAGCACTCACCACAACACCTGGCTACCTAACAATTACATTTTTAAAATTGAAGTGCAGACACATCCAAATAAGCCAGGATGCGATGACTGGATGCCTTTGGTACCAATGCCAGTGGCTCTCATGAATGCTGACTCTTAAAGCAGGAAAAAAAAAGAGACAAAAAAAAAAAGGAATAAGCAAACTAACAAGTTTTCTAGACTCGTTTGTTTAGAATGACAGATTGACATAGTATTATTTATTTATTTATTTATTTTTACAAACAGCTTTTTATATCTCCTAACCCAAAATAAGCCCTGACCCAGCTGCAGTGCCATGTTAAACAGTAATTACTCTATATAAGGCTTACCGAATGGGAATATTTGTGGGCCAGTGGAATGAAATTATTTTAGGACTTACACAAACTTTCTTGGGAGTGGTGAGACTAGCTGTGGGTAATGTGGTGTACCTAAGAAACAAGCAGACACAGGAGGGTTTTTTTCTTCTTCTTCCAGGCCTCCATTAAAACTTACTAGCTGGCATTAAATGACTTTCCCAACTTCTGCTCAGGGAAAAAGATTTTTTTTTTAAAAAAAGTAGAAGTGAGATTTGTTTACCCCTCTAAAAAACAGGCTTCACTATGTCACCACACACACTTCGTGATTCTCCCTCAACCTGGCTACCTCCCTGCCCAGTACAACACCCCCAGACATATGGCAGTGCTCAAGTAAGTGAAGGTGCAAAGCAAGATTCTTGTAATATTTCATTACAGTGGGGGCTGGAGGGGGAATCAAGCCTCATCTCCAGCTCTTACTTACCATTTAGATTGTTTTATCATGAGCTACTGTGTAACCGTAGCTCCTCAGCCACTGAAATGTCCATCACCAGGCATTTTCCTGGCTGGGACTGTAACAAGAACCCCCCTACCAACCTACCCTACAAGCTCCAGGGATGGTTCCTGGCCACCTCGTTGCCACAAATGCCAACCCTTCGTGGAGACCAGCCTTCTGGCAAATTGGACTTTTTCACTTAACCGTTGCTTGAAATGGTACAAAGCTACATCAAAGCACATTGCACGGTAATTTTTTGTCCCATCAACACTAAGGTTTGTGGACTTTTGGCAATGTTTGGGCCCACTGAATCCATATTGCTGGGTCTCAAAGAGGAAGAGCCCATTAATCCCAACTCCCTCGCCCTCCCAGGTACTCGGTGCATGATTTCAAAGTGCCTGGCTTTGAAGCAGGTGAGACAGCACAGCCTGCAGAGAAAGGAACAAAATTCCCCTACCCTGGGGCACGTCCCGTCTTGTAGGAGGGTGGGGATCTCGGCGGGGAATCCTAGAAAAAGAGGCTGACAGAGCTCGCAGAGCGGCAACGCTCGGTTCAAAAAAACTGCAAAAATTAGTGGCATGCCATTCTGGTGCAAGTGGCAGTTTTCCAGTTTCCAAAATAACCCTCCTCCTTATGTCACGGTAAAACAGTGCAAAAATGGAAAGTGGTTTAGCAAGTAGGAACATTACAATTCAAAATAGAATCAGAGAGGATTAAAGCAAATACCCAGACTGTTCTAACCTGTGTTTACGGCCCAAATACTGTACCAATTCCTGTTATTTTCAGGGGTTTCTTCCTGTGTTATAACATTCTCTCTGGGATTAAACTTGGCCCGTGCAACATATGACTCATCTGGCTGCAAGTCCCTGGGCATGTGCAGCAGGTTTTGCAGATGCTCATCACTCACAACCCATCCTACAGCCCCGGAGCCCAGTGCAACACATCACATGTGGGTTTTTGCTGGAGGGGTAGGAAGAAAATGACAGCATCTGCCTGACGCTAAATTTTCATGCTTAATTAGGGACTTCAAAAATAAGTCAATTTTCTGAGCAGGATGGTGGGTGGAAAATAAAATAAAGCTATTTTTTTTTTTAATGATTTCAGAGAAACACAAGTCCATTTTCTAGTTAACACGCACCCTTGCAGCCAGGAATTTCAAGTTAGAAATTCGTTGCTATGGAACTCGCGTTATCTGCGGCACCAAGCGCTGGCGATGGCCAAGCTAATCCCAGGTGGCACTCCTCTGCCTCCACTGATGTAAAACAGATTCCCTGTTTTCAGGTTTGCCTTTCATTCTACCTGACTTTCTGCATTCCAGGAGATAACTTCTTTTTATGTTTCTGCCTCTGATTAGTTCTTTGAGTTACCTCCCCGTTACATGATTATTCAGCAGTGAGTCCACCCTGCCATTCTTCATTCTATTTCCATTACCTGCACCACTGCCAGCACCCCACGTACACTCAGAGACACAGTAGTGCCTTCAGGTACAGTGTGAAATTCACAGGTGAGATCAATTTTAGCTGCAACAAATCATAAGATGTAGCGAGAGCTAATTGAAAAAATAAAAATTCAAAGAATAGAAACAGAGAAAGAGAGAGAAAAGAGATCGCTATCCAGAAGTGATGGACCTGTGAGCCTAGCAACACGCTATGAAGTTTCCTAGTTCTTAATTATCAGCTCAGTTCACAATTAGTAAGGGTCTTCCAATAGAAATAAAAACCTAACCACTTTTGTTGAGTGAATGCTGAACATCTCACCTATAAACAGCTCCTCCTTAGGATGTTTGCTCTTTGGGAAGAGTGACCATGAATTGGGGTCAGCAGCTTCCATTGTCCAGTTCACAGAAGGAACTTCACCAGTATTGGTAGATCCTAAAAGAGAAGGAAATTCACACTCAGTAGTGGAATTAGATGCAACCTCCACAATTTACTGAGCCACTGACTGCTGGAGATCCTAGCTCTGTGCACAATCTGAAAGTTTGATATATTCCTAAAAAGAGTAGTGTGTCCAGGCCCGGAGAATGCAGGTATTTCAATACATTGGCAAATGTATGCCAAGTCCAGCTGAGCTCAGTGGACTTCCCTGTCAGTACAAAGTTAATCAAGAGCCACAGATTTTTGCTGAAACAACGCCTGAAGTCAGTGCAGGCTGTGCTCCCTTCTCCAGGGTTTGTCTACAGAAATGAGCAGTGGTACACTGGCAGAAGGTGCATAGCTCAAGGTACTTGTCCATCTCCAGGCATTTATCTCACCTGTAGGGAAGCAAAACTTCCTACACAGAAGCTGTGAGCCATCACCTCGAGGTTCTGCTGACTGCCAGGAGAGCCGGACTCCTGCCTTCGGAGCCCTGGATTCACTCCCTTGATGCTCTGCTGACTGAGCACAGCTCCACGTTTACACTTCTACTTTCATTGTCTCAGACCAGACTCACATGAATATAACTCTCCATCCCTCACATTTTAGAGCTATGAATCCACATCCATCCTTTAGAAACAAGGTAATTATGACACAGAAATTGCACTACAGTTAAACAGAATTATGGAAAACAGATACACGTACCCTTTGTTCAGCTGGGATGCTGTAAAATGCTCTGGTTTGTTCCGCCTCTCTCAGTCACCAACCTTTAACTACGTGGGAGAAAATGAATTTAAATTAAACTCAAATTTGATATCTAGTCGGTTACTAACACTTTCGAAACAGTGCTAAACCCTTCAGATAGCTTGTTTGTGCTATAACCCCAACCTGTAGGGCCAATAGAGCTACAGCTAACAGTTGGGCCATACTCTGAATTAAAATATAGGAAATAAGTAATATAATGCAGCAAAAAAAGGCTGA
Source organism: Heteronetta atricapilla (assembly GCA_011075105.1). Taxonomy (NCBI): domain Eukaryota; kingdom Metazoa; phylum Chordata; class Aves; order Anseriformes; family Anatidae; genus Heteronetta; species Heteronetta atricapilla. The sequence continues at coordinate 3,867,967 of CM021754.1, read as the reverse complement.
ATTCTGCAAAAAGTTGCTTAACTCCCTAAGGCCAAAGTGTCCCTTTCAGTCTAAATCTTTGTGAGCTACGAGTGTGGCAGATGGCAGCTCCTGCAGGACAAGTAATACACCACATTCTTGCAGCACCTTTGTACAAATATTGCACAAAACCACACAAATATTCATCACTTGATTTCCACAATAACTGTGTTAGGTAGGTGGATCATTAACACTACCCCTAATTTTACAGATAAGTAGGCTGAGACGGAAGGGTGGAGAGGGTTGTCTACAGTGAATAAGTAACAATGAGAACTGCAAAGGGGCTCCTCCCAGCTCTGAGTCCACGCAGGGTTTGTTTTCAATTAAAAAAATAATAATCTAAGGCATAGTTTGAGCCGATGCCAGCTGAAGTTTGCAGATTTGAAAACAAAATAATCAATAGACTTCAGCTTGCACCCCAGGCTCATAGCTCAGGACGTGTTCATGTTACACTAAAAATGTGGCTTAGCTCGAGTATCCATTTTTAACCATCAACTGAAGTGAAAACATTAATTCATGCAAATCAATATTCCCTAAACAATATTTTGCCTGCAGAACATTTCTTCTTCTTTAACATAAACTCTTATCTAACGTAACCCATTTTAAGGATCGTATCTGCAGAGTTTGGCAATTAGCTCTGTAAACTGTTTTCCTTGAATGCACGGAAGGTTACGTTACATAGCGAAGTATAAAGTGCACACTGTGGTGTATGAAAATCTTTGAACGATGATTATCTTTCAAAAGGGCTGGGAGAAGGGCCAGACTACCAAAACGAATTCAAGCCAGCCATTAGAGGTCTACTTGTACATCCAAAGCCCCCTCTTATTTCACGTAAGTATCCACTTTCAGTGCATCTTAAGGGTTTTTTTGAATGCATTTGTTTAGATGTGATACCCACAGACTTTGTTTTCCTGAAAATACGGCCAGAAAAATCCAGTCTGAGTATAAATGGGAAGGCAAATAGGACATGGGTGCAAAGGATGGCACAGGAAGAAAGAAAGAAGGGACAGTACGTAGAACAGTCAAGTGAAGGCAGGACATGGCACGGGAGGCACTTCAGATCCTACTGAAAGTGAGGACAAGGATGGAAAAGCTGCACCTGTCTGCCAGCTAATCCACAACAAACTCATGAGTGACAGAGACCCGTAGAAGAACAGTATTTTGTGTGGAGGCTGTAAAAGATTGCTGGAAGTCATTGAACCACCCATCCGCTCATCGCAGGGCTAACCTCAAAGCTGAATCTGGCATCATTCCTTGAGCTCTGAAAATCCCGAGGGATGGAGATCCCTCAGCCCCACTAGGTACCTGCTGCAGGGCCGCACCACTCCCTGTTTTCTTGTCTCCCCAGTATTAGCGACAGAGCCATGAATACAACACAGGAGCCCAAAGCCATCCTCTGTACTACCCTTTAGACCAAGCAGCCTTTGGTGATGCCCCAGAGGGGAAAATAAGGAAAACTTTGCTTAGGCTCCTTTCTGCCTCTATGCAGAGCACCATGTGGGGCAAGGGTGCAGTCCTACAGGGCCAGATGCTCAGCACATCAAAATCCATGAGCTCCAAAATCCACGAGCCTTCAGTGCGGCTGTGCCGATTTCCATCAGTTGATGATGTGACCTACATAACGAAAACTAGCTTGAAGCAACGGAGGAATATAACCCTGATTTATTCCAAATACATTATATTTAACGCTGTCACTTAGCTTTTACATGCCAACATGCAAGCTCAGGAGACAGACACGTTTGGATACTCTCAGCTGGGAACCGTGTTCTTGCAAGGCGCCTAGATGATGCACATACTGTCTCTATTTGTGTTCACCCTTTCCGATGGCATGGTGCCCACGAAAGAAGCTGATTAGCACTTGCCCTGGGCTATCGAGGCAAGGCAATGGTATGTTTAGATCAGCAAACTGCATAACAATATAAATGTCATCTATTCTACGAGAAGCTTTGGCAGTATTTGCATCTCGTACTTCACTGCATGCATGCGCCAGAAGAGAAACTCGAAGACTTGCAGAAGGACAGGCAGGGGATTCGCCAGCCCTCCCAGGTGCCAAGCCATGCTGTACGGCACTGGGTGCCTCATTAATCCCCAAAGACCATCTACGAGGTGTCAGATTGTACGTACCACGAACATAACTGGTACGTACATATATGTATGTAGCCTTTTTTGTTCAGCCAGGCTCACAGGCAGAATACGAACCGCAGTGTGTCTGGCACAGCCCGAGACATGATCTGTACACTTGCCCAGAACTGATGGCACCCAGCCTAAACAGAATAGCCCTGGGTGGTCACTGGCTGGTTGTGCAACGTCTCTGCTGACGGGGCAAACTGTGGCAATACCTAGCAGATACAATGGATAATGGGCTGAGGACACCGAGCTGGGGACACTCGCTGGAGAGCACGCCAGGCCTCTAATGGCCTGGCACTCATTAGCGTCTGATTGTTACTGGAGACCTATAGGACATGAAATGACGGGCTCGCTCCAATTCCTGGTGGGCAAATGTCAGCACCATTATCACAGCGAGCATCCATCTTAGTGGCCTTCCCAAAGAAGCCGAGGGCTGAAGGGGAAGAAAGGCTGATCTATGCCTCATTGTCAGCGCAGGGGACTTTCCAGGACAGCCGGGGTGAAGCAGCAGGGCTCAGAACTGCTGCCTCTACAAGTTCTGCTGAATTCACTAACAGAGGGGACGGGCTGTAAAAACAGCAGCTGTAAAGCAATAAAGGTGAACCAAAAGAGAGAGAATGCTGTCAGACAGAGGTAGGAAAGGCAATCGTGCAGGTAAGCAGAAAAACACCAGAGAACGCCATGCTAAAAGGGTGGTGGAATAATGCACTCAGATCACCAGAAATCACCCTGTAAGTATGTAACTCACCAATGCTGGAGCAAATCCAAGGAATGGTTACTAAATTTCACAAGTCTTTCTCTATAGTTCCCATTCCATTCGTAGAGCAGGAAGCAACGGTGGTGCTAAAGGCAACCCCAAAACCTTTCGGTGCCAGTTAACCCAACAGCTGGAGTCTTCCAACAGTTTCCTCCTCCAGCACACCCAAGAGCCTTCTGCGCAATTTCTATAAATTGACCAAATCTTGACCATTGATGACCTACTTGCTTCATCAAAGTGGTATTTTCAGGGTAAACATGCAAACCACTCGAACTGACTGTTGTTCCAACCCCTGTTTAGGAGCTGGGCAGCGTTCCCTCAGATATTCCCTTCGGTTGGGTATAACCACTTTGAATTTCGGTCTCGTTACACAAGTCTCGGGCCAACACTAGAACCACAGCACACTGTCAGACTGCAGAGTGACTCCTAAGGAGATCAGGCAAAGTGTCACTTAGCATTAAATCTCTATTTGAAAATGAAAGTTTTTCATCCTTAGTTATGCAAATGATAATCAGAAAAGATACTTTGGATTTCTAATATTAAAGCGGAGCCCTTAACTTTCTGAGAATCTTATGTCATTGCACATCCCTCATAAATTCGTATTTACACTACTTTATGTTAACTACTCCTATTTCTAAAAACAGAAATCTGTCTGAAATCCTTCGTTCATAGCAGTGCCCAGATGCATTAAACTTATATTGCATAAGAGGACTTTGTACTGAAGTTTATGAGAGAGATATTTAAAAGATTATGAAATATTGTTGGGGAAAGGATGTTGGAACATATCCATCACTACTTCAGTATAAATTGTTGCAGCACCAGAATTACACGTTGCAATTATCTTTCAGAATGTATAGCTCCTAGCACTGATCTTTATGTTTAAAAGAAAAAATGGTTTAATACTTTGTAAATGAATGCTAATTAAGATGTTGGGAAAAACTCTGTCATCTCATCAGTGGGAAAGGAAACTAATACACCTTGTGCACTAGCTTAAAAATTCTCTTCTGCTCTGACCATACCGAGCATAAGTGGCCTTTTATGTGATGCACTTGCCAACACAAATCTTTACACAAAGTCTGATTCTTTCTGTCTATTGACCAAGGATCAGCTTCAGATGCGCACATCAAGCAGTGCCACACTCTACACAGAACCCTAACCACGTCAGTGGTACTAAGATGAGCAAGACTGGAGTCCAGATACAAGAAAACATTATGTAAAATGACTAGGATTTCTCTCAAGAGTGTTTTTGTCTTTTTTCTTTTAACAGAGAATTATGTTAATATGTCAAGCAGACATTTTTAGTTTGGGTTGTGTTTTATTCGCCATTGCATTGGACCTTTGCACAGAAATAGGTCCCAGTTGCCCACCCATTCATCCACCTGATTCCAAAGCGTTTGATAAATCATTTGGGGGTTGATCACACACTGCGTCAATACTAGGTCTATTTCTGGCATGTGTATTTAAGATGATAAACAGGGCAGGTTTTGCAATGGTAATGCGGAACGTAAGAAGAGCCCAAACAAAGAATGTCATTGACATCGCTGTGTTTTGGATCAGGCCCACTGTGAAGCTGAGGATGGAATAAGAAGCAGGATGGCTATTCCCTTCCAGTAAATATGCAAAGTTCTCTTCTCACATACAATGGAAACAGTTCTACACTGATGTAGATCATGGTCCATGGATAATCAGCCCACTATTCACTTCCCCAGCTTTGCGGAAGCGTAATCAGGAAAGCATTATGAAGAAAAACCTGCCCTGCAGGGATAGACTTGCTTTAATAATGTTTATGACTTGTCCATATTGTATTTATGTCTGGAAGTTGATTTCTTGGGTTTTCCCACCCTTCCCCCAACTCTCAGCCCCGAAGACAATTTGCAAGCTGAACCCTTCACTGGGATAAATGGGGAAATCTCGAGTGACTCCGGTGGACACTACTCTGCTCTCTGCAAGCTCAAGACCAGATCCAGAAATGATGCTTGATTTTATTTAACAGACAGGGTTTCTCCACCTCACCTTTCCCTGAAGTGACTGGCCCAAAAACAAGCCTGTGCTTCCCAAATTAACAGATCTGACCGAAAGTGCAACACTTACTTTGGTCAACTGCTGGCCGCCTGTCGCACTTGTCTTGAAAATAGTCCAGAGCCAGGCCACAAATAGCAATAATAAAAGAAAATGATTGAAGACTTTCCTGGTACCTGCCAGGCTCACAGTTTTTATTGAGCCTTACAAATGTGTCATCAGTACTAGTTCTTCTATAGCCATCAATCTTAGTCACCCAAATCCATCAGAGAAAACAGACCCCGGCGAGGAACCAATCTGCGGAGCAATTGCAGAAAGACGGGCTGTGGGAAAACCATGCAGAAATTTGCTTCAGCTGTGTGCTCGCAGACAGAAATCTGCTGGGCTTGCTCTTGCTCTGCTATTCCACTCTGATTTCATTGCTCTCTTTTGCAAAACCTGCCTCAAACTTCCCAATTTCCTGATGCTTTCAAAAGTCACCAAACTTCCAAGCTTTATTTGTGCGGCTGTTAAAATTTGATGTCATTCAGAGGCGTACTTTGAGGTGAAATTTCAAGGCAAGAAGGTATATCTGATAGGCATTTCTTGGGTGTGGGTTTGGGTTGGGTTTTTTGGTGGTGGTGTTGCATTTCACTGCTGTAAAAACGCTTTGACTAGCTTCATGTATAGCTCTGAAAATTCCCAGGTACCACAAACCTTGTGGTTACCTCTTTGTTTCGACTCAAAGCTGGCTGTGTCCAGCGATGGCTGAAGTCATTGCACAAAACCTTTCAGACACTCCTGGACTCTGCAAGAAGATGGAGCCGTAGCAGTCTCTTGTAATGCCTCTGATGTCCTCTACTTTCTACCAGGCGTGTGCACACAACCTAGGGCAGGTGTGGGGAGCACCTACCGCCCTTGCGCCCCATGCCTACACGGGACTTAAATCTCTGCTCCATATTACAACACTAAGCTTCATCTAGAAGACATCAAATACACAAAGAAGTCATGTTTTCACTCTCCTGTGCTCTGCTCAGCACCCGTATTTGTCTACAAGAGCAGCCCCTGAAAGCCACAAGGTTTCTTTTTTATTTCTCTCTTTCATCTTTGCTTATTTTCTGCGAAGAAAAGTAACCCAACCTTGGATTAGTATAAACCTAGCCAGAAACAAAAAACCCTCTCGAATTCCTCTTCATTATAAATGGATTGTCAATGTGTTAAATAAATCAGTGAAAATGGAAATCCAAAAATAAATAGCCATCCTGCTGTTGCTATGACAACTCAAATTTTTTACCTGGCCAGAGATTTTCTGTTTCACAGTTAGCAATCGCCGAGAAGGAGGGGCACATTTCTCGGATCCTGGTGCCCTTCACCACCTACCCCCGGTATAATAAAAGGGATTATTTGGGGTTACTTTTTAGCAAATGAGGGAAGATCAAAGAGGAGCTGGTTCTCATTCCCGACAGGAGAGGCTACGGACACACACGGTTCACAACAACACGCCTTGTAGCCGCGGCTCAGCCCAGAAAGGACAGAGAGCAGAAAACGTGCCAGCAGCACCACAAAGGCTTGAATCTGGCCCTGCTAGGCTAAACGTGGGGCATGTACGGAATACGATTTACATACTTTAAAACCGTGTTTTGGCATCATAGGGGAAGGCAATTTTATTTCAGCGAAAAGCAACAACATCTCGGAACAGCAGCAGGAAGCAAATATTTTGCACCCTGTGCTGTCACGCGTGCCTGAATGACCCAAAGCTGCCTCGTCCTTCGGAGGGCAGAAACCAGCCCGGTTCCTCACAAAGCCATGGCCAGGAAGGCCCAAAGAAGTGAAGAATCGGGGCCGTGCATTACAGGGAATTAACTTCTGGGTTGTATCTGCCACATTCGGTGGGCAGAAGCGCTCTCTTGTCACCTAGGATGGCAAAACAGGGAGATTTGGTGGAGGGGAGAGCTGCTGCAGGGACCTCTGGTGCTGCAGAGCTCTGAGCTGGGATCCCTGAGGATCCTTTGGCCAGCCCAGAAACGTCCCTCAGAGCTCTGGGACTTCGTTTTACCTGCTGTAAACGCTCGACTTAGTGCCCCCACAGCTGAAAGCTGGACTCGGTAAGAAACAGGTCAGGCCAGAGAACTCCTTCACCTCTGGGCAGGTAACCATGTCTGCAAAGCAGCCTTTCCTTCACCCCAAAAAGCGACAGAAAAGCCAAAACCTCTGAAAAGTTCCAAAATTCAAAATGCAGTTATATAAAAAAAAAAAATCTCCCGAAAATAGAGTCACTTTGGTATGTTTCCATTGGCCAATTTCTTTGTAAAATGTTTACGGTAATAAGGCGAATTTTGAAAACAACATTGTCTTGACCAAAATATTTTCTGCAGTTTGAAACTTTGCAACCCGCTCCCAAAACAACATGCAGAATTGGGAGCGGAGGGGGAGCAGCACAAAACCAAACCGCTTCGTCTGCAAACTCCCCATAAACCAGCATTTCCCACCAAAAACAACCTTTTGTCAGAAAAACGCCCTGACCAGCTGAATTAATGAACCCCACGAGAAATGGAATGGTAACTAAATGCTAAATGCTCCCCAAAACAGACAGAACAATGCTGGCAGTGAAATGCCAAATTTGCACGGAGTCATACACGATATACCTGGCTGCCTTAGGTGGGTTTTTTTTTATGATGTTTGTGCAGTTTTCTAACTAATGCCTGTCCGCAGTAGCCCAGGTCTGTGTCCAGCTACCCGCGCTTTATATAGGTACGTATAGCCACAGACACGCACGCACCGCGATTGGGAAAGTGCTCTAAACAAATCTGGGTGTTTTGCATCCCGACTTGCCCGAAAAGCAAAGCAGACTGTTCAAGCAGCAGCCGGTGAAAGCAAGCATTCAATTCTGCTCGGAGGCTCGTTTTCCTCTAAATGGGCCTCTCAGACTCGGTGACAACTCTTAGCTGCCTGAGAAAAAACGCTGGAATAGAAAAAAAAAAAAAAAAAAAAAAGGAACCTATTTTCCAGTGCAAAGTAATCCCTGTTCCATTGCCATGGCACCAGACATCCGTCTCTTTCTTTCATTGACCAGACGAGGTCCTCCTCAGCCCCTCGCTTCTTTAATTTTTTTTTTTTGTTCGTGTGTGTGTGTGTGTGTGTGTGTGTGTGTGTGTGCCTGAATTTGTTTCCTTGGTAGGAAAAGGAGTCATTAAAGTATTAGTTTAGGTTGATTGATTCTTCGGGGACAGAAGAGGGTTGCGGGGCTTTGTAATCTCTGACATGATCTGAAAACAGAGGCTCTTCAGCATGATACAATATTGAAATAATAAAAGGAAGATGCAGCCTGCCTCCGGATAGCCAGAGAGCACGGCTTGCGGGCTGGGAGTCGAGTCTCTCCCATAAAACTTTGTGATTTCTTCGGAGAATGGTGAATATTCATGAAACGAAGGAGGAGCATAATGCAACCTCTTTCTTTTTGCTTTGCAGCAGTTTGTGTACATGGAGCAATCCTGAAATGCCCTTTGCCGTGGCAACAGCTGAGAACCCGGCTGCAGACTGCAGCAAAACGTCTAACAAGCAAACCAAAAACCAACAACGGAGTCAGGTTGAAATCAAAAAGGAACAGAAATAGAGTGCCGAAAAGCACACGAATACTGCTGAGGTTACCAGCCCCACCTTAGCTCTGCCCACACCTTTTTGGATGCCCTCTTGTCCCCTGTGTCCCCAACCCCTTCCCGAGGTAAGGAACCCACCCCGTCTGCCAGCCTCCTTAGGAGCCCCCTGAAAGTGCCCGGTCATGGCTCAGCATCCCTGGCTTTGTTCAGCCCATTACCGGATTGCTTCCTTTTAAAAGACACGTCTCAGTTCATCCCAGTGTTTCTAGCAAGCTGCAGTTCTCCCCATGCACGGGGGATGCTGCAGGTGCTCAGCTTTCTCAGGACCGATTCGGCACCGTGGCAGGATCTGGCTCCAGGGCAGCACAGCAAGAAAAGCCCCGTGCAGCTGGAGCTGCTGTTTGTGCCAAATTTTCTGCAAAGGGGAGAGAACCTGTGCTTACCGATGGCTTTTGTAGGAAAAACAAAAGAGTATTTCCCTCTCCCAGAAGGACGTGTTTCTGGCTGAAACCTACGTGGCTCTTTCTTAATGAATAATTCTGTGTAACCACCCTGTGCGCTTTCCCTCCGACAAGCGTCCTGACAAGACAGATGGCTCACAATTGCCTAATGCCACGGTTCACCTTTTTTATTTCATAAAAAAAGAAAAAAAATCAATTTTCCGTGGCATCCGCAGGCCGGTGCAGAAGGAGGCAGAGAAAGGGAGCAAATGTGCATGCAGCACACACACGGGCTGCGCTGCCGACAGCGCACGCGCCGGCACACACACACACACCAAATTGATTCCCCGTGGCTCCTGCAGTCTGATCAATTTTGCATTCAGCGCAGACCTAGAGTGAATTTATTACTCCTCGGAAACTTTCTAGCAGGAAGGGAGATGGATCCATTACGGCAAAGCCCGGGGTTTCCGTCAGACAACCCCTGCAGTCCCCCTGCAGTTTGCAGCCCTCGGCCCTTTCCGCGGTGCTCCCCCAGGAGGGAAGCGGGCACCTGATTTAAGCCCAGCGGGTTCGATCTGAGGGCTCACCCCAGTGTTACCGGCGCTGTGGCATTTCCCAGGGGTGCTGCTGGGCATGGAGGCCCCGTTACGCCACACGGACTTGGATATTTAGACAAAGGTGAGGGGCCTTAAAACCCACAGCGTCGCCAGCAACAAAACCAAGGCACTGAGCCCAAAGCACTTAACCCAAAGCCCTTCGTCACCCCCTTCTCCCCAAGGCCGAGAGGATGCTTGGACACAGCACAAAGTTGCCTTGCCACGGTCTGGATGCTTTGGCATTGTTGTCCCCCAGGAATTCTCTCCCACTCCAGTAAGGACAACACACACCTCCCCAGCTGACAGATCCGTGATGCTATCGTGTCACACTTTCACGTGCAACAGGAGCCAGAAGAAACCTTCTGCCACGGCAGGGCTCCGTTTCAGGGTCAGGGTGGGAGAGGCCCTAGGAAATAAGGATATTTTCCTATTCCAGGAGGATCCAGGCTCCTTTCGTACACCACAGTGGGTCCCACGTCCATGTTCAAGCCCTTTGGCTACATGCAGCCAGAAATTGCAGAGAAAAGAGCCCAGGAGGAAGAAACAGGGAAAGAAAACTGTTCATCTCATCGCTCTCCCTGGCAAGGATGGATGGCAGTAAGGGAATGCTGCTGCCTTAAGCTGGGGGGCATTACGAGCTCTCGCTTTGCCTTCAGCTCTCTCTCAATTTAAAGCCAGTTTGTAATTCAATACCTTCCCCAGAATATTTTCCTGCCTCCTTTAAAACGTCTGGGTAGAGGTTATGAACTCCAATGTGATTACTGCTGCAAAAGAAAGAGGAATATGACAGAGCAAGATGGCAGATATTAGACAATTAGTCAGGAACATGTCTTTAGCTCAATGACCTTTATGATTAGATTCAGTTTCTGGAAGATGAAGCTGAGATATGGATATAATGTTGGCTGCTTGCCCCTATCTCTGCTTTGAGCCAAACCAAATCTCTGTACCTACACCCAGGAAAACACTGCAGTACTCCCAGCCCAGAAGTTTCAATCCTCCGCTCCCATTTCGTCTTCTCCCCGCCACGTACTGTGATGGATTTGCTGTTCGCTAATGACACCGGCCACGCCAGACGGATCAGGCTCCCTCGCACCATGCAAATTTACACCAGCAAACAGGTTACACGGGGCCAGTCTGATAGGCAGCACAATTACAGCCTGCTGTATGATGCCAAAAGGGGCTTTCAGCAGGATGACGAGAATGGCAAAGCTGCTCGCAGTGGTGTCCAAGTCCCATTGTCTGCGCTAGCCTGCAACGCTTCCCAGCGTGGCCAATTCCGCAGGCTACCAGAAGAGGGGGATCACATACAGGACTGACCAAAAGGTGAGATTACCACCAGAATCGGTTTTCCTTGCACGGATTTTTTGTAAAATATACATTTAATCTTGCCCTTTCCCCTTCCAAGTCCCGCTGGCAGAAGCAGTAAGGAAAAAGCCCTCTTCTCCAGGGGTCCCCGTGCCACGGGAACAAAGCTGCTGTCAGTGGGGCACGGTGGTAACGTCGCAATTGACTGGGGGGGCAGTCGAAATAGAGTGTCGAAATAGAGTCTTAAATTAAACCGTGCTAAATTCAATAAAATTAGAAGTGTTTAGTTCCCGAAATGAAGTAATAATGGAAGAAAAAGGAATGGTAATGAAAAATAACGGGCCTCTGAGCAGCTTTTATGGACCCGCTTCAGGTGCTGTGCGCAAAGTTGCAAGGAAGAAGGACAATGCTGGGACAATGCCTGGCCACAGTAAGCTGAAGCAGAAATCAGAGATATTGATCTTTTTCTTCATGTCTTGGAGAGAAAAGCAATTCAGCACGTGGACGGCACTGAGCAGAAACGTTACCAGTACTTCCCGAAGCGGGGCAGAGCCCTGTTCCTGGGCTGGCCCAGACCTCGCGTACCCCACAAGCAGCTGGTACCCAAGAAAAACCCCTGGACTCCGTGAGAAGGCACCAGCAACAAAGAATTTGTCATCCTTTCCTCCCCCAGGCTGCAAGTTCATGAGCCTCAAGGTACTCCCATGTCCTAAAGGCACCCGAGGAATTGCAGTCGTGCTGACAGAGAGGGTTTTCATATTGGCTTACAGGAATGTAACCTTTTTGGTTTAAAGAGCAGAAATGCCTCATCTAGGGGACCCTGGCGTAAGAGAGGAGTGGATCAGACCCCAGATCCTGTAGGCTGCCTTTCAAATCCCTGTCATACTCCTCAACTCCTTCCCCATCCCTTCTAGCAGGGCAATGCAGCTCTTTAGGCATCACGGGCCAGATCCCCTGCTGATGCAAATGAGAACCAAGGAGGGATGGATGCTGATTTATTCAAGGTGAAACCCAGGTGCTTCCCCCCCCCCAGAAAAAACCCTACCCAAACCTATTTTCACTGGCTTACTTTCACAAGAAGCCGGTTTCAGAAATGACCCAAGCACAGCCCTGGGGAGGAGGGGGAAAGAGCCAAGGCGAGGGGGCTCCCGCTGGCTCCCGGCAGCCACAGCACGGGCAGGGGGACCAGGGACCAGAGGGGGCAACCCTGCTAACCCCCGAACAATCGGATGAGCAATCTTTGTCAAGAACAAAAGACATCTGCTGAGTAAACCAGGAATTGACTCAGAGCAAGGACAAAGCCAGGCGGTGTCACATGGCGCGCCAGTCTGCTCCAGCAAGATGCCAGGGTCAACGGCAACTAATGCGCCCGATAAGTCAAGAGGAATCAATAATGCTAAATAACCCGGTGTCTTGAAGCAAATCAGCACAAATGCAGTTAAAACTGCACACGGCAGGCTGAAATCCGATTGAAGTCCCTGTGACATGGAGACACCGGCAGCCTGAGGTTCCCACCGCCGTAAAATGTCTCTTGGAGCTCGGTGCACACTCAAGGCAGGTCTGAGTGGGGATGGTTGCTGTCTGTCTTTTTATAGAGACCTAAAACGGGAGGCACCGGGTTTTTAGAGACACACGTGTGTTACCCACGCAAAGAGGCTGTTTAATAACAAACCCCACTTCCAAACCACCCCCTCACCATCAAAGTACATTCCAGCTCCTAAATGCTGTCTGTGCTTTGGTACGTGCACATCACACAGACGCACACAAGGAATACGTGCCCACCCAAAGCAGCTGGCTATACAGATGCTGAAAGCAGAGACAAATACACCATGGGGAAGATCTGGGCATAAACTCTTGAAGGGTCCTCATTCAAGTCCCGAAAACTCTGCCTAGCTTTGGGTCAGGTCACTCGGCCCCTCCATGCCTCAGTTTCCCATTTGCAGGAGCTGCGTTCCACGTGGGTTGCCGTGAGGGTAATGCTCCGAGAACTAGGACGCACCCCGGTGTCACGGTAATACAGGGCAGGCAGAACCTACCTTTCCATGAGAATTATTGTATGGTTTAACCCAATTCTTAACAAATCCTTTACTCAGAGTTAGCTACAACTCCGGAAAGTAGCAACTTGATCCTAGCCAGGAATTCAACGGGTCCTTTTCCCATGGCAGGTTTGGCACGCGGGTGATGCTGCATCACCGTTACACATGATGGCTCACTTGGTTCAACCTCACATGCTGAATTGGCAGGAGGTATCCAACTAATGGCCTCGGAGCCAAGGCCAAGAACAAATATCCCTTCCTTCCTCTGGATTCAAGCTCAGGTCGTATCCCTCAGGGAAGCAAGCTCAGTCCTCACTTAGCAGTAACTTCTCCGACCAACTATAACTCAGCACAATGAGTCCACTTCTACATAATGAAAAAAATTAAGATTGACCTTCCCTTACTAAGTCTCACAAAGCTGTGGAACAATGGCATATCCCTTGGAAACATTCTAAAAGTTCTAATATTTATTCAGTTTCATAATTTGGGATTTTTTTTAACCAGATTTTCCTTCCAAATAACTTTTGATACAGATGAGAAAATGACAAAGAACAACATATTTAAAAGTTTCCGTTTCTATTTTTAACAGCTCTTTTTCTGTCACTAAAGCCCACGATGTGCATCCTTCTGGACACGTTCAACTGTTCCTGGAACTATAATGTGAATTTTATTGTTCATTTCCTTTTATAAATTCCACTAAGACAATACAAGTGAGACTACTTGAGCCTAGTATCGCTCCCAGAAACTTTCTGGGCTCCAGGACAGTGAGAGGGTAGGAGGTTAGATGGCACAGCCCAGTAGGGAAAACCACGATCCAAAATACACCACTGAACCCTAAGCAAATCAAACCCAGAAATACAGGAAAGGGAGGCAGGGCAGAAGGCAGCAATCCACATCTAAGGAAGTAACTGAACAGAAATAATCTGAATCAAAGAGTAACAGAAGAGCAGCCCAGCACACGTTATCGCTGTCTCTGGCATCTCTCAGTCGTCTGAATGGTTCATTTAACCTGGCTCTAAGTGCCACCGGGGAACAGGATGCAAATTTTTATGCAAGTCCAAATGACTCATCACGGAAATAGCAGGCTCTCGGGCCGAGTCAGCAAAGAAGCAAGAAGTAAAATTGCTAACTTAGATAAGCGGCGAAGCCGCAAGCAGAGGAGCGCACATCAAAGCACGGCACAGAAAATCCGTCCTAACTATGTGCCAGAAAGTCGTGTCTTGGCCTGAAGGAGCGTGCAGTCCCTTGCATGGGCCTGCTACCAGCCGAGACAGAGCAGATTTCTGCAACCTGCAGCCAGCAGCCTCCTGAGTGCTGCTGTCGAGAGGAAGAGGCAGGACACGTTGAGATTTCCCCCATTTGGTTTCCCCTTTCCCCACCAGTTCCACTCTCTGATAGCGCAAAGCATCGCTGGTCTTGACCATTCACACACATTCCTCTATCCCAAAATTCGGGGCGTGCAGGTAGAGGAAGGCGGATGAATGTCCCTCTGCTCTCCAGACATAAAGCACAAAACGCTGCTTAGAGGCTTTCATACAGCAGGAGGAGGGAAGGAATCGGGAAAGCTAATACCAAAGAGGCCCCAGCGCTACTCCGAGCCCTGTAAAGCCGCTGGGTGAAGCATTTCGAGATGAACAGGACGAAGCAGGGATATTATTGTTATTATTTATTATATAACACCCCATACTGCAGCATTTTCAATTCCCCCACAGCCACCTCCTGCAGCACTTACACTGTCACTCCGTTCTTATGCTGCCCTAGTTTTCCAGCTTTCTTCTGTCTAGGTAAATATACATGCCCCATCTCTGAAGCAGCTGAGTACCTATTATATCCTGCTGTTTCTCCCTCGCACTTATCCTATTATGCTATTACAGCTGGTGCAGGGTCGGGTGTTTTCTATTTTGTGACATAATATTGTGGGCCCAATTCCACCACCACTAATACACTATATAATAAGGGTGAGACGCGCAGGAGTGCTGGTAAGAGCACTTCATGTGGCAGGAGTCAGGGCTACAAATGGTTAGGCTGCTGTCACTCGGCAGGATCCAGGATCTGCTCATTCCCACAGACACTGTTGTGCCTCCCGTTTAGCTATAAATGTCCATTTTTATATATATAAAGGCAGCACCAACCTCAAATAACAACCATAGCAAATACAACCGGTTAACATGTGCAAATAGACATGACCTGGACGTGTGTCAGACTGAATACCCACTCGCTGTCTGTCTGCCCGTTGAGCAGAGGAAATATTGCTCCAGGAGCCCCGTACCCAGCCCCTTCCACCTCCTGCAGCTGGAGGTACGGGGCCAGCACGGCAAAGTGAGCAGTGCCAGAGGTACACGGGGTCCTCCCCTCCTCCCAGGCATTGTGCAGGGGAATTTTTCTGATTTTTTTTTTGTCTTTAAAATCTCCACTGATGTTTTTGTTGTTGGAAAAAATTCAAAGCGCCCCTCTGGGATGCTCTGCAGTGGTCACCGGGTCCAGCAGGAGTTTGCTGAGCATAGCATGTCTGTCAGGACACATGCAGAAGGTAGCGAGCAAGGATGAGCGTTAACTCACTAAACTCAGCACCAACAAAGAATACAAGTCTCTGAAAGTAATGGGAATTAACTGCCAGTAATTAAAACCAGCTTCTGAGCTAAAGCATATGTTATTTTTTAAGGACAAAGGAGGTTCCTAAACCTCTTTTTCAAAATGCTGCTTCCAGGGATTCGCCTACAGGCCCAGAGGAAAGCCACTGCAGTGCTACCACACCCAGATCTCAACTCCCAGAGCCCTGGGAACGAGAGCAAAGGTCCTGGACCAAGACTGACATCACGGAAATGGAATAACGAGCACATTTGCATCCTATTTAAAACTATAAGATGATTGCAAAATAGCATAATTATCTATTAGTTAAAGCCTTTTGTCAAAACCCTCGTTTTTTAATAGGGAATATAATGAGAATATAAATCATATTATAAATGTCGCATTCGTATCTCCTGCTGTGGCTATAGTTACAGTCCTGCTTATCAGAGAAAAAGAGGAGATGCAAGCTGATGAAGAGTGAATTCTGCTTTTGGGCTCCTTCTCCATCCCTGACTTTTCAAGAGGCTGCTCTAATCAGTCTCCAGTGCTACTGCAATAGGGAAACAAAGCACTGTGTCTAGTCCTTAATTCTGAAGAACAAGGAAGCTACCGAGCTGAAGGGGACCAGGAGAGCACTAGAAGACATTGCACAGGGGAAGGAGGGATATTTGCAGTACTCATGGGCTTTTGCTCAAACCAGCACCGTCCCTGAGCTCAGGGGATTATCTGCACTGAGATTATTCTGACAACTAAATAAGAAAGTCGCTCGTAATTTTGGTTAAGTGCTAAGTGAATTAGCCACCTCCTGTCTGGACCAGCCCAGGGAGCAGGCTGAGGAATTCCTGTATCTCTTCCTGTGAATAGTCTGAAGGACTAAGCTGCAATGTGGCTCAGCTCTCTAGGAAAACGCAGAAGCTAATGAACGCTGCTGACCTGGCAACGACTTCCCTGACATAGCTGAAATAGGCTCCCTGACTAACAGCGATGTGAAATGCAGCATCAGTTCACGGAGAACTAGTCCAAAGAGCCCGGTGGGTTTTAAAATAATGAGATTACCACAGTGAATTCACTTTTGTCATCTACCGTGCCATTTGGTGGCTGATTTCAGCCAGCAGCTTCTTGTTTAGAGGGGAGAAAACCCCACTGTAAATACGGGATAATCCACACACGAGGAAAAGCTTGATCCAAAGTCCATCGGAGGTCCCTGAAAGCCTCCTACCAGCCTGCTGGCTGTTGAATCAGCTTCCAGGAAGGGAAACCCCCTCAATTAAGACTCTTTGAGAAGGATTTTATTTTATTTTTTCCTGAAGTGAGCATTGCCTGTTACTAGGCACACCAGATTTGACCAAGGTTTGACTGGTGTAAAAGATTCTAAACCCCATCAGCTGATATTTTATCCAGAGCAGTCCAGCAGCAGCAACATGTATAGAAGTAGTCATTTCTTCAATCACCCCACAAACCAGATTGCCAGCAGAGTTCAGCCACGACCTCAGCACCCGTGCTGGGTGAGGATCCAGCCCAACCTCTCTTACAGTGTAATGGGGCTGATTTTTTGCCACAAACTGTGTAATCCCATCAAAACATCGTGGCTTTGCAAATGGCACCTTACAGAGATCTTGATGTACCTTTCCTTTTCCTTATATTTAGTTTGCACTTCTTGCCAGTGTCAGCTGATCTTTTATTAGAGCCCAAATCAGTTCCCAACAAACACACTAAGCTCTGGACTGCACTGAAACCCGTCCCACAGACTCCAAGATCACGCTCGTAACTTAGGGCAATTTCCTAACTTGAGCATCTTACGTTTTGTTCAACAGCTCTTGTGGCAAGCATTGCCATGTAAACCAAAGAGCAAAATCTGAACTGCCTTGTCGGTGAAGGACTGGGTAACAGTACGGTGAAGAAATGCAATTATAAAACTCTTCCTTGTTGCAACAGCACAAAGTTTAAACTTACTGTCTTAGGCTAATACCAGTTTGTACAACTCTCTCCACTCTGATTCTCGTTATATTCCAGTTCCCTACAACATCCACAGGATTTGAACAGGGAGGTGGGGTGCCACTGTGATCTTCTTGCCAAAATACTGTATATTCCATTGCAACCAGTCTAACCCTTGTCTTATAGCCTGTAATGGAGAATGCCACAGGACTGAAATGATGTTACAATGAGAAAAAGCAGTGCGAGATGAGCACCGGGTTTTCTACTTCTATTGCTCCCATAGTAAAATCAGGTAGAATCAATGCCCATCTTTAAGGCTGGTTTAGCTCATGAATATATCTGAAGTCACCTCTTTTCTTCTTACAGTCAGCCTGGAATGTCACAGAAATAAAAAGCTTATGGACTATGAATATAATTTTATCTACAAATGTGCAGCCCAGGAGTTTTTAGCTTGGTAGTTTGTCATACCTACCTTGTCCAGCTATCCTAGGACTGCACTTAGGACCTCCAAAGGTAAACCACCAATTCTGTACAGCCTGGTCTGGGGGGTCAAAGACTGAGAACCAAGACAGACCCAGTTCTTTTGAGATTTGGGCACTCAAGGAATACACGATGCACACTGACCAACACAATGTACCCTTCTCTGAGCAGTGGGGACTGCCTTGGGGCATCACAGCTGACCTTCTACTAACTGTGATGATTCTAACGTTGGACAGAACACCTAAGTAATTATTGCATGACCTAGAGATGGGGGAACTTGGGTTAAGTCTCCACTAGCAGCACCTCGTCACATATCTGAGCAAACTCCAAAAGACCTCTTATGCCTATATACCAGCTCCAGGGAGAGAGATCAGCTCAGGTCCCCAAATATATAAAGCCACGTTAACCTGGCACAACTGGCCTCCACATCAGCCAGGCTGGTCCTGCTTCAAGTATCCGAACTGACCTGTCTGCAGTTTGTTCTCTGTACACCACAGATACCCACCGAGTGGAAGAGCCAGCTGGTGAGTTCAGGGGCCAGATCCAGTTCATGAGGCAGAAAATCTGGTCCCGGGGGAGACTGGCTGATCAACAGGCCAGCCAGACTAGGATTTCTGTGTGCCTGCTTAAGTGCGTGAAAGGGCAAGACACAGGTCAGCAGCACTTATTAAGTTGCCAGTAAATCGGGTCATACATCAGACACATACCAGTGGGTTACACAAACACGTGTTTACTGAGCTCGACTCGTGTTATTTCAGCAACTTCAAGCTGGACCGTTCACACAAGCACAGCCACATGCATGCGGAAAGACCTTCTGTAGGATTATAGACTAGTTGTGCACATTGCCTGCCCCCATATGATCTGTACTTTAAGGGAAAGACTAGCATTTGACGTCTGTTTCAAATTGTAAGCAGCCCTGCTGCAATTAATCACAGCTCGGTTG
Organism: Heteronetta atricapilla; assembly: GCA_011075105.1. Taxonomy (NCBI): domain Eukaryota; kingdom Metazoa; phylum Chordata; class Aves; order Anseriformes; family Anatidae; genus Heteronetta; species Heteronetta atricapilla. The sequence continues at coordinate 3,849,168 of CM021754.1, read as the reverse complement.
ATAAAGCAAACTGCACTGAAATGACAACACGCATTCTGGAAAGCTAACACTGTCATCTTCAGCCACAACAAGTTTATTTTAAACCTCAGAACAATGAAGGTTTGTCACCGGGTCCCCTGTCGGATCCACTCATGAATGCAGCTTTTTGAACAAGGAAGCAGCAGATGGCCCAAAAGATCACTTACCAAGGTTTAGGCTTTGCTAGCTCCTTCTAGAAGGAGGCTTCCAAACCAAGGATGTGTCCTCAAAGCAGATACGTTGTCTTAATGACTGAAACTATCAGGCCAATGCACAACATTATAACCTTAGCCAACATAACCATTGAAACTCACTCATCAGCACTCAGGGCAGAGGGTACACACTATGTGATGTGTTAGCTTTACATGCATATTTAATCGATGAACACTCACAACATGACTAACATGACGACCTAGCGAATTTAACTAACTACTGGATTAATTTCTGCCTTTGAATCAATGCTGGCCTTTCTTCAGTTCTCTCTCCCCATTCAAATTCTCTTTTTATAAAATTTTACCCACTTCACCTACAATAGTCACCTCCATCCTGGAAAGTACACAAAGCTCTGTAACCACCTTAAAATGGGTGAAGTGAGATGTAAATCATTCTTATTTTATTTAATATAAAATTTTCCTATTACCAAAACTGAATTATTTCTCCCTTTCTTTGTAAGCAATAACAAAAAATCCATCCCAGGATTTAGCACTTTAACTTCCTATAAAGTTCAATATAAAAAGGTATTATTGAAAAACTCTATTATTTTTGTTTCAAATGAAGGCCTTAGTCTTTACCGCCCTCTGATAACAAATCCACTGCTAAAAACTGGTAAATCATTTCTTCATTTCTCCTTTCAGACACTTTCTTCAGGTGTTAAAAGAAAAGGTACAACTGTACATAAGTGCAGCTATAACAATGCAGAAATGTTTAATGACACAGACCTATTTCCTAAAACCCATCTTTTCATCATAAATGCCAGCTTTGTACAGGTGAATTCTCCCAGAAAGCTAAATCCAGAAGCTCTGCTCCGCAAGCACAGACCAATTGTGAAAGAGAGACTGAGCCACGTGAGTTACAGGACCTGTCACAACTCAAAAATAAATTTAAAAAAGCCAACCTGATACATCCAGTCTTCCTGTGACCCCCTTCATCCTCCCCATCACCAAGTTTGTCATATGGAACATGATGAAGACTACCAGCATGGGACTGCCACTACGTTGTATGGAAAGGAGGCATGTTACCCCACCCAAGGTTCTATGTTCTGTGTCCTTGTTGGCTTGGCCGTGATCTATCTCCACAGCTCTTGCCCCAGCCAGCCTCCCAGAACAGAGCCCACGGTCGCACTACCTGGTCTCCCACCTACCATGACCACCAGCCCAGAGCCTAACGAAGGGCAGCCTCCACGACTCGGCCTCCCCGCAGCTGGTACAGCTAGGGTGGACCCTCCGTCCAGAGCCAACGCCAGCACACATCAGCAGATGGCATGCATTGGGATCGGTGTCTCAAACCAGAGACAAGGCTGGTTCTGGGGGATTTCCCTATCAGCATGCACAGCAGTGACGAGCTGCCAAGGAATGTGGAAGATATCCACGTTCAGTGCACACAAGCAAATACCCCTGGCTTCTTTAAGAAGCCACATTTCAGAAACCTGCTCCTTCCACTGCCCTGACTTACCAGCTTTCGATGCTCACCATTTCCCAGCAACAGGCCTCCTGTATCCCCCATGGGACAGTTCAGGTCAGGTGGGACCTCAGGAGGCCTCTAGTCCAACCTCCCACTCAACGCACAGTCAGCTTTGAGATCGAGCCAAGTTACTCAGGACTTCACGCAGTTCCTCATGCACCCTCTTGTTTTCCGCGAGACAGAACCTCCTCTGGTAATCATCAGCACTGCTTGATTTCCATTCCTCACCGAGTGTTGCTGAATTTTAATGACAGCTGGGCATTTTTCTGAGCTGCAGCTCGTACCTGATTTATTTTTTTTTCTTTTACCACTCACCCATTATTTATACAGAATTCAAAATGTATAACAAGGGTAAACGAAATCGCTTGACACGATGTCCTAACTCAAGCAGTTTATCGGCTTATTTCTCAACAAACCAAGCAAAACAAGAAGGCTGAGAGAATGAGGGAAGAAGAACCACTGTTACAGCGAAAATACCATGGCAGGTTGCTTATATATATGCCCACTCCCAGCTGATCTATCTAGAGCCTTGCAAAACATGCCAATATATTAGGAAAAAATATTTTTGTGGTCAATACTGAAGAAGTGAGGTTTTAGGGGGGAATTTCATGGTGAAAAGGTGATGACTTGGGAAAGACTGGGAGTATTTCCCATGCGCTATAGGCAGGACTATGAACCAGAGGTGGATGTCAAGGCAGGTGTCATCAGCAGAATGGAGCAAGATATAAGCAGAAACAAAGCCTGAAGTAAATTCTGTAGAAACAACATGACTTGCAACTGACTTATTGCACACTCTGTATTTAAACTTAATACTTGCTCATTTCCTAGATACTTGGAGCCAGATTGCATTTGTGTCCAGTGTCCTCTCAGCTGATCACATCTTCTCCCTACACATCATGTTATGTAGTCTCTAAATCTCATTCCCTTATCCATTGGCCATCTACTGCAGGTTAAAGCTGGACAAGACAATGAAAACTTGTGAAGGACAGGAAAACTGCAGAGGTTTATTTTTGCTTTTATAAAAGCTTGGAACAGGCCCCTGAGCCTGACAGAGATGGCTGCGTGTTCTGTAGCAACAGAAAAAATAGACCAGGACCTACAAGATGACAAGCATCTGCCATTAGACTTCAGTCCCTTCTCAATCCCTTCTCAAACCATGGACAAAAAATATTGAAAAAAACAAAGGAACAAGTTGCAGGTAGAAGCACAATCTGTGCATTGCCCTTTTTAAACCTAAAACTCACACCCCGACTAAGTCCTCCAGCAAGATACCTTGTCAAAGTCAATGTAAAGAAACAAAATAATTGTCCGTGATTTTCAGCACAGGCATAATATTTCCACAATGACTACCTCAGTTCAGAAAAATCTATTCACATAAATAGAAGTGGGAATTCCACACCATGGAGGGAGTAAGCAGTTGACTAGATTTCAAGCATATAAATAAAATTGAAGCTATACCACAAATAATTTTCCTTTTGAAATCACCTTGTGGCAAAACGATTTCCTGCAAAGCTGAAATGATGTTTGGAAATCTGAATTAAGACGGATATTTGAGCATATGAGGCACTTCTGACATAATATCAAGATATTGCAATTGACCTGAGTTAAAATGAAATCAACAATTATTAAAAAACTCTTCTTGTCTTGCCAATATTGTCACATGAAAGTTTTCTCTTGTGCTAACAGACTAACGGCTTTCAAAGTCCTGTTTTTGTTAAACCACATCACATGTTTTGAATAAGGAAGAATGAAATCTGCCAGCACAGAGCTCTCAGCCCCAGGGAAGACCAGAGCAAGCAGGACAGAGGCCCTGACTGTTTTACGCAGGAACCTCAAGCTGCCTCGCATCCTGCAGTTGAAGCACATCTCCAACCGGTGTTGGACTCTGAGGCAGTTTTCACCTGATGGGGGTCTGTCCCCTTACACTCTCTGTATTCAGAATTGTTTCAACAGACATAGTTAACCACGGATTTGAACTGATTTACTGGAAACCAACATCATCTTACCCATTAGCAGAATAATTGTCTGGCTAGGCTTTCACTCCACGCTTCTCTCCTAGCTTCCCATGGCTAAATGAGTCCCTCCACGCGGGCTTTTCCCAGTGGAAGTTAGTGTATTCTTCCATGTCCTTTTTTAGAAGCTTCCCCCTTCAATAGGGTGTAACCATCCTATTTTTCTACCTACTAAACTGAAATCACTGTGCTCCTACTGAACAATACCTAATACTATAATCCATCTTATGGAAAACTGTGACATTACCTAAGGAAGATGCTGCCCATGACAGGTGAAGTCTACACAGAATGGAACATAAAATTCGTGGCAATGGCTTGTACAACTCAAAAGTCTGGCAAGTGCAGTGGGTTGTCTAGTCAGTGAATTGAAGTGAAATTGCTCTATCCATGTACGTGTCAGGTGGTAACAGGACATGGATTTGGAATTAGCACAAGGTTAGTAATCCAGTGGCTCAGTTATTCCTGACATGACTTCTCAAGGGCAGCTCTCCTGGCATTTTGGACTACAGAAACGTGCCAGACCCATGAGCACGTAATGCCACGCAGGGCAGTGGCCGGGTGTGACTGAACACATCAGAGAACGAGAGCTGCCCTCTGATTCACTACCAAATTCCACTGACAAAATGCATATGGGTGAGAAGAGCAAGCACTTCTAAGGACCCCCTAAGTGAAGGTCCAACCAGAGAAGAGCCTGAACCTCAGTGTAGGAACCTGAACCTTACCTGAACCTTGGTAGGACAGGGTCTCTGGAGACAAGGCAACGGGTGAGGTTCTCTTCTCACGTAGGTCTTTCACAGGACTTCTGGCCCTGACTCCTGCCGTCAGAAGAATCCAGATGACCCTTTCCCCTTCTTGTTTATGAGGAATTCCCACTGAAGTCATCAAGGCACTCCTATAGGAAAAATATACATATGTATTTCTATGTAGAACAGAACTATAAGGATGGTGTTTCACTCAAATTCAAATCCCCCATGGAAAAGTTAAAAGGTGCCTGGGTCTTGAGCTGGTGCTCTGCCCACAGAACATTTCAACCTCAGATTATAGGATGGGCCTGTGACAAATAATAATAACAATAAAAAAAACCATATATATATTAAAGGTAGCATGAACACAAGACACCTTGATAAAATAAGGAGATAAAATTCATTTTAAAAGTTAAGTACATGGCCAAGCTTTTCCTCCTCTAACCAAAGCAGGTCGCTCAGCCTTAACCCCAAGGCCGTATCAGTCCTCCAGACACTTCCTGAATCACTTTTTTTTTTTTTGTGGTGCCAAACGTTGCTGCTTTTTCTCTGGATAAACTTACTTTCACTCCCAGGTAGATCTAACATCTCAGACACCAACAGTTCCCACTGACACTCTGGAAAGTCCAGAAGCTCAGAAATCCACCCCAGTTCTTTGCACAGGACGATATTTCCCTACCCAGACCTAACTAAAGAAAAAAAAAATCAACTAATTCAAATATCTGTTGCTAGACAGGGAAGGCCAGACTCTGATCTCGCTTCCACAAGCGTGAGTGTGGAGTAAAGACTGAAGTTCAGGCTTTACACCCGCGTGTTTGCGGTCAGCATCACGTCACTGGGTGGGCATCCACCAGCAGAAGCGTAAAAGGAGAGCTTTGCGTGAGATAAGCCCACCGCCTCAAAAAGCAGAGAAACGAGCCAGGCCTGATTCTGCTGCTGCATCAGTATTCAGCAGAGGTTTCAGCGGGACGGGTCGGTATTTACACTGGAGTAAGGGAAGTCGGGATTAGGCACCATCTGTCTCAAAGAGCCAGGCGACCAGAATTGCTCTACACATCTGAATCCTCCTCCCCGTATCTTTAATCTCTCGCACGCTCCAGGTTTTCCATTCAGCTCCAGTGACAAAAGATTTTACAAAATGACAGTCCAGATTGAGAGAACAGAAATGACAACCTCTGACAAAAGAGATACCAAACTTTTATCAGCGGTAAGAGCTCCTTCCACGCAGACACCGGTCTGCGGTGGCAAATATAAGGCAGATGTCGAATGGAAATTAAACATTGTGCTCTCAGGGTGGCCCCAGCCGCTTTCAGAGCTCGATTTAAAACAAGGCCAGAGTGCTTTCATCATTTCTTCAAAAAGTTTCAATTCTAAAGATATTCCAAACAGACACACACTTGACCTAGAACTTGGCGATGCAGGACAATGCCCGTGTGGAAAAGGACGAATACAGAGAATTAAAGGCGAGTTGGCTGCACGACGGACTGAGAGAATTTCTTCACATCCCTCGTATATTCAGCATTCAGGGAGTTAAAAGTGAATTCAGGTGCAGTATCTTTTTCCCCTTTCTTTCAAAGTAAATTCGCAGCAGTCGTTCATCATTTGGGGGGCTCGGACACGGGGTGTTCTGAAACACAACCCAAAGAGGAGCCGAACTGCCCGGCAGCTTACCGAGCATTTCTCTGCAAGCCTCCGTTAAGACTTAGCCCGTATTGACATCTGTGAAAGCACTCTGCCTGGTATTCTTAGGCAGAATAACCCAGCACCAGACATTTGCAATGGCTGAGATATTCAGACTCAAGGAACGCAGACCTGAAGGGTCTGAAGGGTTTGCCTTTTTATAATTTCTGGTAATATAACAGCTCTGTCAACGTAATGTAATCACAGACTTTTAGAAACGAAATCCCAAGACTAATAAATATACTCTAGTTAGGAGAATAAGCAGAAATTTAAGCGCTGAAAAGATGCTCGTATTTACAAAGCCAGTTAACAGCATACACTAAATAGCATTTGCTTCTCCTCTACTGTGTTAGATTTTTAAGACAAAAAAATACCGAAAGTGAAATTACTGCGTTATTTACGGTTTGAATATGTAAATCTGCTTGTACTCTTCTTGGAAGCCATATTTTAGAAATATTTTCTATTTCTAAACAATTTAATATCAAACGGAGTAAAACAAAAAACTTTTGAGGCCACGACTTCGTAACCTCCCTAAAGTTTGGGAGTAAAGCTGGCCTGTTCCCACAAGACAATCAAACACACGCTTAAATGGCAAGTAAAGTCCTGGATACATTTCCCCCCCTCCTCATGAAAGGAAGAAATTGTGACAAGATTTTACTTTCAGATGACCTGACAAAGCAGCACTTTCTGGCACGAGCAGGACAGTCGTTCGCCCTTTATTTCCCAGCACGAGATTTAATCACCTGAAACACAAACCTCATCCTACACTCAGATATTCCCAAATAAAACCAACTTGCAAGCAGTCTCTCTGGCCTTTTTAACAATCATTTTCAATTGCTTTAAAACATAAAATATAGATGGATGGATGAACGGATGGACAGCTAGAGAAATGCTCTCAGTCATGCTTCCTCCCCCCCCCCCCCACCCCTTAAAATTGAAAAGCATCAGTATCCAAATAGCAACAGGAAATTTTTACCTTGTGGCTAAATAGCTCACTGTTCACTTTGCAGCTGCCTCTATTTTTTTGCTGGGCAAAACACCAATACAAAAGTCTTTCCTAAGAAACCAAGCTTTTGACATAAGGGCAGCGACAAACGCAAACCTACAAAGAATTTTTCCCCCGTCCCGCCGTTATAATTCCTAATTTTGTGGGATGTATTGCTGGGCTGTTTATCATAACAGTGTGCAATAAAAAGGACGACTAACTCTTGCAATTTTCTCCCTACTCCTCCCCTTGACAGGGGCCACTGATAGGGAAAGAGGCTCGGAAAAGCAGAGCAGTGAAAGGCTAAGAAACAATAGGCAACCATGGCTTTGACAATGCAGCCCTGAACCCTTTTTGCTCCCGCCGTGACACTTGCATTCAAGAGCAAGGGCGGCTGCCATCATAAGAATGGACAATGGCATGAGGAATACAAGGGAGAGGGGGGGGGATAAAAAAAAAAAAAAAAAAAAGGAAATCAGATGAATTCAGAGCTAAGATGGCAGAGCTCTCACCTTTTCCGCTTTTTTCGAGTAATCTGGATGGAGACGTCCCGCAGAGAAGAGATAAAAAGGGTGTGCTGAACTGTTGGATGGTTCTGAAGACTTCTGCATTTGCAAACGCATTTTAGAACTATTTGTAGGGGTATATATGCTGCATGCCATCTCTCTGTCTCTGTCTCTCTCTCTCTCTGTGTCTCTCTCTCTTCTGTTTTATGTCCTGCTATCTCCATCACACACCTCTAATAGTATGAAGACTTTCTGCCCATGTAAGTAAGTGAGAGTGTGTGTTCCTTAATGTTTGAATCAAGACACACGTCTGCATGCATTTCTAATCTAAGGAGCCTATAGCAGTTACTACAACTATCAATTAGTCAGCAATAGCTTGAGATCCCCATGTGTCTGGGTGAACAAAGGTGAGAAACACATGCAAATAGTACTACAGCACCTGGGTCACGTACAGTAACTTAGCTAGCAACAAATAATTGCATCTGTTTCTGCCTTTTCGATGCTTCTTGCTCATTGTTATGTAAAGTTACAGGTTATTAATGTGAATAGTAACACAATTAGGCATGGCATTGTATATTTTCATTTGAACAACACAATAAAAGGAAATTAAGCTTAACTAGATGGAAATAAATGGTGACTTAAAGGCTTTAAACTAAAAGATTCTCTGATCTGTAGCAGTGCTTCCAGGTTTTGATCAATTGTTCTGGAGTTAAAGATGCAAATGAAGTAGATGTATTTGGACATTTCATATATATTAGATAAGAAACTGATTATTCCAGAGGAGACAGAGAGGATGCCTGATTTCCTGAAGTTAAGTCCATAAAGAGGGTAAAGTAATCTGTTACTATCTTTTTTAATTAAGCGAATGTTACTTTTAAGAACATTTAAAGGGTGTTTTTTCCGATGTTTTAGACTTAAGCCAAACAATTAAGAAGAAAGATACGGTACCTTTTACTGTCTCCTTCTTCTTAATCTCAAAAAAAAAATGAGCCTTACCTTTAAAAACTGTCAGAGGTAAAACGGACTAAAAAAAAAAAAAAACTGAATGAAATGAAAAGCAATAAAATTAAAAAAAAAGCTCCAAAATCCAGCAGCACCCTGACTCCGCCACAAGACGAGACGGAGAGAGGCTGCTCTCCAGGAGCAGACAGCATTTCAGAGGGGACAATGTATTCTGTGGACAACGGTATTTACACGGAGCTGATGAGAGCGACAACAGCTCCCAACTGTAATTTAATTTGCAGAAATTATGCCCCGCATTTTGAAGCGCGGGGAAGCCTAAAAATTAAGCAGTTTGACGGAAAAGAGTTTGGTGCATTTTTTCCTCTCGTTTAACACGCTCGCGGTCCTGCAAGGACGCACGCTGTCGGACCCTCTCTCGTTAGCTCCCCTTTCTACTGATAGCAGCGTCCTTGGCAGGCTGGCTAGTGACACCAAAGGAAAAGCATTCTTCCCAACCCGGGGTTCTGAGGAACTGACAAGTTTATTCGGATTTAGATGGCATAAGGAAAAACACAAGAAATAAAGCTGAAAATGAAAATAGCAATACCTCCTTAAAGAAATCACCCCCCCAGCTCCCTCACCTTTGCGGAGCGGGCTGGTGGCTACCAGAGCGCAGCCGGCCACTGCTAACCACGTAGCAGGTGCTCACAAAGAGGCAAGGTTAAAGAAAAGCTGCGGTCAAACAATGGCCGTGCCCACCGAAGCCCTGAGAGCGAGCGTCCCAGAGCCGAGCGTACCGCGCACGACGCAGCGGTGCCGGGCTCTCAAAGACACGGGCACTGTGCTGAGCCACCATGCAGCTTCAGCTCAGACCTCAGCTGCTGGGAGCTGCAGGCGCTATGGAGACGGGAGGATTTCCAACATGCCCAGAGCTGAGTTTATCGCAGGCTTTTTGCTCTTTCTCTGAAAGAAAGCCACCGCCGAGAGGACCCGGCGTGAGGCGGGCAGCGGTGGCCGCGTTGCGGCTCCACCAGCAGCAGCGACCCGCGCGCGGTGCCTCTGCCCAAGGTCCCATAAGGCAGACAAAAGCGTAACAAAAACTACCAAATCTCGCCCTTCGCCGAACAATGAGACCTTAAAATATACGTGCAGCGAGGTATTACATGCAGAACAGGCAGGGGGAGGGGCGGGGGGGCGAGAACCACATTTCCCATCGATGCATTTTTATTTCTCGGCGTCTGCAAAAGGCAGCTCCTGCTTTAACGTGAATTACCCATCTCTTTCACCGGGCCAGGCTGGTGCCTGCAAAACATCCATCTCAGGTGAAAAGGAGCGTTTGTTTAGGAGCTCGGACGCAAACTAATCGCTCAATACTTATCTGGGGTTGGAAAACAGTGAAATGGGGATAGCAAAAGACTGCGAGCGGTCCGGTGGCTGCGAGCAATCTGTAGCGAGGCAGCGAAGGGAGGAAGGCAGCTACAGCAGGGAGCTGCAGGTTTTCACCCCCCTATTTTACACCCAATTCCTCCAGCTCCCAGCCTGAGTCCTGGCACCGGCACTCCTTCAAACGCACCAAATTCTGATAAAAGCCGACAGTTTTCTTTTCAAAAGAAATCAGTTGAATAGACATCGCAAATTAGATGTAATGTAATCGAACGCTCTTCTTCATCTAATCTGTCTCCCTGTGTAATCTAGCTCTTCCACCAGCACCAGCGTTTGTAATAGCCATGACATCGATTCAGATCTCCCATAATGTTATTTCAGTTCTCCTATAATGTTATTTCGGTATTTTATTCTCAAATGAGACTACGAGTTGGGTGGCTACTTTGCATTCAAAACTCTCCATCAACTCTGTGAACGATTCCGAGGGTAAAGCCAAGCCGACCTGCAGCTCTCTGCCACGTTTTAATTGCTGCATTTCATAATCCTGCAGACAATTCCTAGAGCACAGCACAGATTTTGAAACCCATAAAAGACCAACGGGAATTTAACGGCAGAGCTGCCCAGGATCAACAATGAAAAATGAAAACCACAAAGGTATCAGATAGGATCTGCCTTCAGACACGGGCTGGAAAGAGATGAAATCTTGTCAGCACACAATGCTGATACATTTTTATGTTTGCTGAAACGCAGAATGATTTCCTTAAAAACAAGCGTTTGAACAGCATCCACTCAGGTTTTCCCCAAAGAAAAAGCAAACCTCTCGTATTTTGCAGGACAAGCAGGACTCACAGATTAGCGGACAAATCGGCCTGCCAGGTAAATGACAGAGGCTGAAAAAAAACCAAACAAACCCTCCCATAGAAACAAATACATTTGAACATAATAAAAATGTTGACAACAGTTATGTGATTAAAGCAGTTGTTGTTTTTTTCATTTAAGGCCTTACCATTGGAATAATTTAAAATTAAGTGAGAAACATCAGCCCCTTGGGTTTTAAAGAAGAGATTTAATTTGTAGAAATAGTGGTGTGGGTTTTTTTTAATGTAGCTATTTTCAACATTGCAAGATAAAGCTCTCCTTTTTTTTTTCTAATTTTATTTTAAGAATAGACCCCATTTAGGATTTCACATTGTAAATCTCCCTATGTCTGAATGCTGTTACAAGGTTTGACAATGAAAGAATAATTCATGTCAGACAAAAAGAGCCCTTCAATCAGCTTCATGCAGCTTTTCTCCTGCAGGGCTATGCCAAAACGAATGTGGAATCCTGAACTGAACCATCCATCACATTTCCCGAGTCTTTCAATTAATGACACTGCAATCAGATCGATGGCGTGTAATAAGAAAAGAGCTTTGCATTTCTATACCTATTAATTCGCTGAGTAACTTCAGTGGTAAAACGTGACCAGAAAGGGAAAAGAAAAGAAAAATTCATCCTCCTAGCAAGATTTTGGGGGGATGTTTAAGCCAGTCTGCACAAGCCTCAATTCCCCATTCCTGTCTCACCCCAAGTCCTGAGTGCTCAAAGGAAAAAAATCACATGAGCTTTTTCTTTTTTTTTTTTGGTCTAAAAGCAGGACGGTTTCCTTTCCAGCCAGGTATTTTTTCTGCTGCTGCTGCTCAGCGTGTGAACGAGGAGCCCATTTTTCTTTCAGGCTCCTGTTAGCCAGGAATGCCCTTGGTGTGAGCCAAGCCGTGGAGCAGCGCCGGCACTCGCGGGGCAGGGCTCCGCAGACTCCTTCTCTGGTACGAAGGCAGTAATTAGCGACAAAATTTCCAGATCACAGAACATGCCAAGGATGGAGTTACCTCACGCGGTGATTAACCTCCAACAAAACGAGGTGGGGGAGAGAGCTGGGCAGGGGGTGAGGGCAGACGGGACAAAAAAGAAGTCTACCAGCGACCACGGGATGAAATTAGAGTGACCTCACGTCAGAGAGCTGGCATAAGATTTGGATCGATGACAGAAATTATCAAGGCTTTGCAGAATGGCACTGCCAAGCACATTTCAATCCCCTTCCAGCAAACGTCGTGGGTATTGTTTGGAGGAGCCGAACACTACAGGAAAGAGAAAAACGCAATTAACCAGAAGATTGCGTTTATTAAAGGGATTTAATTCGGAATTGTCTTTTCTTTTACAAGGTGGCTTTTTGGCCTTAAAACGCCTGACTTACAGAATACCCTATTTTTGAATATTATTGCTTAAAACGCTGCCCAAGGCCTCCTTGCTGGGCCACGCGGGGATGCGAGAGCACCCACCCAAAGGCCCCACCATCTTGGGGCAGACGAGCAGCCAAGAAGAAAGGAGCCAGAGGGTCCCCCAGGAGACCAAGACACATCTCGCCCACGGAAGAGATCCTCCTGTGTTGGCTTGGACAGGAAACTGGATGTGAACTGCCCCGACAACGTGAACCCCTACCTCTGGATCAGACGAAGCCTTCGAGCTCCAGCGCTGACGCTTATTTCAGCAGCTTTGGCTTTGCCTCAAAGGAAAGGAGCTGCAGCTGTAATAGGAGATGGACCCAGGTCAAAGCCTGCCGAAAGGCTTTCTTTTGGGAGCAATAGACTTCCAGTGAGGTTATGTATTTTGGAAGTCTTCAGAAAGGGAAAATAAGTCCTTATGTGAGAAAACAAGAAACGGGACGACGGTAAACAAGTCAGGCTTTTCAGGTTCACTTCACCAAGCCTTTCAAACATCAAAGTGGGCTTTTAAGGGATCCCTTTTGGCTTTCCCTCCGAGCATCTTTTACGGTCAAATTTCAGCCATTTCAGGTTTCAGCAGCCCCTCCTCAGAGCCCCTTGGTAGCACTGCCTCTGACCATGCCCATCCGCGCCACCCGGGGAGCCAGACACAGGCCTGGGGCCTGCAGGCCCGGGAGGGAAATGGGCAAGACAGGGCGATGGCCATGGGCTGACGGGCAAAGGAACTCCTGCTAAGCACAGCAAGAGGTGCCCACTCACTGACAGTCAAACAATAAATAGACAGATCAGCGAGAAGAGAATAGTTCATCTACAGATAAAACATGGGCGTTGGATGCAGGCTGAAGGAAAACAAATCCAGGAAGAGAAGCCCGTGAAACAGAAAGGGAACTTGGATGAGGAAGCAAAACACAAAGTGTTAATGTGGCTCGGGCCTGCCTTCCCCTCTCCCTATGGAGGGCATCAACACACACAGCTGAGGGTGTCTCAGGATGCCACCATGTGTCAGAGGAGCTCAGCACACATAACTTATGGTCCCCAAGGGGTACCCGGTCACCCAGGCTGGAAGCCAGCCCCGATCACCTCTCCTGACTTACAGGGCACGCTGCATCAACAGCGACCCCAACTAATTTTTGTGTGTGCAGCAGACAGGGAGGTGCCTATAAGCCCATGCAGGCTGTGGGAGCTGGGCGGGAGGGGGATATTTCTCCCATTACACCAGCTTCTCACAGGGAATATGGGACTTACAGCCCCATATGAGCTTCACAGCCCAACACGGCGCCCCATACTGCCCAGTCACAAAGCACAGAGCGTGCCCCACGGCTTAATAGCGTACCAACGTCTTGTCTGCTGGCAGGTCAGGGAGAGGGGGGAAAGGGGTGCTGCCTCAAGCCATTATTCCAGCACTGGCTGCCTTCCAGGAGCTTCAGAAGGCACAGGCAGGCTTGCTTACATCTGCTACCCTCTGCTGTAGCTGCAGACAGACTTATGGACTGGTGGAGTTTTTTTTCGCTTTTTTCTTTTGTTTAAATGAGCTCAGACGTGCTTGCAGTAGGTATTTGCAGGATTCTTTTCCCTTTCTCTCTCAAAGGAGCTTTGGGAGAAACCACTGTAAATGAATTTGATGAAGAGAAGGCATCTATAACTGTTTGCCTTGCTCAGTGGCTGGGGCAATGGCAGCATCTGGCCTCACAGTAATGCATCTGTCTGTAAAAAGCTTGGAAGCCTCTGGCATCCCCTGCCAACAGACAAAAAACATCTAACCGCTTGGTTGTGGTACAGAGAGGCTCGCAAAATCCACCCAGACTGTTCAAAGTCACGGCCAAATCTAAGCTTTGGGAATGAGCCCTCATCCCTCGGGGCAGGACGCGTTTCTGGAAGTTTAGCTACAGGAACACGGAGCTACAGCTAGCAAGGTCCTGGGTTCAATCCCTGCTGATCATAATATTTAAATAATGCCATTATTCAATTTCCTTCTTTCTACTGAAATAGTAACTAAAAAGACACCTTCACAATGCTCCTGGTGCTCCAGCACATGATTAATACTACAATTAAATCTCATCATTAAAACAATCAATTCAACAAGGACGCAGCTAGGCAGCCACCACCTATAAAAAACTCCCTCGTGTCTCCTCCTCGGCTAGGAATCCCATCCTTGGCATTCTCCAAATCCCCCATCACGCCGCAGCTCTGCAGCCCCTCCTTTCCACTGAAGTAAAGGCACGTTTATTCAAAAATAATTATCTGACAACACAATGCTATTAAAAGGTATATACGAAAATTGAAGGAAAACTGAAGGTAAGTACAATGAGAATAAGAATCCACTACGAAAAGAATAGGAATCAATCTTTATTTTAAAAAATGGCCTTCGGACTTTAGGACTTGAGCAATCTAACAGTTTGCAGACAGAAAGGCACAAATTCCCTGGCTTTCCTGCAACTATCCATTTAGAAAACCCAAATCTGCTTTAGAGACAAAACACACTTGGCTCAAGATTCAGCTCCCTTATCAGAGATCGCTATTCTAAAACTAGAAGAGCAATTTCCATGCTTCCAGTAGGAACAACCTTGATTTTAACTCTTCAATAGTAGAACTCCATTAAGTAGTAGAACTCCAGTAATGTTGGACTCACGATGTCCAAGTTAGGTCTGACTAGCCCATACGAGGCACCACCTGGTGTCTGTCAATATCCTTAAACTTTCATTGAGGACAGAAATATGTCAATCTTTGCAAAGTGGGACCTTGCTGAAATTCCACCTCAAAAATTAAAATTCACAACCTGCTCTATTTAATCATGAACGAGCTGCACCAGCTAAAATAAAAGTCAGTGATGGGTATAATGCCTGCCTAAATAGATGCACTTTTTAATATGTGCAGCTAAACTTTGAATGATATCAATGATGACTCTACTAAAACACCATCCATATTCTCTCTATAAAGCCAACCACATTGTTCAGGGAAGAAAATATTTTTGTGGGAAGCAGCACTCAGAGTACTAATAGCCAAAGGAGTAGCCAGCACAAGTGTATGGGCTGGTATCTTCCTGGAAAGAAATGAATGCTATACAGCATCCCCGGTGTTTTCTGGTGAGCCATATCTTTTTTTTTTTGGAAAAAGAAGCTCTGCTGCCATGGAAGGATTCTTCTAAATCAAAGTCTGGTTATATATAATAGTGCAAAATAATGTAAATGCTGCTGTCATCTGAGTACTATGCCAGCACCATCACTGCTGTACCTGACTGTAAATCTCATCAGGATGCATGTGAAAAGCACGGGGGGCACTAGCATTAGTAGCAGAAATACCAGTTTGGGCGATACTACTGTACGGCAAAGGCAAGGCTTCTGTAATCCAGGTGTACAGAACAAGAAGATACTCCCCAAACTATGTTCCAACCACAGCTGATGTAAAACTACTCAATTTAAGAAGTCGTCCCCCTCCTAAGCTCTAGATCCCTCTTTTCCCATTCACCTCGTTGGAGACCCAGCACAGCACCTCCGAGCCCTCCTCACTCATTTGTGGATGCGGCCTCTTGACTCCATCCCTGGGAAACAGAGCAGAGCAGGTGGCCACCCACCACCTGTGGGTCACTCAGCCACGTACTGACCCCCACCTTCCCACTCTCCATTCAGTCAGCATCAACCCAAGGCACACAGGACATCCCCTCCCTCCCCAGCGTAACGCAAGGGACCTGCGCAGCTCATTACAGCCTGCGGAGGTTCGTTAGGATGAGAAACTGTGCAAAGTGCCTGGCTGCTGGGAGAGATGAATTAAGGTGAACAGCAAGGCCTGGAGGATGACAAGAGGCAGATGGAAGGAGGTCCACTAATCAGCATCTCACAGTCCTAACAAACTGGGGTCCCTATTGCTGGGAGACAAGCTGTGGTCTACCCACGCAGCCACCCTATCACCCACCCTAATCCCGTGTATGTTTCCATATGAAAAGAGCACTGCATGCAGCGATTGCCATCAGGAGCTGGCTGGGGCCACGATAACCACGCTGCACCACTGCCAGCTAAACCCACTCCCTCCTCCTCCCATCTTTTTCGAAAAGAGCAGAAAACCATCACCACCCTTCCCGTATACTTGGAAGGTTCTAAAACGTTCTGAGGATGTGTACAGGACTACAAGGCTGGAAGAGGTCAGACCTGGTTTAACTTCTCAAGGGTGGGGATTTCCAGAAGAGGCAGGGATGTATACTGGGACAATTCTGCATTTCTTAGGCACATAAGCGAGCCAGAGAGACACAGGGACCTTTTGAAAAGGCAGTGCTTTGCTGCTGGAACGAAAAAAAGATTGAGGAGCATTGGGTTAGGAATCATAAAGATTGCTGCAGGGTGGGGTGGGGTGGGGTGGGGGTGATCCCAGCCTCCCATCCCTCATGATGCCATGGAATAAAAGAGAGCACTTCAGTTTTGTTCTGGGCTCTCTCTCCCCCAGCTGATCTCATCCTCAGATAAAACAATAGAATCACATATACAAATATTGGCAGCACTCAGCCTTGTTTTTCACTGCGAGCCCAAAGGGCATGCGGCAGTGAAATTGCAAGCTCTTCTGAGCATGCCTAATCAGTTCTGCCTGCCAGATTTCCAATCTCTGGTGGCCAGTTCTGTTCCCAATTTATACAAAAATGCAGCTTCTAGTATGCGTGGTGTTCTGAGGACAAGCTCCGGTCCTCGGGCCCATCTGAAACAGGAGAAGAACACACACGGAGGGAGCAGGCACAGAAAGTTCATTAGCTGGCCTCTTGATCTCCCCGCTGGGATCTCTCCTCAGAACCAGGGGGCTGGGCAAGGACAGCTCACCAAGAGGTGAGCTTTTATGCTGTGCCTGCTGGAGGTGGAAGACAAACCACATCAGACTCCCAGCCCCTCCAAAGGTCAGCAAAATTTGGAGGATGCTCTACATCAGAGTGCGAGAACCACCCGGCATGCCCGGCAGTCCCACCCAGCTCTGAAAGGCTGGACAACAGTAAATCGTCACCCAGACAGGTGCAATTAGCTCTCCTTCCTTCATCAGGGGGGTTCTGTTAACTTGGTCATTTCACCAACATCAATATTTCCATAGTGCCAACTTGCTTTTAAAGGACTTCTATTTTTTTTCTTCCTTTTTCAAGAGTTACGTAAGTGCCTACAGATGCTATGAAGATTTTCAGAAATTTCCAATAAAGGGGCTCCATTCCAAATAGAAATAAAAAGCGCTGCACCTTTATCTGCATCTTTCAACATCTAAACAGTTCTTAAAATACCATCATTATGCATTTAGGGCTGGCACTACTCATATAGCTTCTGACACCAAAAATCAGTTCACGTCATCTCCCTCGACAAAGAATAGGAAGAGTAACACCTCCAATCAACAATTTACTTATTCCTAATCCAGGATCTGATAGAGCTAACAGCATTCACCATCTGAACGTGCCTCCTTCCCTCCATCGGTTAAGAAGGGAGCCTGTCCAGCATAGCCTTAAAACTACTAAATTTTAGGCATTTAAAATTAGCCAAGATTAATCCTCTCCAGAGCATCTAGCTCTTGTGTAACATCGTCATTTCCTACAGGGATGCAGCAGCCTAAAATTGACACAACCCATGAAAATTCTACCTCGTTTGAGAAAAAACCACATGTTGGTATCTCAGCTGCCCCACGTGACTTCTTGACACAAACCGATCTCTCTCATACTGTCCTCTAACATCTCAGGAGTGGAAGTTTGTAAGAAAAAGGTTGTGGACAATGTGATTTACAGTCTTGAAGCAAACCCCATCTTAAGTGCCTAATCCTTTCCTTGCATCTCTTACCTTGGTTCTCACCTTCTTAGTGTTCTTTGATCCCACACATCGTCGTGTTTGTGCATACACACACACACTTGGTCTTGACAGATGTGGAGATAACTCCTACAAAAAGGAGCTTAATTTTAAATAATGCCAGGATACCAAAAAAAGAAATCTATTTACATTTCTGTGTGCTGACAAATAAGTCTTATCGACTCAAAAGCTGAGAAGCGGGATAACTTGAGGTACTACCAGATGAGCATCAGATTTATGCCGATGGTTAGTGAGCCTGAACTGCAAACACAGATGTAGCGGTGTTCTTGTAAGTCGGCTGCTGCGTGTTTAAAAGGGAAGTCACTTCTGCTCCGGGAGTACATTAGTCACATGCAAACTGTTGAACCTGGAGAAATAAAACTTTCCTGATGGTCACAGCAGTCACCTTATGGAAGACTTTATTACCCTTGTATTAGCCTGTAAAATTACAATTATTATTGAACTCAAAACTAACTCAGCAGCCTTCTGCAGCGGAGCACAGCAGGCTGACCGTGTGCCGTGGATATGATCCATACCTGCAAAGGCAGAAGGTGAGGATGACACACTGCCTCGGCTCGTGGGAGGATGTGAGTTTTAATACCTGCGAGTCAAAGCTCAAGAGAAACAGATCCTGGGTTCCCCCCGACTATTCAGAGACCGACTCCCTTGGGTCTGAAGAGGGTTGATTGGAACTATATATTCTAATGCAAACTTGATCAAACTAAAATCTCCTACATGGATCAGAAGAGATGACCCTACAGAACAAACATGGTCTGAAGCCTTCAGTTCACTGCAGGCCCTTACACAAAGGGGGAGGCCAACTACGCTAGAGGAGGTTGACACAACTCCACCGTTTGGTTCCTGGCCGCTTTCTGCTATTTATACAGTCACTAAAATTGGATACCAGGTCGCTGTATGATTTTCCATACTTTACAGTCCAGTTTCTTTCAGTAATTTACTTTCAGGAAGTGTGGTGAGATGAGAACGTAAAGCCTTCACCGGTTCTGGCATTACCCAGTGAGCTTGCTCAGCCCTCAAAGAAGAAGCCAGGAGGAGCCCCTGCAAGCCATGGTTAGCCTGGTAAAATAAGGGTGGTTTCACCAACAGAACGGAGCTTTTGGCCCATTTTTTCAGCCAAAAAGCTGGTACGATGAAGCCTACAGAACTGAAAAAAAAAAACCATATACAAACCGTGATCAGAGACTTAGGTTTCTAAACCGTATTGAGGTTGCAAAAACAAATTGACATCAACATATGGGGGAAGTCTGAAGTTGCAGCAAACATTCGCATATGTGAGAAACTTTGGCATGTAAGAGTCCCCATTAAATTCAAATATACAATGCACAAGATTAAAGTTATTCAGAGGCATTAGTGTTTGCAAGATCAGGCCCCGAGATTTCTCTGTGTAGTAACAGTTACTTTAGGTTTAATCTGTTATTGCATTAATATCTATAAAGAGCATATATAAATACAAATCAGATGGCAGCTGCAGTCTCACTGAGGAAAAACAAAAAGATTGGGGGGGGCGGGGGGACTAACATTTCCATGATGCCTTTAAAATGCCATGTATTTTAGGATTATCATCCTGCTCAAATTGCAGCTATTTTTTCCGTACACAATACACACATTTATATATAAATATATATATATTTGAGACCGAAAAAGGCAAAAGAAACGAATTTCAGAAAGAAGAGGCAGACAATGCTGATGGGAATAAATTGCTTCGAATGGACAGATTGCCCCTGCACAGAGGAGCAAGTGATAGTCTTAAGTACGGCAACCCCCCTCAGGTTTCTGTGAAAAGCCTGATGTGCTCTGCTTAACACTTAAGAAAATTCACTCAGGAATAATGACCTTTAATTTATTTTGGCTACAGTGATCTTCATCTGTGCTTCTGTTAATCTCACTCTGAAGATTTCAGGGTACTTTTTAACTAGGGACTGACTCATTCTCTAGCTGCCTAGTAGCTAATCTGCTCAGTTATTTCCCCAAATAACCATCTGCTCTACCTTGTATTTGTCTCACTCTCCGACTATCTTAGTTCTTGGTCTGTCCTGCTGGCTCATTCAGCACTCTTTAAATTTCTCCTCTGGCCTTATGTCTGGTTGCTTATGTTTTGGACAGACAATAGAGGTGATACAGGCCATTATTCATGAGAAGCTTCAAGTGTAACGTGAGAAACATCTCATCTCCTGACCCCTGTTAGCATAAGAATTGCTGATAAAATTCTGGACTGAAAGAGAAGAATCTTCTGGGAAAAATATAGGCAAAAGTTTCACTTGAGAGATGTGTTTTGTAAGAAGAATCCAGATGAGTTTTCTGCCTAAGGACCAGACCTAACTCCCAGTGCACTTGCTGGAAATCCAGAGATGCGGGGAGGGAGGGACCCTACACGCCTGTGAAATTTTAAGGAGAAGGCTGCTCTCTGCCACTCCTCCAGCTCTGTGCTCCTGCATTTTATTTTTTTAATCCAAGGACCACAAAGTGATTTGCACACTTGAGAGAATTTAAGCCTCGCAACACTCCTGGAGAGGGTGTAAATGTAGTTCGATTGATCCCGCATCGGGATCACCTAAGATAAAGACTGAATGGATCTCCTTGGATCATGCGTTTTTACATATCATTGAGTTAAGGAGTTTTAACCAGTTTCAGCTGATTTTAAGGAGTTAAAACTGAAAGAAGTGGCAGCAATGTGGTAGAAAAATCACATATACTGAAAATAAAATCTCTGTCAAAGGACCACCAGGTACTAAACCAAGTGCATCTGATTGTGGAAAGTGAATTTATGTGTCTTAATTGCATTATGTGCCTCTTAAAGAGCACACAATGCAATTAAGAAGCAGAGGCAGGAGCTGACCCGGCTCAGCTGTCTTCTGACACACCTATGGAAAACCAAAAGATAGGCAGACAGACAGGCAGGCAGATAAAATAGACAGACAGAGGTCTGCAGACAGTACAGCGTGTCATATCACACGGGGCAGCGCGATGATCTGTCACTTCACACCCTCATCTTTAGCTACACAAACCAGCCCTGAGAGGGTTTGTGCTGGCTCGCCATCCGATGACAGGCAGCAGGATGTGTGCGTGGACCCTGCCGAAGCTCTTTAGCTGAGCACTCACCGGTCTGAGCACAGCCCTGCAAACCGGTTCTGTCCTCCGCAGGTACTTAAGGGTTGGTCAAGCGTCCCAGCTCGACAGGGCAAGACCTGGCACAAATGGAAGAGACGCTAATGAGCCAGAGAAACTTGCAGCAGATGGTCCCAAGGCAGCTTAGCGGAGCCCAAAGGGTTTGTCATCCAGCCTCAGCCACGCTTGGGGTTCAGGTGAGCTCCCAGGGCTGCCCCCGTGCCCCCACTGCACGATCCCAGAGATGAACCTGGGCTGATACGGGCTCAAATCTGAGGTATGGGCCAGCAACAGAAGGGGATCGCTACCACAAATCAGCCCCTGGGCCAAATGCTGATGTAAATTAGAACTGGGGGTGGATTCCACAGGCATTTTCCCACCCCAAAAAGAAGATGCTACAGACCTGGGAGAAGCTTCTTGTCTACACCCTGAAATGTTTCTAGATAGCATTGTAATTTGCAGCATTAAAAGGTTTCTTTATTTTACTCCTTCGTGCTGCTAAGGGCACAGGACTTTTGTCCAAACTAGTCGGGAGCTCCGTGGATCACCAGCACTCAGCCACAACTGGGATGCCAGACACCAGCCCTGCAGCTGCAACACAAAACCAAGGGTTGGGACTCATTCTGCAAGAAGTTAAAACCGCATCAGGAAACTTTTAAACCCCCGTGAGCTGACAAAGGGGAAGATTTGCAAATGCATCGGAGCCCAATTTAACAGCTCAACAGCATGAAAATGCAAAAAAGATACTTTGAGAATCTATTAAAAAAACCACCTCTGAAACGTACCAAACTCCGTGAATAAAATGCCAAGCACCACAATCTTAGTATCACATTGTACCCGTACTAGTCACATCTTGACACGTTCCTGAGGGGGAGGTGTTCCTGCCACCCTTTTACAGTTGAGTGAAATGAGATGCAGAGGCGCATAAATTGACCCAGGGTATAAATCACGTCTGTGTCAGTCACAGACCACAATAGTTCGTCGCTTTCAGGAGAGTTTTCAGCGCAGCAGCTCTCACCGGCTTTCACTGGTGTACTGGGTTTAGCACAAACGATACCAACACCGCTCTGAAGGAAAAAGTGTTGTAAAAAATGGCAAGCGGCAAAGCAAATGAGCAATTAATATTCTTGGATGGATTAAAGGAAAAATCTCCATGTACATATTCAAAGTCCTCCCAAACAAAATCTAAACATACTGAGAAATGTTTATAGATGTTCAAACTGCTGAAGGCATGCAAGAAGCTTCTATTTCAAATACCATAGGTCAACGAAAAGGAATATGTGAATTTCCAAATGTTCTCTGCTTGGCTGATCCATCAATATGATAACTAATACATACTTAAACTCCTCGATGTACTCCCTGAAATTAAAACAACCAGATAGCACAGAAAGAGCTTAAATAACCATTATCAATGGATTTCAGATAGAAATCAAGAAATAATTTCAGAAAGATCTCCTGACACAATCAAATGAAATAGCTTTCGAAATGGGACGGGGAAGTGTGAGCTGACAAGCAATGACACTTCTCAGGCACAGGCAAGAGAAACAAAGTCTCCCCAGATTAAAAGCTTGACCAAGTTGGTCCACGCTATCCTCCCCTCTAGGTGATGGGGGAAAAGACTTCAAGAGCTTGAAGAAACTAACAACTTTCCCCTTATCGACAGCATTCACGACGGAGCATTGTTTGCTCAGAGGCAGGGTTTAGGCAGAGGCTGCACCTCTTCTCTCCCTGTTTTGGGGAAATGAAGAAGGCACCAGCCCAGGCTACCAGCCCCACGCTCCCACTGCACGCCCAGCACAGCAGCGGCACTCCTGGCGTGGGATGTCTTGGCATACACTTTGAGTTCACAAAGCTGGCTACCTCTGCATTAAGGCTTCAGGGAAAAAAAATAGAAACAGCCTGGAACACTTACATAGGTTTGTAAGTGTCCAGCACTCTAAATGCATGTAGGGTTCTAAAGGATAGGGGTAGGAACATCCCTGGATTTTCAGCAGCACTGAAACACTAAACTCCCATGTGTTTCAGGGGACACCGGTCACTAAGTTGTTCCTTTGTTGTCTGCTTTTATCTCGTTTTCAGCCTACCTCTGTCTTTGTCAACTGAACACTTCAGATTCTGACTCTTAAGCACTTTTTCTTAAACAAGACCGAGGAGCCCAAGTCATTTAGATGCTTTTGCAAACGCCAGCCTGCTCTCGGCACCGTAAGAGAAGAGTCCTAGGAGACTACGGGATGGAAAAGAAACTCAGAGAACGAAGGAACACCATCAAGGAGCATTATCTGCACGGCAACAGACTGCAGGGTTCATATCTGGAAATGCAGAAAGAAACAATTCAATTTTACTTGTTCTTTTAACTGTGGTATCAGCCAGAGGTTCCAACTGAAATTAGGGTCCCGTGATGCTGCTGACACTCCTGTCACTCCCCAATCCGGGTCTTCATGGAAAATCTCAAACCACCCCAATTCACCCCAAAATCACGCAAGTCGGGAGCAGTGGCAGAGCAGCCTCACCGACTAGCTCAGGGGAGGGCATTTCAAAACAAGGCAATTCAAAGCACGGGTCAAGGTTAGCACTGAATTCACACACACCAAGTTGGAGAGGAAAAAACGGCTTCTCCCTGGGCGTCTCTTCCTGTTAATCCTGTTTCGGCGCTGGCCGGCCCGGCCGCCCCTCGCGCTCTCCTCTCTCCTGGGCGGAACCCTGCAGCTCTTTGATTTCCTTTCATATTCGCAGCTATGTCATTTCTGGCTGACCCTTCCCAAACCTCTGGCTGTTTTCCTCTCGGAGCTGCAGGAGCTTTATGTACGCTTATCAAGAGACCCGCCTGGGAGCTGGGCCGGCCTTAAGGTTTTTGAGGGTCTTCAGCAACTTTTGGACAGTTCTGAGAGGCTGGGAAAAGCAAGAGGGAAGCTGGGAACCATTTTTGCCCATAATCTGAGCCTTTGTTTTGCTGTCCCCCCCACGTGCACCCAGAAGGATACCACCACATATTTTTCTGGCTGTGGAGCCTTTACTTTCTTGTGTAACGGGCCAGTTGCTCACAAACACCAGTTACTGGAAATCGCGCACAAAACTGTCCCATCTCCACTTCCTGCGCTTCTCTCCCCCTCCACACCGAGCCTCTTCTAAAAAAGAGCACAAATGACTATCATTAGAGATGAAGCTTGTGGCTGGTGAAGTTTTGGCCGCTTTAAAAATCAGGCAGAACAAGTCAGCTCAGGCCAGCTTAAAATACAAAATCACAGGAGATGGCCAGGCCACCCTGGGCTTTTCGAGAGAGGAGCCCAAGCCACACATTTGAGCTACAGTTTGAAACCTTGGGGTTTCGTTTAGGGTTGTTCAGACCCAAAATGTATGGCTTAGCCTCCTCTCCACATGAGATTTGACTGCTATACGGGTGCAGCACTGAGGGCTAACAGGAGCTATTGGGATACATTCCGGTTATCGGGTGAGAACCCCCCAATAATTAGCATCCCCACAGGATGCTTCGCATCCTTCCCAATTCCCAGCACATCAGAAATACCTTACAGCTGCTCCTGAAGCATCACAGCAACCCACTCTGCCCGTGCAAGACTGCTCGACAGTACCAGGTCACTGCACACCAGAAGACGGGCCATGCACAAACCCAGAAACGCCAACCATAAAAGCCTAGAACAGCCTCATTTCATAAAAAAAAAAAGAGCATTAAATGCTCTTTGTTAATGTTACCAAACCTTACTCACTTTAACCCAGCATCATCGAGATCTTGCCCAGAAGCCTAGCCATACAATGCAAACCCAGTACCTTTATGTGTTAGCTTCTTGGATGGGGCTGGAGCTACATAAATCAGTCCTACGCATCTTGGATTTTCTGAGGAGAAATATTTCCATGAACAAAACGAGGAAAACAGACTCCCAGGGCCCCTCATAAATTCTGGCACAGAAAGGCACGTGCTTGCACTGAGTGTGTTTCAGAACAGTATTTCCTGAGGCATTTCTGAACCCTATTGATTTACATGCAAAAGATTATGCTTGCAGCCATGCAAAAGGACCGGACGACAAAGACTGAAGAACAATGCATCAAGAAGCAAGCACAGACCTTTTCTCTTCAAGTTAATTAAAAGAAATGAGTCCTGATTCCCTCTGTGGGACACCAGGAGGGTACCATTCACTGCTCTGGAGCTAATCCTGATTTACTGCAGGGAACCAGAGCGAGCGCGCTCAGCATCCGAGCCGCTCCAAGTTGTAATCAGAGACTTCAGCACAAAGCTCCCCACACGGGCAACAAACTCAGATCAAATTTTACTAATCACCTCTCTTTTCAATCCATTACTTTGACCATTAAGATAATCATATGAATTTGTAAGTCTGAGATGGGAGCCATGCGAGCCTCCGTGGCCGTGTTTCTATGGAAACAATTCCCCGGGCATCCTCGGCCCACATTCGGTATTCCTGTCTGTCTGTCTCGCTCACACACTCAAAATCCCCCTCTTCCACGCACTCACTTCAGGAGGGCTCCAATCTCTTCTTCTTCATCCACTGAGCTGGACATCAGAGGGCTGCTGAGGTGTCTGACAGGTCACTGCCGCAGTCCTGACCCAGAGAAATCAGGACAAAAAGGGCAGCACGCTCTCCACCGGCTCTTCTGGCACTTGGCCTTTTTGGAGCGACTGGCAAGACTGAAAATGAGTCCTAATTACCTTTTAGTGGTTTGGCCTCTTTCATCCTTCTGTCGAGAAGGCAAATGAATTGCAATGGGAATTGATATCTATAGCAACATCCATCCAGATGCTACGGCACCCTGATCTGCTTCCTTCATGCCCTGGCAGCGCCTCCGAAAAGCAACCCCTGTGTGGAAGGTGGAAGCTTTCGAGGTCCACGTGCAACCAAGCCACATCCCGCTTGGGCCCAGGGACAGGGAAATCCCTTACCCTAACAGAACAGGGAGCTTGCAAGGCAGCCAGAAATTAACTTCTTGGTTCAAACTTGGCCATAACGCTTCAATTAGCGCTCCATCCTCATGAAGAGCACCACGTCCCAGGCAACTGGACCTCCATCCCTTCCCTTCTGAGACTGTTGCACAGAACAATGGGCTTCACACTTAATTTTCCTCAGAGTCAGCCTGTGTTTTTAATTGCTCAGTCTCACTGTAAGTCAGTCTCCCTGAGCCACCGGGAACAATTCGTTCCTTGTGCCTGCAGCGTGGCCACTGCTCCGAGCAGCTCAGCAAGGGCTTGAGTTGGGGTTTCTAAGGCTGAGAAGAGAAGCTGCTATGCCCTCTTCCAACAACATGTGCTTTCTAATTGTCTACACAAAGCCTGCTCCTTGGTGTAACTGTCGCACAGCGTGTAATACCATTCACTTGTGCCTTTGTATCTGCAGCTTCTCCGAACTTCTCACGGCAATGTCCCTCCATTTTCTGTCTGTATTAAGCTTTCCTCTGTTGGCTTCAAAGCTCATTGTATTTCTGCAAGAGCAGGTGAAGAAAAAATGTAGCAGATGGGTCCTTTTGGTCCATCCTTTTGCTGACATTCAGCTCAAGCATTTAAAAAAATAAACAAACTTTTTGGTACCGGCTCTGTTTGGTAGCACTCATGCCCACAGCAGGCATCAGCAAAGGCAGAGGTACCACAAAAAAAGTGTCAGATTTCTGCATTTGAACACTTTATTCTGAATATTCTGGGAATTAACTTGCAGCACTTAGAGCACCAGTTGCCTCCCTAAACTGCTGCTTCCACTCCTGGTTTTGCCAGTTTGAAAGCAGCGTAGGCGCCGCATTTTTAGACAGTATAATTTGGCACAGGTCCCCCGGCTCCATTGTTTTCACTGGAGCTGTGGTAAGCTACACCAGATGAGGATATTGCTCTAAAAAGCTTTTGCCTTAAAACAAACACACAAACAAAAACAGGTTTAGACAAGACCGGGGATTTCGAAGCTGCATTCCTGTCTCCAGAAACTTCCAACAACTTGCAGTAGTCTTTGCTTAACCAAGCCACAAATTTGTAATGCCTTTAATCTTCCCATGTAAGTCAGTTCCTCTGCTCCCTTAATCGTTTTTGTTGCTCTTCTCTGAATTCTGTCCAATTTACCACACAGCAGACTACATTACATCTGAAAGGCCAGAAGTATGGTGTACAGAAGCTCATTTTCAAATTCCATGACCTCAATTCTTGGGAGGATTTCAGAGACCAGACACCAGGCTATAAATGAAGAATGTGTGCCCGTATAGCTGGTAATTTAAATGCATTTTCTGTGAATAAATCTACTCGGTACTTTCTTGATCTGTACAATCTTCTGCCATAGGGGCCTAACATAAAAATACTTCAAAGGCTCGAACAAATTCCCTCAAGATGTGATCTTCAGCATTTCAAAAGCTGAAAGACATAGACAAGGTTTAAAGCGATCATGATATATCTTCAAGGTAACACTCTTCAGCAACTCCCGTTCACCCGTTTCTTGAAAGTGAAATTATCTCACCTCTCTCCTTATGTATCTTTTTAACTTATTGTCTATCTTACGAGCCATGCGAAGATGAAGTGAATTCGACTTCTGGTTAGGGTTTACTATAACTCATTATCTTTAAACGAAGCACGGCAATGCTTCCTTCCCTCACATGCCTACTCGACGGTCCCAAATGGAAATCCTGCAGCCACAGACCCTCACCACTTCCCTTCCCTCCGCAGCACTAAGAAAGTTTAGGTTTGGATTCAAGTTTCAGCCGCGATCTCTCTCCCCACGCTGCACTGAAACAAGACCCCGCGTAGCGACACTTCTGTGAAAGATTATTGTTGTGTTACACCTCAGTCCCATCTCTGATATCAATTATACAGCTTGAATTTTCAGCCAAAAGATATTTTGAAACCCATGCTCTTGGCTGAAACCAGGGTTCCTCGTGTTCCCCAGGTAGTTTTATAACAAACTCTCCTAGGCCGCGGCATATTTAATGAGAATGCAGATGATCAATTGCAGCCCGCCTTGCACGGTTAACTCAATCAACAAACTACTAATGACTCCAGCATGTTACAGTTTTTTTGGCTAATGAGAACCGTATTGACCAGATTTTTCCCGTTCTCCCAGGATCAAACGCCAACGTGGAACGAGTTCTGGTACCGCTGTAGCATTACCCTGCGAGCAAAACGCTGCCCGGCGACGGCAGGACACGGCCTGAGTGTCATTAGGGAGCAAAAGCTCTCCCGGGCTCACAAACCGGCCTTTCCAAACCCTTCCGGAGTAGGTGTCTGTCTGGCGAAACCAAAGCCCCGAGGAACACAAAGCTGCAGCACGAGCACAGAGCCTCCACATGGGTGCACCTCATTTCGAGACAGAGCAGGCTTTTGTGGCTCCCACCTCTCCTCCTCCTCCTCGCTGCCTTCTGCTGCAGGATAATTTGCAGCAGGTGAGAGGCAAAGACACTCCGCTTCCTCGTTCCTCCTCCTCTGGGCTGCCTCTTGCTGCAGTTTCCACTGTCCTCCCTTTCTTCTACGTCCCTCCCTCTTCAAATAGAAGCTGACTGACCATTTTGTGCGCAGACATCTACCAGCTGACCGTACACCAAGTGAGGAGTAGTATTTATTGCCTGAGGGCTCACATATATACGAGTCTGAGGGCTGAGATGGGGAACAGCTCGCCAGGCATTATCTTGCCTGTTACCAGCCACTGTTAAATAAAGATTTGCTCCCATGGAAAGCAACGGAAAGAATTCCAGTGACTTCAGTCATCCTTGGATCAGGGCTTTGTTTCCTCACAAAATAACCTTCCCTTTCCAGTACGTTCCGATTTCTAAAATGACCCATTTCTGAAATGGAGTTTCCATGCCGTACCCTGGAGAAAATGCTCCAGTCTGACCAACTTCTCTCCACTGAGAGGAGACCTTGGCTCCATTTTCATCCCCACCACCATCTAGCTGGGTGATTTGAGCCATGCCACTTCCTTCCTCCAGTCCTTCAGTTCCCTCTGTCAAACAGGGACAACGTGGAATGCTTTGTCCTCCAGCAAGCAAAATTGCTAGAGAAAGAAAAACAACAATACTAAAGGCATTATTGTGCTTTTGATCGGCTTCAATCTGCACCACCTGATAGCCACGCACTCTGCCATCCTTGCCCTTCCCTGCCTGCAGCCAAACCAAAACAGAAAGAAAAAAAAACCCTCACTGGGTAAAAAAGGGAGATAGAAGTACTAATTAGCACTTGTGAATCAGCTGGAAATGGTCAATTCTCCAAAGCTTCTTTTCAGACTCAGCTAATTTGCTAGTATCATTTTGAACAGAGATCGCGGAAAGCGTGCACCGTTCATCAATAGGGATTGTGTCCCCTCTTCCTTAAGAGGTGCTCCTACACAGCTCTCTCCACTTTGAAAGGCTTAAATATTAAATATCATTCAGCCAAGACATCGTGGGGGTCCACGCTTGACTTCATTCCTCTCTTAACAATGTCCTCAGGCCAGCCACCAGGAATTCAGACACTTAATGACTTCCCTGGGCTGAGAACTCCTCATCGCGGGCATGCCTTCCTCTTATCTACAGCGGGAAATGTTCCCGTGCATTTCGTGGGCTGCTCTGACCACAGCACTCCTTGCTTCGCTGACTTTCTCCTGCATTATTCTCCAGGTTCATGCTTCCTGGGCTCACCTGCAGGTCCAGGCACAGCCCTGTGCTGGTAGCTTCTTACTGCCTCTGAACTCAGCCTTAGCTTTCAGCCTGCAAGCCCTACGCCCCTCGCTCCTACCCTCACTTCTGCACCATCACCTTCTCTCCTAGACCTCCACAGAGATGCAGGACTCCGCTAGAGTGACCACTTCTCATAAAGGGTTTTTCACTCACCCTTCCATTTTTAATGCTCAAAGGCCTTGTTTCACAGCCCTGTTTCTAATGGTATGCCACCCTCTTCTCAGCCTGCAAGAGCAAACCTGGTCACCTGTGAGCAGAAGCCGGAGCTCCACATTTGCACACCAGTACCCGTAGCCCAAGCTGATGCCTGCTCTTCCCTCGGAGCCTGCCGGGAGGTCCTGCCCAAACACCCATCCTGCTGCTGTCTCCAAACACCTCGCACTCTCCTTTCCAGCCTCCTTTTTTCTAAAGGACACAAGCCAGCAAGGTAGAAATGGCCGCTGGAAATCTGCTTTCACTCATTTACTCAGCTTTAATCTCTTTCCTCCCCTTGTCCTGTACAAAAAGTTCACAAAGAAAAACCCAGAGCTGGGTCCAACACCGTGTGCTTTAGGCTGATTCTTGTCCACTAATAGCAAACAGAAGCCATTCCCTACCAGCAAGGCTTAGGAAACATCCAAGTCCCCCTTGGCTTTATTCTTGGGGCCATCAAGAAGCCAGTTCTTGAAATACCCAGCTGATAAATCCTGGCAGTAACGTTATTACAATTACAGTACAAACTAGCTTTGCCACTGCTTTGGGTTTTCTTTTGTAAATGGAGCAGGGCATTAGCACAGCCAGCTTCTGTGCTGCACAGCTCCTTCCTCAGATTACTTAGGAAGGGAATCATAGCATTTAATGTATTGGTGCAGGGCAAGAAGGATGAAGTAAGCCATTGATCTCATACTCCAGCTCAGGGTGAGCCAGTTCCAAGGAGCCCAAGATTAGCACCTGTATCTCACGTCCAGGGCAAGTCCTCCCCTTGCCCCATGCCTCAGTTTCCCTACTCAGATGAAGACGATGCTAACCATGAAGTTGCACTCCATTATATTTGACAGAGCCATTAAAATCTACAATCCTGCACTCTTTTTTCCCATGAGCAAATCCTTGGAGACAGCGCTATCAAGTAACAAACTGCTACACAAAGTATGTCTCTAGGATACGTATGAAAGAACCAGCACGCAGGCATTAGATAGTCCTACAGTGATTGCACTAGCTGAGCCCTTGAGGTGTTTTGTTCTGTTACTGACGCTGCCACAGACTGCCTGCATGACCCTGGGCAAACCATTAAATCTTTCCCCATCTGCACAACAGCACAACAATCCATCCACCCTTCTTTTCTCCTTCCTCTCAGGGCTGCTGGCAGAGCAAGCTCTCAGGGCCAGAAAGTGACTCCTTCGGGATGCGTCTGCAAAACAAATAGCAAGCCAGCGATGTTTGTAGGACTGGAGAGGCCCAGACTTACAGGCAAACCCAAGGAAACTGCTTACCTAGAATGGATTGTGACTTCTGAAGCAAACATGAGAAAACTACGGGATTTTCTGCCTGTTTTTTGCCTTTTTTTTTTTTTTGCCTTCAAACAGCGGCAAGGAACGACTGGGAGGTTCTCTGGACAAATCAATGAAACTAACACCAAACAAATGACCTTTCCTGTGTCTTATAAGTACCTGTCAACCTCAGGAGTGCTACCACAATTGAACGGAGAGATTTAAAGCCAGACTATTCATTAGAGAACAAACTATTATTCTTGAGACTTAAATGAATTGGCTAGTGGCCAGCCTCCCTTACAGCCTAGGTACCACTAGTAAAATGGAAAGTGGCTGCGATTTGGGTTTGCACAAAAGTGAAAAGTCTTTTAAGAACAACAAGAGCTAGGCTGTTCAACTGATGAAGGCCTGACGCCCTCACGAGATGGCGTGAAGGGTAAGCAGATATAACAGCATAATCGGGGGACCATGAAAACAAGCACAAGTCTGTAAACATCAGAAATAGCCTCTATTTTATGGCATCACTAACAATCAGCCAACTAACCACACTGTAATGAACGCATTCTTGGAATAAAGAGGCCCAGTAACTCCAATTTTCTGTATGCAGTAGATACTAGCGACTTGCAATATGCAGTTCTGAATTCAAAGCCAAATTATCTCTGATATCACTCACATTTGCGGTGAACACCAACATTTCAAAGTAGGAGTTACAAACCCCACCATTAATCATCTGTTTTGTATCAAGTGATAAGTCACCTTTATCTCCCCAGAGCCCTTTTCTCAGGATAACCTCCTCCTCAAGTTCCTCTCCTGAAACTGTTATTTATGATGACTAGGACAAAAGTAACAGGGACCAACATGAACTCTGCCATATGACGCACGTGTCTGTGCGCTACAGCTGGGAATGGCACCTCAGCTAGTGGGGAGCAAGCCAGCCCCTGAGCAAGATGAGCACAGCTGTATTGGTTCTTCATCACACTCAAGTTAATTAACATTGCTAATAATACTCTATTGAAACAAAGTTATTATTATTATACTACAGGAACTTCGGGATTAGAAGTTTACTATGCAGAACAAACAGCAAAATTGCTGCAGCAGAAGCAACTAGTCCGACACCACGCTCTTGCAATTCCCCATCCATGCTTTGCACCTTCCTCTGGTGTGAGCAGCTAGAAACGCCTGCGATGGCAACACTGAAGTTTGCTTACTCTGCTGAGTTAGTTCAGGCTTACTCTGCAAATAGGCCAATCTTACAAGATTACTTTCTTCAGTCTCACTGTGAAGGCAGCAAATAAGTCATGTGCGAGGCAGGCTCTTCTCAAAAAAAAATACCAAACGAGGTGGCAGACATCGTTGTGTTTGTTAGTGCTAACACACAACAGTGGCACATCATTTTCTGTTTCATTAAAGCTGGCTCTGACACTTGCTAGCAGCCCTCAGTGAAATATTTTAACAGAGTCTCCATAACTTCCAGTAAATACCTGGGTAAGATTTGCCCTGCTACTGCCCAGTAAGCTGAAGGACCATCCTGCTGGGCACAAGATGCAAGGGCACTTCAGCCAGAGTATTTGCAAAAGGTAATCCCCAAACTGCACTGGTGTCTGTGATGATCATCAACTTCATCAGGTCTTGTGGCTCTCATCTGCAGGAATAGTATGTGAAATCCTCAGGCTCCTGGAAGACTCAGACACGAACCTCCTTTTGCAGAAGGCCAGGTTTCAAAGGTGATGTCATTACAACATCACCGTATCTCTTTACTGCGGTTGTTCAGACCTTCAGGAACACTGCACAGGTTTACTCAAATGTGCCCAAGGTGTTGCTGCTGCTGTGCACACAAGCGGCCCAGTTAGCATTAAAACACAAAGGCAGAGTTGCCTACCTCTCCACACCACACTTCTTATCCAGTGACACGCAAACTGCTCTAAGGCAGCTTGACGCTTCTACCACCCTCCCCTTCCTTCCCCGCCCTGCAAGATCTTGCAGATCACAAAGCAAATGCCACTTTCCACGTCCCGTTCCTCATGTCTTTGAGAAGTGTGTGCTTCAAGTCCTGCCCTCCTCCTTTAACGTGCCTGGCTCTCCTGCTTTCAGGCCGGGCTATCTCTGCACAGGTGTTTTCCAGCTCAATCGGCTGGGGAAGAGGCACTTACTTTGATAAAGTCTCTGACGAATGTCATCTTCCCCTTTGTTCCAAGAGGTTTCGGCTACCACATTCCTGCCACGCTTTTATTTACTCACCAGTCCGTTTGAAAATTTACTGCTCCCCAGCGCACTAGCGGAAGCTCGTGGTTGCTTGTGGTTTGCAAAAAGGAAGGGTGCATTTCAGATGACACGCAGTAAAACAGTCAGACCATGTGTAAAAATAAGATTATGCCACCCGGGCCAAGGTTCCAAGTAGTCCAGTTTAGGCACAGATAAGGCAGTCTGAGGAGGCTTAGGATGCAAATTGAGCGTTTTTTCTTCAAAAACTAGCCAGCTGCTGAAGGTGCAAAAGGCAGGCTTTCAGGATAAGCTTTGTGGTCCAATTTGTTTACATCAAATTCTGCTTACGATGCTTTAGCTGAGTGGATCCAGAATCTGTTACAGTAAAACAGGTCAAAGAGGATGTGGAAAAAGATATTTCCATTCTTCAAAGGAAGAAAAACAATTTTTCATCTTTTCTGACTGGATACAGTTAAAGAAGATTACAGCTGGTATGACTGCTCTCAGCAGCCTGGCATTTGACCTATAATTCCGTAAAAATATAACTCACCTCTCATATATTGACTGTCAAGAATTTTTCCCCACATGCTCTTTGTTCTTCTCAGCCTACTTTACATGGAAATGGTACCGTGTTGTACATGTGCAGATGAAGACTCCTTGGGCTTATTTCATGATCTGAGTAGATTAAACCGAACAGAGACTAGCCATAGCTCAAAATATATCTGGTCATCCTAACAACCTGAGAGAGAGAGCCTTCAAAACAAATGAGGTAAGGAGAGGATGAGGAAGGAAGGCTGGTGTCTCTTCTTTGGGTCCAGGCAGCTGAACGAGCACTTCGGGGGCCTGTTTGTGGTAAGATACCCAACAGCAGCAACTCTGCAGAACTGCAACACGCGTTCACCACTCCCCAAAATCAAACCCCATTGTAGGAACATAAATGTGGAGGCAACAAATCAATCTGCCCGCTCCGTCCTCCAACAGAGGACGGCACTGCTGCACTTGATGCGCGACAGCACCCCATTACAGAGCCGTCTCCTTTACACACGGACTTTGAAGCTGAGGGAAACATTTGTGCAGAAGCCTAACCTTGTGTGAACGTGTTGACAAAGCCCGGAGGAAGCAGCCATCCAGCACAGAGACTTCTCTCTCCCACTGCAACAAAGAGGGACAGAAAAAATGCAGACTCTGGAAGCTGTTTCCCAGCACTGCTCTTTGTGTAACTGTAGCAGCTTTTACAGAAATATCTGGGCAAGCACAGAAAGGTGAATTAACTCCTCTTTGTCTGTGAAAGAAGTAAGAGTACATACAAGTTGGTGGTGCTCACTACCACATCCGTAGGTGCTTGGCACTACTGCTGACAAGGCACAGCTGGTGTCACAGTCCCTGCCTTACCACTGCCATCAGCACCAAGGCATGGAGCAGCTGCCCATAGCATCCCCAGGTGCCAAATGCAGACTGGAAGTGAAGCTCTCCGAGCACATGGCCTGCAGCGGGTCCAAAACAGTCCAGGGAGAGAGATCCCTGCCTTCTCCATGCCAGGTAAAAATCCCCCGCTCTCCTCAGGAAGCCTTCAGCCTCAGCTTGGCCAGCTCGTCAGAGCTGGAGGGAGCTCACAACCAGCCAGCAGACAGGGATTGCCTCCTGCTTTTTGGTGCCGTGTTGGTGGTGGCCACGACCTTGGCACAGGATGGAAAAGCGAGGTTAAGGCAGCTCAGCACTAAACAGCCCCTACACATCTCCTTGCCTGCCACTTTAAGTTTAACTTTCTCTGTTTACTTTTTAATTTAATGTATTCTTTTGATCTCTCTTTCTCTCCTTTCTCTTGTCTCCCTGAGTTTGCTGACACAGTCGAAGCATGACAAGCTCAGACAAGCTAACCTACTTTTTCTTTTTCTCTTGTACATGTTAACGCTCCCACTCTTCTACCTAGCATATGAAAGCACATTGCAAGTATCATTATAATGATACTTCCAATCCCCCTGTGAAGTAATTCCCCCAGCTGACAGGTGAAGAAACCGAGACACACGGAGCTCTTAAATTACTTGCCCCTCAAGCTTACAGAGCAAGCCAGCGACACAAGTGGAAATGAAACCCAACAGACTTCTGTTTTTCTGGGTCCCCATCTCTATAAAATTATTATACTTCCACCCATCACAGCTCTGTCAGATGCCTCCATTTCTAAACGCAGGAGTAAAAGCAAAACTTTAGCTACCCATTACAGGCGTAGACACTTCTGTAATTTAATTGCAGCCAAGAAACGCTCGTCGTCGTATCCTCTGTGCCTTCAGCCTGCACTGCAGCCCGAGAGCTCAGGTCCAGAGGGTCCACGCTGCCTCAGAAAAACTAAAGCTCAAGGTACGTGTTACTGGGAAGGGGCTACAACATACCTTTCTCTAGCCCCACATCTGTATATCGCATGGAGCAAGGTTTCCTTACACTGAACTATGTAACGCGCTCCAGTTTTCCTTTTAGCCTGAGCTTCCAAAAACAATCCAGATACTATAGGAAGCAAATTATAAATGTAAAAGCAAACTTTGGACAAGCCACGAATCAAGTTTCCATGAAAAGGAATCACTTCTGTGGTGAGCAGGAGTGACCACAAAGGGGTTGAGCACGGTTTAACTGGTACATTGTAAGCATGCATCATTAGGTCAATGCAAATTAACTTCTGTCTGCTCCAGCGTAAGCAAGCCCATGGTTCTTACATCTGTACGTGCAATAATACTCCCTTGGTCTCATCAGCTTGAACGGTGAGCTCTGTGGAGCAATTACACTGAGCACACAGCACATAGCACACTTAGGTCCTGATCCCTTGGGAGTCAGATACACGCAGCTCCCACACACAAGCAGCAAGACTGCTCTGTGAGCCGAGTTACTTGCACACGTACCTGCAGGGCTGGGTACAAGGAGAGACAGCCTGAAGCCACCTGGCATCACGAGGAAGGCATTCTCCCACCTGCGCTGCTTATATCCAGAAGTTTCACC
Organism: Heteronetta atricapilla; assembly: GCA_011075105.1. Lineage (NCBI taxonomy): Eukaryota > Metazoa > Chordata > Aves > Anseriformes > Anatidae > Heteronetta > Heteronetta atricapilla. The sequence continues at coordinate 3,812,744 of CM021754.1, read as the reverse complement.
CAGAGTCTCTCACGCCGAAACACCAGGGTGGATCTGTACGTGTGCACTTCAGTTCTAATGTTTAATTATCCTGAACACAGAGATATCCACACTGCTCTAGAAAGAAATCAGTTCTCCCTTTGCTCTGAGCTACGAATGCCTGTATTCCATAATCAGCCTAAGAGACCAGGCGTAGGGGAGTTGTACATCTGGGAAGCACATGAGAGGCCTTATAGAAAACCAGTTTGCAAAGCATCTCAGACCTGGCTTCAGGTGTCTTTCCTTCATTTGCACGCTGGAAAACTTGACTGATGTTTTCAGTTTTTAAGATATTAAATAATAACCACCCAGCTACATTGCTTGAATTCTTTTCATGCCTAAAATCTCCCACTACACCTTATACGTCTTGTCTGCAGTGTTTCTTTGACATCCTAATACTGTTCCTGCCATTAGTCCTGGGACTCGGTTCTCCCATCGCTGACGTGAGGCAGCCTCGGGGCTTACACTGGGCACACAAACACCTTCCTAGGACAGAAAGTGAAGGAGTACCCTTAACCGAAAAACCCCAAGACATCCAGACCCAGCAACCATGAACTGGATTCAGACATGTTTTCAGTGCTGAGACAGCTCTGAGGCTTTCTCGAGGTTTCTGAAACCTGGGGTTTTACTCACAGCCAAAGTGGAGAATTCCCCCTGTGAAGCAGCTCCTCAGCACGGCACTGCCACCACCGGTGACCCCAAGAAGACGGCAGGCATGACCCTACAGAAACCCACAGCAGCCCGCACAGCTGCGAGGCTGCCTGGTGACGGACTCCAAGGCAATGGTGGTCCACAGAGACCCAAAAAAGCTCAGCATCTGCCCACCTAAGATCCATTTTTCCTTCCTCAACCCACTGGCAACAAAACATCACAGATCTGGCACCCTGGGCGAGTCTTTGCAAAGAGGCTTTAATAACAGTTCTCTTTTGTCTTCTCCTGACTGCTGTCTTCTGGCTCGTGGACTTCAGCTGAATACATCCAACGCAACGCATTGAGGCATTAAATTCAACAGAGGCAGTTCAGCATTGTAATTATTATATTTCTCCTTTGGAATTTCCAGAGCTGATCATTAGGTGCTATCCCATGTGGCAGTGAGAAAATACAAATGAGATGGAAGGCCATAACGATACTGAGATGAAACCGAGCCTCAGAAAAAGCCAAACTATCCCAAACAGATACCCTCACCCTATCCCCTCTGTAGTGAAAACTGAAGACCCTTGCCAAGACACGAGTTTCGTGCAGACAGACATAAAATGATCACTCTGCAGACCGTGATTTATACCTGAAGCACAAAAGCACTTTCAGTCAAACCCCACATTTTGATTGTGGCAACACAAGCATGGAAGAAACACTGAAATGTTGGGGTTTCTCTTTTGTGTTATAAACTACCCAATATTATTCCATTTTGATTAAAAATGCAACTCTTGGGTGGAAAAAAAAATGGGGAACTAAGACTTTGGGCAACTTTTTTTCCAGTGATTTGCTGCAAAATACCACGAGGTGGGGTCTAGCCAGGGTTAGCGTCGGAATCTGTTCCCAGCAAGAGATAAATGAGGCCCTAAGGCACCCTGCTAAATCACAGGGACGGCTGCTACCATGGTTCAGTTTAGCATTTGTGTTTCTCCCTCTCTTTCAGGTTTTACCAGGAGGTACAAAAAAAAAAGGAAAGAAAAAACATTTACAGGAGCACAAGGTCTTTTCTGTGCTGGAAACGTCTTTCTCTTCCTCCCTCCCTCTGTTTTAGGAGGGTGGCGATGCTATGAAAAGACCGGATCTTGTTTTACTTTATTGCCATTAGGGGCAAAGTAAAAAGAGAGAGACCTATAAACACAAAGATGCCAAGATACAAGGAGCCTACATGCTTGAATGCCCAGCCCTGGCTGCTTTGTTCCATGAGTAATAATCGGTGTGGTGACAGAGGTCATATGTGTACATTTGCCACAATGGAGAAAGAGGAGGTGCAAAGAGATGCACTTTATGCCAACAGCCCACTTCGTTTCCTGTGGCACAGCATCCCTTTGTACCTTGCACAAAGCCCAAACCTTTTTATCCGCATTTCTCCACCGGATGGACACCTTCTGTTCCACTTTGCCACTCCAAAGCAGCAGGTGCTATAGAAATGCTTCTGAGCGATTCAGTGCGGAAAGCGTCTGGGGGCAACAAAACCAAACATTGACACCTGAGTGCCACAAACCCACTCGGAACCCAAATCGCACGGCCAGTAACAAGATTTAACTATGAACCTTGAATCCAGGCCAGGGCGGTTGAAGTTTCACTAAATTCAGTTATCCCAGGCTCGTTTCGTGCCTCCTGGGGCAGCGGCTCCCAGCACAGCACCTGGAAATCTCATACGCTGCGGCTCCGGAGCGTTTTGCATTCCTCTGAAGCTTGACCTTCCCAGCTGGCCCCGCTGCCCTGACCCACAGCAGTAACCCCTGGCCAGGTACCTCTGGGTTAACCGTTGTCAACCACGAGCTTTGTATTTCCAAGGAAGGCAGTAACTTTGCTTTATGTGAAGCTCATGTTTCGATACAGCTCCTTCAAATTGCCTCTCCCTGCTGAAGAGCACAAGGAGCTCAATTCCCAGCACCAAGCGTTGGGCTGAATTGCAGTTTCAAGGAGACAGTCCAGGAATTCAATACCACCACATTCCAGATCCAGGGTTCTCTCCTTTCTGTCCCCACTTTCACAGCTCGCTGGCTGTGGATATAAAAACCAAGCAAGGCAGGAGGAAGGGATGTGTAAAGCACCACGTGCCCTATCCTTGCATACATCCCCACAGCACGGTACCAAAGTTTTCCATCCAAGTTCTCCACAGCCCACCACGGAGCACGCTGCTCAGCCTTGCTGTGGGGGACCTTGGAAGCAATAAGCTTGCCCTATAGAAATCCTGGACTATTGATGAACTGCATGGGGCAGGGGGGAAAGCCTGTAGCTACACAGTCAGGTCATGAGAGCAAAAACCACTTATTTCAATAGAATAATGAGAGCGGCCAGGTGCTTAATCTCCGTATTTGTAGAGAGTTTCAACTTACTTGCTTACACATCATTTCAGTTTCACATTACTGTCCACAAAAAAAAAAAAATGAACAGGAAAGAATATGAGAAAGTGCAAAGTAAAAAAAAAAAATAAAATTAAAAAAAAATAAACACCCCCAGCACTGCAGTCCAAAATGAGTTTTCAACACAAAAACAAAGGCTTTGTCCTTCCACATTCCGCCATACAAATCTCAAAACATTTAAGCAACAATGCTCAGATCCAAAACACTTCCAGGCCATCAAGGTGAGACTTTTGATTCAGGCTCCTAAACTAGAACATGGCTGAAAAAGGTTTAGAAACCTAGCAAAATTTTAATATCCATTCCAGCCTGTGTGACCAAAGGGATTATCCCAGAATGGCTCACCTGATTAGTTATACAAATGCCTTTCTTTCCCCCCCCCGCCCCTTTTAATCCAAGACCGTGCAGAATGCCAAATGGGAGAAGGGAGCGGGCTGTGTACTGGAATGTCTGAAGGCTGCAGACTTGGGATTTATATTCCATGTTGAATTCATTGTTCTCTCTCCTACCCCCGCTGCCCTCTAAAAAATGCTGCAGCCATGACAGAAATAAATTAGCCCGAGGTACAGGTCACACCTTCAAGGGCAGTAAGCGTTCTGGGTAAAATCAATAGAGAAGATGGGAGTCTCTAGCAGCTGAAGCAGAAAGAATGACACATTGATAGCTTTACATATACCCAAACAAAGGCACTTTGGAACAACCCCAGTCCCTGCTGCCTCGTGAACACAAAGCTGGGTTTTTTTAAACCACCTGAACCCCAACAGCAAGACAGAGGCGATTGAGAAAGGCGCCCGTTTCTGTGGGGAATTTGCATATCGCTGCAGAAAAATCTGCTTGTTTGCATCCCTGCCCAGCACAGGGCTCCAGATGCTGAATGCTGGGCCAGGCTGCAGCTCCCACAAACTTTCACGGAGACCAGAATCCGCACACAGCTTCGGCTGGAGTTTGGTGGCCCTGTGCAGCCTCTCAAGTGGCTGGAGCTGCAGCCTCAGACAACTCCCACGAACTTTGGTGAACACAGACATGAGGCCAGGAACCACCACCACCAGACACTAACACTGCGTGTTGCATTCGTTCTTTTCCCTCGTGATTTTAAAGCAATGAATAATTTATTCCAAATCACCTACATTCTTTCAGAACCGTGAACTCAAGTTTCGGTACTTACGACTCACAGTTTGCCTGAAATAAGGTGATTTAAGGTTCACAAGGATATGGAATATATGAAGATCCTCGCAGAAGTCTAGTGGTTTTTACTAACACCTCCATGGTGAGTTCAGTATTAACTCTCAGAGCGAGACACGTAACCTTTTCAGACACTTCATACCTCCCCCGGGGTTCCAACCTGCATTTTCAGGTTCCTAAAAGCTTTAAAGCCCGATCTGAGCTCCCACAGTATTTCTAAAAATAGGACATAGGCTCCTCAGTCCCTCGGGAGTTTCTGAAATTGCTGCCCAGGAGATTTCTCAACAGGCAGAGCTAAAAGCTCTTCTCCTCTTCAGTCCCTCCCAGACTTCCCCCAAGACAATTCCGGCCCAAGATCAGCGGGATCTAAAAGCAAACGACCCCTGATTTCATAAAACACCAGCAAGGGAATGCCAAATACGTAACTTTCCCCTCGCCTCCTTGTTTGTTTGTTTTTCCTAAACCCACATAACATTAACATGTGCATTGTTCTTTGATCATGAGACTCCCACTTCTGCCTGTGTTGAAATACTGTGCAGTTTTGAGCTATATTTGTACTTACATTTACGGAGCTTGTGAACGACAATGTAAATGGAACTGTTTTCATTCCCAATGCGGCCTGTGAAAATAAATGGGAGGATTCATCATTAATACCAGTGCTGCATTAAACAATTATCTTTGCATACAGTCCCTGTCCTGTCTTATATCTCAAACACGTAGCAATACCTGCAAATCTCTCTCTATTCTGGGAAAAAAAATTAAAACTACAATCAACCTCTCGAGGAAAAGCACTCCTCAGGCATCACCTGTGTTTTGCTGCTGCTCTGGAGGCCTTTGCATTTGTGGATGGCTCCTTGGACCCATCAGTGCAGAGAGAAGAAAGAGATTGCTTCACTCTAGTCACCAGAGAGGAGAAGGCACCGCTTAGGCTCCCAATTCAGGTCCTCGGGGCTGCCCCCTGCAAACCCCCCGAGCTCGCTGGCTCTCAGCTGGCTCCGCAGGAGTCGCAGGCGCTGAAGCTCCGTGAGGGGCCGGGACTGGGCTCGGGAGCAGACTTGAGCAAGAGGTGACTGATGGAGCAGGGTGGAGCTGTGAAAACTCCGCTGGTGAAGACGTTAAAAGCCTTTTAAAGAAGTCACAGCAGCACTCCTTGGGAAGTGTTACTTGGGGGCACGCAGCCTCCACCAGAAATCGTAGGTGAGGGAATCGGTCTTTCCACGAACTTGTGAGGATGCTTTTAGCTGGGCCACAGCTGCCAGCTCCTCCTGGCTCACCCCCTGCGGCTACTTTCAAAGAAATTGGGGAAAGAAAGGTATGTTCAAGATCTTCCCAAGAATGGCCAAACTCACCTGCCTCAAAACAAATATCAGATCGAACAGCCTACACTAAGTTGCCTTGCTGTTCCCTTGTGTTTCATTTCTTCCCAAGGACTGAAGCACAGGGCAATAATCCCCATTACTGCCTGAGATACCCTAAATACTGCCTGTTAGACATCAAAATAACTAAATAAAACATTGGCACATGCTGAAATGCAGCACAAACCGTGCTTCTTCAACAGAGACGCCACGTCGCCTGGTGCAGCTTTCTCTACAGTAAGTCCTCCCCTATTTGTTCTACATTGCCATGTGCTTAGCGACACGGCAAGTCCTGCCCGGCTTTGCAGAGCATTCCCCTCGTGGCAGAAGGGCATTATCTGCACGGATCACGTTCACCATCCAGGTGAGGAATGCCCCACCAGAGGTTCACCCATTTGGAGCCTGCCTCCCTACAGCCGTGCCGACACCGCCCGACTCCGCCAGGGTGTTTGGGATGGGTCTTGTACCCTGATACTCAAAGCGCTCCGAGCGATCACCGTCTTCAACAAGGATGTCGCTGTGGAAGCACTGAAACGAGGAGGCTGCCACAAATAACTGCTCCAGAAAGCTGAGGCTGTTGGGTTTCTGCTCTGCACATCCCAGGACTGAGACGGACTCGCAGCCAAGGTAACCTCGTGCTCAGGGCGACAGGATACGTCCCACTCCTGCACCGCCTGCCTTCTCTATTCGAATTTCACCTCTGCCTGTGGGTGATGGCTGGTTTCAGAAGACACGCCCTCATTTCAAGAGCAAGATGGCAGATGGAAATCAGAGGAGAGCCACATTGTAAGTTTTTGTGTTTTTTTTCCCCATTTAAATCATTAACGAGTCAGGGTTCAGCACAAAGATGGAAGGCAGAAAACTATGCCACGTGCCTTGGCACCAGCTTGCTCCCCTCTGGAGGTTAAATGAAACCTTAGGGCTAGCTGGGCCTTCCACCAGCTAGGGCATCCCCTCCTCTTTCAAACAAATAAATAAGGATTTGAGTTCGACCAGTGAACAGCTGTGGATTTGTCTTGGGAATGCCTGGGAAGATGGAGGATGGAAGTAGACCTGGGTGAGAGGCTAAACAATTTGTTGGCCAAAATCTGGCTGCTACTCTTTCAGGAGAGTTCACTGTTAAACATCCCAGGCAGGGGTGCTGAGATCTGGGCTCCACGTCCAAAGAGGTGCTGTACTCTTGTAACTTCTGCGAGCCTACAATCTGCAAAACCTTAACCCTAAGAGGGGAACAGAAATAATCCAAAAACATTTCCTGTCTCTAATTATGTTTTGCATGTGAAGTGGATTCCTACAAAACTGCTGGATTTGGACACCTGAGAGCGAACAATGGAATGGGGCAGGCCGTGTGCCACGTGCTGGATGAGGACGGTATTTTGCCTTTCCTCTGTCACTAAAAGGATCCAGGCTAAACCTGCGGGCCTGAAAGGTCCAAAAGCTGGTGCCTGAAACCCAAATCTGGACGTGCATTTCTGAAGCCTGGGCTTATCACTTCCCTGCAACACAAGGCATTTTTTCTTCAAGAAAAAATATGCAGAGAAGCTTCCAAGAAAGCCTCCCGGTCGCCCTCCCCATTTCACAGCTAAGGAAATGGAGGGACTGCACGCACAGAGGGGAGGGAGGGAGGGAGGGATCCTGCTGCGGCCACACCGCGCCTGTGGCCATCTGCAGCACAACCCTCACTGCCTCCGTAATCCCCTGCAGGTTGCTAAATCAAAGAGGAGAAATAACGCAAATAAATTTTCCCAGCCTTCTCACATCAAAAAAAAAAAAAAAAAAAAAAAACACCCTCCTAGGATCTCAGGGGATAAGGGAAAGGAAAGATCAGAGAGCTTCAGCTTTGGTCATTTGCGGATTTCTTCTGCTTGGCCTGGCTGCTCCCCGTCCCTCCGCATGCACGCAGCAGGTAATCCTGGTGGGAACCAGGCAAAAGACCCCGTGTCACCCACTTGTTCCTACTTTTGCTCTCCCCACACCCCTTGCAAAGACGAGATGCTGTTTTTTTCTGCAGAGTTTCCAGCTGTGAGCGGTGAGCAGCAGCACAACCTATTATTGTACTTGGCTAATGCATTATGCGCTCCCAACCCAGCAACTAGGAGCACGCATCGCGACTAACCTGCTATCCTTTTCCTGAAATCCTTTGCGTAGGCTCAGTTTCCAGCTTAAAATAACCAAGTAGTAAACACACAGCTTGTAAACAGAGGGATTTCACATTTGCATGGATAGTTAGTCCTTCAATTATCTCCAGTTTAGAAAATTCAGAGAATTTGGCTAGTGATGCTGCTCGCACTTCTCACACTGGGAAAATTAAATGCTAACTTTTGATAAGCGACGTAACCTTCCTGAAGAGCACTGGAAGACAAAATTTAACCACAGCAACTACCAAATGTTTCTGACCTGCTTCAAACAATCATTAACCACAGACAATTTCTCATTATTTGAGTCCATTTTGCTTCTTATTCAGTGGTCATTTTGTTTCTTGACCACTTGGCCTACGTTCAGAAAAATCTCCATGAGGGAGCACAAAGTCTCAATAGAAAAATTATTCTTTCCTCCTTCTAAGGCTGGGAATGCTTCAAACCCTCAAGAGATAGGAGTTCTAAATACGTCTTGAAAGCCAAAAAGTAGAAAGCACTTAAAAAATTTAAGAGCACAATAGCCTGTTACATTAAAACGTGCTGGTATCAAATAAAATAGCTTTCTCGCACCCTTCTGCTAGCAGTTTTACAATTCATTTTCCAGAAGAAAAAAAAAAACTGCAAACATATTAAAAGACAAAACATCTACGCTCAGACTGGAAATGATCACATGAACAAGCCACAAGATTTGCTTGATAACATTCAGAGTGTATTATTCAAGACCGAGTCTCATTTTCAGCTCTAAGGGAGAGGGCGGGGAGAGAAGGGGGAACAGGCTTTTAAAGCACACACTTGAAGTAAAGGATTGCATTTGCAGGAACCACGAAAAAGAATAAAGAAAAGGAAGGAAAAAGGAAAGAAAGCACACCTCTATGCTACCAGCAGCCCAGGCTTTCAAAACACGAGGCTTAGCTCCCCAAAATCTACTCACGGTGTTTCCACTAGCGCCAGGTTTACCTCAGAGAGGCTGAGCCCTCTGAGAGCTGCTAAAACTTTCAGAAAGTTCAGCTCTGCTGCAGACGGGGAGGGACAGGGGAGAGCAGAAAGGAAAGCATCAGCCCCGAGTCCCGAGCTGCTGGCAAAGTTGGTTTCTCTGCGCCCCCCTTACTGACCTACGCAGTCTTCGTTTCACAGGTAGCAAAGTTTGTCCTCCTCCTCCTGCCAGAGTCACGCGGGCACGCTGCACGGCTGCGAGCGCCCTGCTCTGCAAAAGAATATTGTTTCCAGTCTTCCCGTGACTAAGGAGAGAAAGAAAAATGCAGTCCGGCCAGGTACTGCTTCTCCGTGAAAAGTAAATCCGGCATTCTGGAATGAGTTCAAACATAGGGCTTGACAGGCAAAGGAGAAAAGCTTTTTTCACTGAGCATGCTTAGTCCTGCACAGCCTGCACACTTAATGAACATTACTTCCTTCCCAGTGGTTACTCCTAGCAGAAATCCACACCCCCTCCTCTTTCAGAAGTCAGGAATGCAGCTGAAACCAAAGTCCAGAAAACATGCCCGACACCCAGACAAGGCCCCACAGATCAATAAACTCAGGTTGTGACCTGCAGGTCACTTTGTCAAACAGGACATCAGGCTGAGTTTTTTCTGCACTTGGTATAGTTTGCTTTATGCTTCGGCTAATGCTGCTCGCTCCCCAGAGAAAATAAAACTGCACCGGCTTTTAAAGAATGATTAAATGCTTCGATAACAGATGGGAATTCTCCTTCAAATCTTCCCTTCCCAAACCTGCTTTAAAATGAGGAAAGAACGCCGCGTAATGAAGTTTTTCAGAAAAAAAATTAGGTCGTCAGATTCCTGAACAAAAGTTACTGGAATTTGTCATAGGTGAAAACTATCTGGTACCAACCAAACAACCCCTTTCGTTTAGCTAGGGCCTAATCCTGTCCCGCCTGCAATCCCGGGGAGTTTTGTCCTTCCCTCCAGTGGGAATCGCGCCGGGACTTTGGGTCACAAAGGCTTTCAGGCAAGAGCTGGGGCGACTCCAGTGCCCTGCACAGCACAGACTGGTTCTGGCGCTGCAGCTTGCCGTTTACACCACTGCTGTGTCTGAGGGCTCGAGCAACGGGCAGCACAAGGCCCCCTCCTCACAAAATTCACAAGAAAAGCAATTGTGCAAAATCGCAGGGGTTATTTTTTAAAGCTTTTCGTTACATTTCGAGCTTTGCGGTTGCTTGCCGGTTTTCCCTTCGGGTTGCCCTTCGCTCTCCCATCCCGGTCCTCACCCCCAACAGGACCGGGAATTTGGCCTCCTGTAACGAAGTCTGTGCTGGCCCCGAGTGCTGTGCCCCGGCCTCCATGAAAACACCGAGTGTCCGAAGAGTTACAACGAAATAACAGAGTCCGTAACACGATGAGAACAAGGAGCACTAACCAGAATTAAAGCTGGGAGGGCTGTTACCATCCCCAAGACCCCTAAGATGATAAATACCGCTCTGCATTTTAATCTAGGTTAGAAAAAAGTCAGGACCTCTGTGTCTGAGCAACCCCAGGCCTGAGGAGGCTGCGGGTTCTGATTTGAGCAGGCCAGGCCATGGCAGGGCTTAAATCCCTGGGCTCCAAATGTCCCAGGCCTTTAAAGCAGACCCAATTCAGAAGGGAAATGTTTCTGTACTCACAGGGGTAAGTTTCAGGATCACTGGGGGGTCTCTGTTGCTCCTAAGGGCAATCCAAATCTTTTAAAAAGTTTAACTGCCCACACATCCCTGCTCTTTCTGGTTTCGTTCAGGATCATAAAAGAAAAAGCCCCAAAACTGCCTGACAAAAACAAGCCGTGCTTGCTTAATTTGAGATTTTGGAAATCCCCAGAGAAACTTCCCTGCAGATTTGGAGAAGCAGCAACTTCAGGCTAATCAAACCCCAGCGTGCCAACCTAAAGACTTTTCCTTTTGGTACACTTCCATTTCATATCCCACAGCTTTCCTGTGGCCTGGAAAACCCCTAACAGGACAAAAAAGCTGGCAGCTCAGCTGGATTTTTATCCCTGGACATCTCAGACACTTCCCATGGCCATGCAGGTCAGCTGCCCAAGAGAACTTAGCCTGCCAGGGGTTCATTAACCCCGAGACATCAGAAGCAGGTAGACAAAGTGCAGCTTATTCATTACTAAAAGAAATTACCCTGGAACTCTGAACTGATGAACCCAGGGCTTAAACACATGTTCGCTTAGCAAGTCGTGGTGATTTTAGACGTCCTTGCCTCCCTCGGTAGCTCATTACCACTCCTGCAGCCCAGCAGGATGAGCAGAGCACATGAATGCTGTCACGTCTGGATTCCCACCGGAATCTTACCCTGAATTCCCACCAGAAGCAGGAGCCAAACCATCGGGCAGAGCACCAAGCACTTCAGCACGCCTCTGGGCTTCATCCTCGTGGTGTGCTGCTGGGATAGCAGCTTTGGTAGAGCGATAGCAACCTGCTAGGAGACTAACATAGGGACACCACAGCCATCTACAAGTCAGCAAGCGTTTCAGCCCTCCCTGGCACTCTCAAGCAACCTGTTGCACGAGCTGCTTCAGATCTCAAGCTTCACCCAGGCGCTTTTCCTGCAGAGCTCCGGCAGCCCCCCACTGCTGGCGGCAGGGCTGCCGAGCACCTCGAGGCTGCTGCGTGGTGCTCAGGAGCCATTTCCCTTGCGCCCAGCCCATCCCTGGAAGCCGAAGGCACGCCACAAATGTGTCGTCTGGCCTGCTGATCCCCTTCATGCCCCATTACCCCCAGCAGTTGGCACGACGATTTGTTTAGCGCAGCGCTGGCCTCGCTTGCAGACGAGCCCTGTGTCCAAACGGGAAGCTCTCAACCTCCGGTTTTCTTCTCGAAGGACAAATCGTTTGGGGCACTCAAGTCCATGAAACTCCAGCCTGCTGGGAACTGTTTGCAGACTACATGCAGCACTTGCCAGCGGTAAAAGGCCTCCTGACAAGCTCGGTATTGTGTCCTGCCACGGGATTACTGGGTTCCTTGAGGAAAACTGGGCCCAGGCCTACCTGCCTCTGAGCTGGGACTTCAGGGTGACATACCAGAAAGCAGCCTGAACTGGATTTCAGTGGGCATGAGGCTCTTAAACACGCTTCAGGCTGCAATTAGGGCCTTTAAAGAGCAAAGAGTTGGGCAGGATTGTAAAGGGCCAGAACAAGGAGACTTGTCCTATTCCGAGAAGCTGTTAGGGTACCATCAGCCACAGATGCTAAATGTTACTGAAGCACAGCCTCCTTCAGGTATCTGTGGCTCAGGACAAGGACTAGAGAAACCTGGATAAGTGAAAAGCCCACATGGAAGTGCACAAGCTTTAGACAGAGGAACTCCTTGGGTCTGGGGCTGCTGCCTACATATTCTGCCTAACCAGTAAGCTGTGCCCCAAGGCGCAGACCTGAAACAGACTTTGGCGTGGCATCAGTCCCTCCTGGGGTGAAGAGCAGAGCCCACCAACGCACATTCACCAAGATCCAGTAGGGAACTGTTGTTGCCAGTCTTAATGAGAGCCAAATGGCTGCCCCTCCCTGAGCTAACAGCTCCAGCTGGGGCAGCTTTGCTTCTCTTTTCCCCCTAGGATGCATAAAATGCGTTTTTGCTCTCCTTCCTGACACCAGAAAAGGCTGGATCGCTTCCCACTGTACTGTGAGAGCTTGAAACTTGGCCATGCTATTTACAGCATCTTCTTTGCCCGGAGGAATTGGAGCCGCATCGTGATTTTTCCACCATATGCAGGCAGCAGGCGCGGCTGCATGTGCCAGCACCGCTACCCAGCGAGCTGAGCCCTACCTGTCGGTGCTTCCCCGCGGCCGCTCCAAGTACTACGGCGAGAGATTTCCCAAAGGACACAGCCTGCTGGCACTCAGCTCCGTCGTTCTTGGTGCTCGGATGCATCCATCCTTCAATTGTTAGCGGGAAAGGACAAATTAAAGAAAGGCCCTGAAGGGTGGGGCTCCCTTTCTGGTCTTCTCAGCAGAAATGTTAGCTTTTGGCTGCACAGAGGTTTTTCAACTGGAGTTAAGTGACTCAGAAGCCTCACATCTATTGATTTTCAGTGGGAATGGGGCTCCCAGATTCCTGCTGGAGCTGCAGAAGAGCTTGTTCTGCCCGGGAGTGTCTAGAGAAACAGCCAGTCCCTCCCACCTCTCCTTTAACCACCCCAAGAGGGGCTATGGGGACCCTGGGGTCCTCTGGCTGGCGAGGTACAACTTGGGGGGAGTTTTACGATGCTGGCAGTGGGGCTGGCATCGAGGAGCATGGCCAGGCTGGAAACCTCCCAGACGACAAACCACAAACACCTCGCTGGCAGAGCAAGCAGATGTGGGTTCCCAAAGATGTGTCTTTCCATGGCTTCCATCTGAAGCTCATTCCTACCTTGCACAGGGGAAAAGGTGAAGTGAAAGTACCAAGCTTCAAGTCTGAACAAAATGCTGACCTGTTTTAGGGTTTTTAGTGCTAATAAATTTATTAGGATATTAAGACTACGTGTCTTTCTGAAGACATACCTTGGTCAAACCCAAGTAGCTGGGCTCAGAGGCAAGAAACTGAGCAAAACTGCACAACTGCATACAAAGATTTGATCAAACTGTCTAAAAAGTATCTTTCAACCTCAGGATCTATCGAGGAGTTATTGCCTTCATCTATTGATAAATATTAAATATGAGTAGCTGGCTTGTTTTCCAGAAATCAGCAGGTAATCTAAAGATATTAAACCACAAGAAGGTTTCACTCTGAAGGTGGTGCAGAGAACTTGCCTGCTAGGACAGGACAACAGAGCAGTTCTGGGGACTGCAGCAGTTCCCAAGCCTGGGCTGGTTTTCCACCTAACTTTGGGTGAGACCCTTCACATCTCTGATCAGATGTAGTCCAAAGGAACTAGATGTAATTATTACAAAGACTGAGATCATAAATCTGAGACAGCACTGGAAAAAAGCTACAAATCATGCAGGAAAGATCCAGCCACGGCTGCAAAATTCCCAAGGATTCAAACTCAACTTTGTATTAAGATGTAAAGCAAAAGAAAAAGGGAAGAAAACAAACAAACAAGAGCAAAGCAAGCATGCTCTCACACCACTCTGGCAGCAGAAGGGTTTTGAAACGAGTGTCCCACACCAGGGCGAGGGTGATGACACCTCCAGAAGCACGTCCCCTGCGGAGCACAGCGCAAGATGCCAGGAGCCAGCCCAGTGCACCTCGCTCAGCCTGCGGCGATGGGCTGCTCTTCTTTCTGCTCAGGGCAAGGCGAGCAGCCCTGGCAGCACCAGCCGATCCGGCCTGCCTCTGCTCACCTCTTGTTTCACAGGAACCGGGAGCTGTGGTTCGCATTCCTCAAAAAACCTAGACTGCTTGTTTCCAGAGCTTTCTTGCAGGATAGCAAATAATAAGTATTTCCTAGGCCAACCTGAGGTTTTCTATCCCAGGCAAATAAATTTGATCAAGGGAGGAGAAAAGACAAACTGCACTAGCAACAGCATTGAGCTCAGGGAACTTCATTTTTCACAGTTCAAATGAAACCCACAGAGGAGTTGTTTCAAGGCTAAACGTTTGTGTGCACAGGTACGTCTGATAAATACTTGCAGAGAGATGCTGGTGCAGTGCGATGCTTCTGAAGGGGCTGTGCTATGTCTGAAAACATCTAAACTGCAATAAGACATGATAGTTTAAAAGGGAAAAGAAGGGGAAAAAAAGCCTGCTTACCTTAATCAAGATTTGGTAGTAATTTCTGATATAAGGGAAAAACATTTAGAGCTTTGCTTCTGATCAAGTATACCTAAGAGCCATTATCTCACATGGAATGGGATGGGTTTGCCAGCATAGGAGGACTCACCATTTATCAACCTCTTTGGGATTAATGAGTTTTCTGGTTCCTGATCCCAGCAGAGCCAGCAGTCTGGTAAAGGTGGCAGTCGAACAGGGCACAGTGCAGTGAGCATCAGCACCCAAACACGAGAAAGGGAAGAGCAGACAATAACCACCAGTAGAAACGCAAGGGACAGGTGAAAAGGCAGGAGGATATTTTTCATGTTTGCATGTTTTTCGTGGTGGCACAGCAATGAGACTGGACCCTGGAATCTAATGGCAGCTCCTCCAAAACCCAGACAGGGTCAGGTGGTGTTTGGTGTTGCTTTTTTTTTGTTGTTCTCCTTAATCTTACATCCAAGGATGGAAGATTTCTTTGAAAGGCAACTACATTCCAACATAAAGCAAACCCCCAGCTACGTGGCTAGCCAGAACCAGAACCTCAGTCCACAAGTTCCTGCGTGGAGACCTCCAAACTTAGCTCTTCCCAGGCACTTTCCAGGAGCTAGGAGCAAAAGCAAGTTCCATATTTCATCCATAAACATCTCAGAAGAAAACGACAACTGTCTATACACACAACAACAGAGCCACAATGTTAAAAAACAAGGCAGTAATATCCATCTCCCCCGTCACCTCCCTCAGCTAAAAGCCAGCATGGTCTGCCTTAAATTTCAGCTCCGAGTGCTTTGCACAGGATACGCATCATCCCCACGAAACAAATGGATCCATTTCATTTTTTCCACTTCAAGTCGCTGGTGAGTTCAACTTTGGCACTCCAACAAAAAAAGGCTTCATTGCCAGCACGCACAGCGCGCTGGAACCAGAGCGGGGTGAGAGGAATGGAAAGTCATTTATAAAGCACATTCTGCAGCAGGGAGAATTATTGGGCTTTACCTCTGGATTATATGTTACATTTCTTTATATAACATTGTGTTTAACTCATAACAGTCTGCAGGCAAGAGGGGGAGAAAGGTAAAAGTTTAATTTTTTTTTTTTTTGAGATTTATAATAACAGAAGTATACAAATATTTGATTTTTAATGACATTTTGCTGTATTTTCCACAGATCTAGGACTCTAACAGCTTGCTCCTGAGGTTCATCACCTTGCTAAGGGTTCCCCCAGCACTTTGCAAAGACGTGGAACAATGTGAAAGTCAGCAGGCTTTACCCCAAGAAGCATCTGTGATCGCAGGGGGGTCCCTGGGAGCGGCAGCCACAGAGCATCACCAGGAGCAAGGTGGTCTCAGACTATTTCAAGTGTGACCACCATGATTCGGGGAACCTCAGTGTAACATAACAGTGTTTTCTTTCACAAGACAGAGAAGGAAACAGCACAATTCTTTATCATCCAACCTGAAATTAAAACTGGTAGTGTGAAAAGTTTCAATTTTGGTTATACTGACACTTTACTGTCAAAAAGGCTTTATTCAGAAATTCCCAAACAGCCTGAGCTTGCACCAATACATCTCCAACTTTCGTCTGAAAACATCTGTTGTTTTGTTTTGTGTTCCCCCAAATACACACTCTCTTCCCTTTCAGACCACTGCCCGATAGCTGATTTAATCCAAGAACTCTCCTTTCTTCTTACAACCTCCCTCATCCTTTCTTGCCCGGTTGGCACACTGCGGTAGCTTATCCTGTTTAAGTAGTTTGCAGAGTCAAATTGAGCGCCACGCCGTGTTTGTCTTACGTCCCATGAATTTACAAGTACCCTGTCCTGGGAGTGCTGCTGGCTACTCGTGTGGCCATCGGTGTTTTTAACCATGCACAACCCCCCTGTGCAGAATACTTTTTCTTTTGACCAGCTCCTTTACTGATTTAGTAGGTTTTGAAGCGCCTGGGTGCATTCACATATCCCCGTCTCGCTGCAGACCTTGAGGTAACAACCTTGGTAACTGCTGGGGAACCAAAAGCCTTTCATTTGTTGCGGAGGTAAATGCAATAAATACACACACATCTCGGCAAAGCTTTCATGCAGACGGAATTTGGTCTTGTGTTCACTTGGAAAGCACTTTAAAACCTACTCCTGGCCGTAAATACATAATTGTAAAAAAGTCAGCGGGACTGCAAGTCCTGGTATTGAGTGCTACACCTAGTGGTAAGTGTTTGCAGGATTTGTGGCTTTTCTGACTTTTAAACAAATAATTACACAAAAACAACGTTTAGAGAAACAAGTCATAATACCCGGAGAAGGAGAGGAAAAAACACTCCAGAACGCTTCAGATACTTAAGCAGGGGGTCTATTCTTCTATCAGCATGCGAGAAATTTATGCAATTAAATTATAATCATTAATGAACCTCACCTACGAACACAGCCCATACGTCAGAAGAAAAAGCACAGCCACTCGAGCTGCAGTTTTACTGTAACGAGGCAGGAGCAACACCTGGTGCCCTGCTCTACACTACAAGGAGATGCTACGGCATCTTTCTTTTTTACCTGTCTGCTGCCCCTTCAAAACGCTTAAAATACCTTGGGTGTAGCAGGCATGTGAAAGGAGGAACAGCCTGCAAAGTACCCGGCACTGCACACCTGTGTTTTAATGCTGATTGCTCTCAGGAACTTCAGAAATTCACACTTGTACATTTTAAATGCAGTGCCTACAAATCAGGTATCACATATACGGATTGGAAAATGTAGTAGGTGCAGTTCAACGATCTTGTCCCTACCGTCCCTGAACAGCCACGGGACAAAACCACGACAAGGTGCTGGCAGCAGGGACCGGCACCTGCATCCCACTCCCTGGGAGCACCACAGTGCTTGGCTCAGGAGTCCCGGTCCCATTGCAAGGTCACCAACTCGCTGGGTCAGTGACCTTAAAAACCTCTCAGCAGGCAGGCAGAGCACTGAGTCGACTCAAACCAAAAGCTCTCACTGCAAATAACTTCTGGGGAAAAAAAGGGATCAGGAGAAATCTCTGCATTTCTTCTTTATTAGCAGCTTATTTTCTTTCTGTTTGAAACTTAGAGGGAAAAATAATTTCTGCGTCAAGGAGCCTTCTGCAGTCTGAACACCCTATGTCGTGTCACAAGATGAGCACAACGCCTGTGTTGCCCGCAAGATGTACCTCAAATTTGCAGATCCCAGCCTGCTCCATAAGCCTCAGTTAAGAAAGACTTTCCCGAATGCTTGTGGTTAACCAAAGCACGTGTAGACGCAGTGCTCTGATGCCTGACAACGCTCAGCCCGGCTGCCTGCCCCTCACCTGAGCTGGAGGAGCATTGGGTGTCGAAATGGCACCGCCTGGAGCACGGCATTTCCAACCAGCACCAACTTCCAGCACTGAGCTGTGAGCTGCAGAGACACCGAGCGCTTCCACTCCAGCTCACAAGTAAGAGCTTGAGGTTACGTGCCCGAGGCTACGGCGTGAAATTCATGGAGATGAGAGCACAAATCAGGAGTCTGTCTCCACCACCACCAGCCATACCCACCAACACGGGCAGCAGGAGGCACAGTCAGGAGAGGACGCAGCGGTAGGAAAGAAGCAGAGGGGTCTGAAGCGTCCTCCCTCCTTTCCCTGCTGAAAGCAGCTGGAGGGCCTGGTGAGACAGACCCAGCCCTGCTGCATGGTTAGCGCTGCTCACTTGCCAGTTGGAAGGAGACCCAGGTTTCAGGGGTCAAAACTCTTAAGTAACACTCCAGTTTCCAGCTCGCGTCTCCCGAGACGCAGAAACACCGTCCAGCTTGCTGCGGACATCATTTCCTTTTTATGTTCCTCGATTTTCAAATTACTAAGGAATACAAATGCCTTTAACAGCCATCTCCACGTGCTCGATGTACTCCACAGCTTCGGAAAAGATTTCCTAATAACCCAAGCTTACCTCAATCCCTTTTCGTTGGTGGCATTAGCAGGCAGAAGTTAAGCCAAGGGTGTTTGGTGTCGGGCATGACACAAGCTTGCAAGTCTCAGAGCATCAAGCGAGCCCCTGTCCGGATCAGAAGAGAAGTGAGCAGCAGGTTTTCTGTGGTTTCCACAGAGACACCGTGGTTGGGGTAGATGCGAGGATCATTTTGGAGCGTATCGGGCTCTTGCAGTCAGCTTGCTGGGACACTGTGCCCCTTCCCCTGTGTGGCCCTAGAGGACAGCCACTTTTATAAGTCACTGTACGAGGAGTGACTGCCCGACGGGTAGCTCACTGAATACAAAAGCATCTCTGCACCACCCCATGAAGATTCTGGCACACGCCGTACGCTGCTTTATTCCCATCACATCACCTGTTACCCCGCTGTGAGAGACTCTCCAAACACCGGATTAAAAGCAGATTGGAAGTTTTTGGAGCAGAGACTACAGTAACGTTCTCTCTACTTCCTGCTTAACGTTACCTCTTGTCTGGCTTTAAGTGTTCCGAGGAACCCGAGGCCATGGATGACGTGAGCCCTGGGGACCTGGGTGACTAGATGTGGCCTTCGGTGAAACCACGAGGCTCTGCGCTTTGCAGCACAGGGCCGCTGGCACCGACTGCCAGCACAGGTGCTCCCGTGCTGTGTCCTTCGTGCACCACTGAAAGCCTTTGAACCTGAAACACTTGGCAGAGCCGCTGCCACTTGAGTTACAGGCACGACTCCATTGGCTGCTAACCCATAATATGCCTTTATTCCTTAACCTGACCGGCCGTCAAAGGCAAACACTTCACTTTTTCACCGCAACATTTTTTTTCTTATTGATAAAGGGAGCAGAGATTTAACCCAACTTTTTTTCTTACCCTCACATTCACAGATTCTTTACAAATTAGAGGAAGGTTTAGTGCCAATACCGTCCTGACAGATCTCAGCCTAACTTCCAGGCAGCCTAGGTATGAAAGAAACCAGAAATCTTTTATGATACTACCACCGGAGACATTTAGACAGCTGACACTTTAACATGCTTCGGAATATACAATCATCACTTCAGGCAGTCATGCTTTTCAGGCAATAAACCATGATTTGCCTTGTCCTTCACCTGCACCAGTAATTTAATCCACTTCACTCAATTTAGTGACTGTCCTCTAAAAAGAGGAGCTGGAAACCCAGGTAATTAATTAAGAATAGAGTTTGAATTTGTACGGGAGAGGGAGAGCGCCAGAAGTAGTTTTATGGCATTATTCAAAATCTAAAGTTTCTAAACTGCATGCACTACAATGCTGGGAAAAAGCAACCGGGTTATAAAAACCGTTCCAGGACAGCAAACATTGTGTGCATACACAATACGCTTACAAGTGTGTATCGAGATCAGGAGATTAAACACCCTGGAGTCAGAGACTTCACAAAGAGATAGCGACTCCCACCATATCAGTGACTCCCACAATATTAGTGTCTCCCACAATATTCATTAGTCATTTTTTTATAAATATTTTTATACCTTTCTGTCTTCTGCCAACATTACTGACCAATTAATACGCTAAGATTTCCATATCACCAAGCAGAAAGACGTGAAGCATTGTGCAAACAACACGTGGTTGACTTAAAATTGCTAGGGCAACGTTAACCACCTGCAAAGTCCTTTTTTTATTTTCTTTCCTCCTCTGCCAAAAGGTGGGATTTCTATGAAGTTCCAGGGGAACTCCAAGGACTTGTTCTAGTAGTAATGACTGAGGTGTGGAAACCATCTCCATTTCTGGGCAGGCTGCGTGATCACCCCAGATAAATTACATCAAAGCCCGGGAGATGCGGCCAAGTTTCTCGTGGAGTTCTGAGGCTTGCCCAGTGCCGGTGGTTAACATCTCACCCAGCAAGGCACGCCTTTGAAGCTCAATGAGCCCAGCAAGCTGCTGGGACGGGATCTCGAGGTGGGCCATCCCTGTTCCCCGCCACTCTGCCCTCATCTCACGTACCCACAACGCACGGAGCTGAAGTGAACGGTTGGTAGGGCCTTGGGAGAGGAGACGCCTTCGCTCTCGGTTACAGCAGGTGACGAGGTGCCGGTGCCCACCAGTTCCACGAGGCACACTCAGATCAGCTGGGGAAGAGAAAACAGAGCGTGTTAACCCAAGCAAAGCTCTGCCCCGCTCTTCCTGGGGCCACTGCCCCAAGGACTCTCGAATGCAAACCCACAAATCTTTAAAGGACGCTGCTTGCCACAGGCAGCATGGCTGGGGAGGGGAACCAGGAGCAGGAGGTGTGTGTAAGGGCTCGTGTAAGCCCGTAAGAGCAGCAGCCATTTCCACGTACAGCTGCACAGAGCGGAACAGAAGAGGGGCTCTCTGCTCTGAGGGCAGAGAACTTACATCTTCGTGGCCTGAGAACTTACATGAACCCCTAAATATTTAGGGACACATCCGCACCCAGCCACTCTGGGCTTTCTGCAGGGCGCTAGTTACCCAAGCGTGCCGCAGGGCAGGGGCACCTCGAGCTGGCCCCACGCAGGTGCAGCACAGGTCTGGGAGGGAGAGCCTGAACGTGGGGTTTAGCACATGGGGAGCAAATAAACCCCTTGGGGACCCAGCACAGGGACACCCGAGTGGCACCACGTGCACTCCCAGCCCAGGCCTGGGCAAACCAGTGGAAAATGTGAACTAATAAGCTCCCCTGGACCCAGCTCGGCTCTGCGTGCAGCCATTCATGGAGTTCTGCTCTGCATCCTTTAGCGACCCTATTATCCCCGTTTCCTCATTGTCTGGGGTTTCAGTCGCCCCATTATTTCGGACAATGGAAAACAGACCGGGCCACGGTACCTTCCTTGACATTTTAACACCCACCCCTTTTCCTTTCTCTCGAAAGGAAAAGCGGCGCAAAGTTCAAAAAATAAAAAATAAAATTAAATAAAAACCATATCTCGGGTTCTGACCCCGAGCTCTGATCTGCCTGGGCAGTCTGACAGCCCGACCAGCTAAATGATCTGCCAGGGAAAAGATCTAACTACGTGTGTATATATATTAAGCTCTTATTTCACAGCTAATTAATTCATATTTCTATAAACACATACACCTCTTTATCCCAAGTTCCGTAAGTCAGCACATTTTTTCACCGCAGACCGCTGCGGCCCCCTTTCTTCCCCCCCCCCCCCACCTCCAAACTTTATAATAAAGCCCCGAAGTTCACAGAATGTCTCGCTATTGTTGCTTTAAAGAGGAATTCTCCTCCCCGCCTCCTCCTTTCTCCGGCTCTCGGAGGCACCACATGGCACAATAAGAGCCCTTTCATGTTCAAGACTCGCAGGCGTTGCTGTGGAAACTCACCCAGCCTCGGCCGAGTCTCCAAATAAATAGTGAAAATTCAAAAAAAAAAAAGAAAAACCGGAGCCCCGGCGGGCCCGAGCTGCAATCTCATCTGTACCACGCTGGCTTCGGGGGGACGCGAGGAGGCGAAATAATAACCTTTCGCCCAGATTAGTCACCTAAAAGCGGTGATTAGTTGAGACACAAGGACGCTTGTGCTGTTCCAACAAGTCTCGGGCCGAAGCCGGAGCACAAAGACACACGGAGATGTGGTGCAGAGCCCGGTGGCATGGGAATGGTGGCGTGGGGCTTCGCCCGTTCCTCTGCTCTCCCGCCCTCGTGCAAGCGCCTGGGGACAGACACAGCTTTGGAAGGAGTTTATCTAAGAGGCAATAAGCGGCACAAAGCGTCATTAATTGCTACCTTGCAGGAAACGCCGCCACAAAGAGAAACCCGTGCTTTCCCTATGAAAAAAAAGGGCTTTTTTTCCCCCCTTTCCCTCCCCTCCCTCTACGTGCTCAGACAAGCCACCGCTCGAGGCCCCCAGGATCTGCTATTATCAGTTAAGTCACGTCTAGTGCCAGGCAAAAGGTCATTTCAGGTCAGCCCCGAGATGAAAGGCAGGGGTAATGTATGTGGGAATGCAGGGAGGAGAGGGCGAGGGGGCGAGAGAGAAAAAAGGGAGGAAGGAAAAGGGATGCGAGTAGAGGAAGAGAAGGACAGGCGGAGGGAGGGAGACGACGAGCGGGTGATAGCAGGCTAAAAAGGAGCGGTCCCAGCGCCAGGAAGCAAATAAAAGACCAAACCGCAGCACCTCGGCTGCCACACTGCGCAAACTCGGCTCCTCGTCAAATCAAAAGGCTGCCACATTCGCCGGGGTCATCTTTTTAATTCGTTCTTTCTGGGAGGTTTTTCTGGTTCTCGTGGATTTTTTTTGTTGTGTTGTGTTGCCGCCTGTAAAACCTTTGCTGCTGCGAAAGGCAAATGCTTAAGGCAGAAAGGACTTAGCCATTGTCTGGGGCGTCTGCTCCAGCTTTGTCTGGGCACTACGAGAGGGAGAATGAGAGGTAGAGGCTCCATTTTTTTTTACCCCCCCTTCTTTTGACGCATCTAAAAAAAAGGAAACAAGTCGATTTTTGTGTTTAGCAGCGAAAAATAAGATCTCGTACTGCGGGGGCAGACAGCCCGCTCGGCATTTGCCTTGTCTCCCTTCTCCCCCTTCCACCTCCCGGCCCCCCTCCATAAGGTATTAGGCGGCGAGCGTTTTCAGCCGAGCCCATCAGTCATTCCTGAACCCGTTCCAAGGTTCCCCCTCCACCACCCCGGCTCCCTCCGCCTCCCCCTGCTCCCAGCCCCGGCTCTACTTGTCTAACAAATCATTTCTGCAGGACAAGCGACCGGCTCATGCCGAGATCGCGCACACAACCCCGGCACCGTCAGGGGGAGGGAGAGCTTTGGTGGATATTTTTTTGGTTCCTTTATTTGCAAAAAACATCCCCGTGCTGGGATGCTTTCCTCCTCCGTGCTCTCCCCCAGCCCCTCCAAGCCCAAGCTGACCACGCTGCTTTGGCCTGAAGCTTCATCAGAGCACACCTCGGGAATTCCATCACACAAAACCTCCCCTTTACCAGCGCGTGGCGGCACGGTGGGATCCCTTTGGGCACGGCCTCACCCAGCCTCCTAGAAGCATCCTCGGTGCTTTCGGCCCGAGGAAGGGTTTTGGGGCCGGGCGTGCAGGAGGTGCTGCTGCCCGCCCCATGCCCATCTCCGTGCACACAGCTTCAGGGCTTCCTACAGGCGGGGCAGAGGGCAGGCTACCTGGGGACTGCCTGCGGTTGGCTTTGGTAGCGGCAGGACGCTCCGTCTGCTGGGCTCAGGAGGGTTCTTGCGCTACCCGGGGGCTCTGAGGAGCTGCCCACAGCCAAGTCGGGGTGACCCAGGGCTCTGCCACCCCACCAGCGCCCCACAGCAAACGCTCTCTGACCGCGACACCGGGATGTGAGGCCACGCAGCCCAGCCACCAGCCTCCTAGCACAAGCTTTAGGGTTAAAAAAAGCTCTGGACATGCAGAACAAGGCCCAGGTGAGGCCTCTGGAAGCTGCTGATAACGGCGACATTCCCATACAAGCTACTTTCGGCGGGCTGTAATTTTCATTATTGTTCCGGCAGACATTGGAACCAATCAATTAAAACTCATTTTAGGATCTCGCGGGCAGAACCCAGAGCCCTCCGAGATACCCAGCGCCTCCACGGCTAGGGCTTGGAAGCCCAAGGTTTCAGTCCCCTACCTAATTAATCGGGATGAATTAGGTTCCCTCTCTCCTCCCCACGTTCTTCATTGACAATAAATTACACCGTGCTTTTTTTTTTTCCCCATTCACTCCAAGTTCCTAGCAGACGTGCTGCTCGTCCTCGTTTGTCATTTTATTACGGCGCTAGCGAAGGCGCGCAGTCGCAGGCCCGCCATCAGTCCTGCTGGGCTCTGACGTCTCCCTGCAACTTCCTGCACCTCCGAAGAAGATTCCTACACAATTCACTCCTTACTGGAAAACCCTGGGGCTTCTGTTCATCTACGGGTTTTCCCCTGCTGGAGGTTAAGACACTTCCTGGTGCCGTTTGCCCCTTTCTCAGAGCTCTTCGCCAAATAAAACCCACTCCCTGCTTTGCTGAGGTGCCAGCTCGCAAAATACAGCGAAAAATTAGATTCAAACGTCCCTTCTTGTCACAAAAGCCGCTCCAAGCCCACAGCTCCATTGCTCACATCCCCGTTTCTCCAGCTGTGGCCCTCTGAAGGGTTAAAGCAAGTCACAGTTGTGGATGAAGACCACGGTGCAGGTGGGAGCGCACTAATTGGGCAAGTGAGCAATAAGGAAAGAGCTGGGGATGGTGGAAAGGGTTGGGGTGGGTTTTTTGCAGCAGACACAACAATTGCAAGCGCCAAGCTCTGTGAACGGAGGTAAAACCATAAAATTTAGTGGCTTGACACTGCCCCACGATCCTCACTGAGCCCAAGAAGAGCCGTGCCACCACCGGGACCGATTCTACCCATCCACGTGCGTTCGCCACATCTCGAGAAGTACCTGGAGGGCAAACCTCCGGAGCCACCTCAGGTTGTGCCGGCCAGGTTCTTGGGGCCACCAGCCCCAAGCCTCCAGCTGAGAGCTGAGCCAGGCGCCGGGGCCGTGATGGAAGCGCACAGCTGCGGTTTTCAGCCAGCTCCCAGGAAAAAAAAAAAGAAGTTTGAAGTTTGGCTCAGGTTTCACAGTTCTGAGGAAACAAAGATAAATATTATTAATGATTATGAGCAGGTAGGCAGAAATACCAGCAGGGGAAGATAAAAATAAAATCCCCAGCTACAGCTCAGTCCAAGTTCCTTCCCTGATTTCCCCGATGCCTGGCTCTGTTAACGCAAGAACCAGGAGAGCGATGCTGTTCGGCACATGCGGTGGTTGCCACCTCTGAGCTTCCAGCAAGCTACAGAAGAGGCAGGGAAATGCAGAGAAAGACCTCACAACACAGCTACACCCCAAACTGCAGCTCTAAGGCCACAGCTGGTCACCTTTAGGGCAGAATCCCTCGGAATCAGGGAGCATCCACTGTCCTGCACCGTGGAAAAGCCCAGCTGCTCCAGCTTGAGCTCAGGGTACGCTGCTTCAAAGAGATTTATTGCAAAGAGTCAACGTGCGCGTTAGGGGAAGAGGTCTGGAAAGCATGACACAGCCTGAATGACTTACTGCTGGGCTGAAAAAAATCACAGGACTTCGAGAAAGGGGGCTGGGGGCTAGTGGTGGGGCAGGTGGGGAGCATAAATACAAACACCTCGAGGGCTGGGACAAAAGGGAAGAAAAGAACTGTCACTTCGAATAGCAGGTTTCAGCACAGGGAGCACTGGATTTGCTCACCAGCAGGTTCAGCAGCAAAACCCTGAGTGGGAAGCCAGGTGCCAAGGGACAGCCTGGGATCTGAAGTCCTCCCTGGCAAGCATCTCCTCCAGCCTGATGACTGCAGAGAAATTTAAGTTCCTCCGCCATGCAGAGGTGAAATCGTGGGAGTCACCGAGTCTGGAGAGGGGTTTCATTCTCCTTATGAAACCCCTCTTTTTTTCTTCTCATCTAAGTATTGAGTGGAGCGGAGCAGACCCAGCACAGTATTCGTGGCAGCTCACAGGGAGTGAATCTCCGAAACTTATTTTAAAATAGGAATAGCAAAGAACTCGCAGTGAAATTAGAAATGTAAATGTATTTCTGATACCAGCTTCAGATTCCCTCCCCCCAGCCCGCTTCCTGAAAATTAGTGTGTAAGCCTCTGCCACCAGATTTCCAAGATAGCTTCCTGTAATAGGACTGGAGGCATATGCCATCAGCACCTGAATATTACTTTGTTGTTAGGGCCCTGCCATATGTTTCCTATTTAAAAAAATTACTTTATATCACAGGAAGCCACTTTTTCTTGCAACAATAGCAGAGGTTCGGGTAACCGTTTCACCCATAGAGGGAAAAAATAAGGACTAACCACCAGCTACAGCAGCTTTACCAAAGCATTACCTTTTTTTTCCCCCTTTTTGAGTCCTCATATTCAACAAATCTTACGTTCTGATTAATTTATTCAGTGAAATGGTGCTATTGCAACAGCAGCCAGTGGAAATTAAAAGACTTCAGGATGTGAACAACATGTTGGAATGGTGTCAGCTTCCTCGGTCCCCATGCCTCCAAATCAAACTCAGCTTTACACAGGGACAGCAAACTTGACATCCGGCAGAGTGTTGGGCTCTTGGACAACGGGACACCTCTCCGTCATGACGACTGAGGGCACTTGACACACAGCACCTGAAATTGCGCTAGAAATACCTGCTGATGCTACACAAAACCACAACACGGAGTATCTGGATTGGAACGCAGATGGGAGCCTGCCAAAGATACATTTTTCATTTGAAAAGGAAAGTCTCTTTCAAACAACGTTGTTTGCAGTGACAGCGATTATTTCCCCTCCCGAAAAACATCCCGAGCACATTTCGGTTTGACAGGCGCCGCGTCGCTCCATGCCTGAGGCAGGAGGCCAGGCAGCACCGTGGGAGAGGGAGCGAAGCGCCTCCCCTACAAAGGGGGAGCAAGAAGCGTTGGAATTACACTTCCTGATGTCTTATTCCTGGAACCTAAATCATTTGGGTTTTCAACTACAATATTTAGTGTTTGATTTCTAGCAGGAACAAAAAAAAAATGTCTTCCTCAGAAGCTCTCCTGGAAAAGCTCCACATCCCCTTCCTCCTGTGCCAGCTGGCCAAGCACCCAGAAACATGGCACCAGGCAGCACTTGCTTGGGGGTATTTATTTCCCTTCGGTACCGAGGTAGACATTCGATGTGTCTCTTGACAGAAACCGAAGGTGTAAAAAGATTTAAGGAAGTGCAAATGGTAAGGAAAGCTTTCCGAAGACGAAGGGTTCAGTATTTCCGTGGTTTTGAGGTATTCTGAAGGTGGCAGGTACACCCGCTTTAGGAGGGGTAAGGGAGCAGAGCCTCAAACTCTGCTCTGTCAGAAACTTATTTCCCATTTCACTCAATGAGAGCTGGGAGTTTTCGGTCGCCATTGTCAGAAGATTTCCAGGCAGATGCAGCAGAGCGCTAAAGCTGGTTCGTCATCGAATTTAGGCTGTCAAAACATATATTTGAGTTTGAGTTGAAAATCTCAAGATATTTTTGGAAAAAAATGAAAATATATGACAAACTCTGCCTTGTTCTGAACACAAGCATTTTAGGTTTTATACCCCAATCTAGATTTCCTCCTGAGGAATGAAGCACTGCTCAGAGCAGAGAACTCTGGCACACGCAGTCTATCCTGGCCTCGCCACGCTGTAACTCAGACTTGTTCCTCTGAAATCCCCCCAGATTCAGAGTCAGACACCAGATACCCATTCCCTCAGAGGTTTGGCTGAGCTTCGCTCAAGATATTTTGATGTTTCCAGTCCTAGATGAAACCACACGACTCCCAAATGTGTGAAAATTAGCAAACAAATACTTAGGGTTAAAGAAAAAAATAAAAATCTGCCAAGCAGATATTTTGGACAAAGCTTCTGGTTGGCTCCGGGTGTGCGCGAAGTGGTTCAAGCCACCATCTGCACTAGAGACGGCAGCGGGATGCGACGGGAGCGCAGACACAACACGGCGGAGGCAGCTCGCCCTCACCATTGTCTTTCAGCCTCTGGGAGCTCTGCCTGCATCTGGCAGAAAAGTTGATCAACTTGGGGTAGCTAATCAGGCCGCTGCAATTTCCGGCCCTTTCTTTTCCCAGATTCCTCAGATCAAAGTTCAAGTCCCAGAATTATTATTCCCCCGAATGCTTAATGAGCTCCAACCGAGGGACACCAAAGGCAAAGCTAAAACATTGACCGTGCACTTCATTGAGTTTGGCCAATGTGGCTAAAAACAAGAGGGTGGGATCCATGGCATGCAAAATCACAATATACAGACTTGTATTTTAATCCAATTAAGATTCCTACGCGTGAGAAGGGATAGCAAAGTGCTTCGGTCACTTTGTAAAGAGACGTCTGCTTTCCTCGTTGCTTTCCCCACATTAAAATTTCTCAAAGGTAGAACCGGCCTTGTCGTCAATCATCTCTGAAGAACTCTCTTTTGGGAGAGCAGCAGAGCCCCACAAGCACAAAAGCTTCCTTGAAGACTAAAGTTCAGGACGTTGAAATGCAAAAGTCAGATTTTGCCAGGAGGCATGATTTCTGAAGCCAGATGATTCCACCTCAGATTAAGTTATTGAAGATCTTTGCATGCAGAAACATTTCTTTGTTCTGGCAAACACTCCTCGCGTTTTCTATTCACAAACGTGACCCCTAGGAAAGGCAGCCAAGATTCTTTTGCATTACCAGGTCAGAATGTTCAGGGCCCAATTATTTTAATAGTTATTAAAAAAACTGACAATGGTTCAGTACGCCAGCGAGAATAGCATTCAGGGACTTAACAAGTCACTCACTCTAACATCTGGCATGTTCTTTCGAGAAGACTAAACACATGGAGAGTCTTGCTGCAAAAGTCAATGGAAAGGAATGATAATTGCTCATTAGAATGCCTCCTCCACAGGTTATTTTTAACTTCCTCTACTCTTTCTAATCATGGTGCATGCATCAGATGATACTGAAAAGGGTCAGCGCCTAGGTTTTTTCCTCTCCAAAAACACACTTGCAACAAAGCCTCTTTATGAAGCTAAAGATTCACAAGCCACACGGATGGCACCTGTTTTGTTTTTAAACTACAGGCAGGGGCCCAAAGCAAACACTCCCCGAGCCCCATGCCCCCCTCAGCTGGCACCAGATTGCAAAGGCAAAGACACTGACTATAAAAATCACGAGCATTCTTTTAATCTCTGATGAAGAAAATCCTTTTCCCTCTCCCTCGGCTTTAAGAATACCGCGCATGGGAACAATCTGAGATGCCCCCTGCACGGACGACATAGGTAAGGGAGAACAAGGACAGAGCCCTAATATCAGGAGCCTGATGTCAACAAAGCGATAAAGCAGAAGCCACCAAGTGTCGAATGGAGCCAAACAGCTATTTATCCGCTTTTGAAGGAAGAAAAATTCTGGCTGAATTTCTAGTGTATTTCATATCATGTTTTCAAGCCTAGGGGCTGTAGGGCTTCTGCTGTCACAAAATCAGTGTCACCAGAGCATACCCACAAGTATGCAGAGGAGAGTCAGCAAACTGGTCAGGTCTGCCAACTGCTCTTGAAAGGCTGGGCTGTGTTAGCCCAGCTTGGCAGGGATGCCTTTATATCCCCGAGTGCATCTCCTCTGCCTTTCAGGCGGTGCAATGCAAAGACATCCCAGCTCAGCCCCGTCTGAATGAGTTCAGGTCTTTTCGCTGAACCCATCACCGTAGCATCTGAGCCTTTGTAACTGACACAAAAACTATTTCCATGGGTCACCCCACTTCCTCCCAGCCCAGATACATTAAACTTTTTTTTTTAATGGGGGTTCAGTGGAGCATTAGGAAAAAGGGGTGATTCTTTGTGGTGCAACATCAAAGACTGCACACAAGGAATCTTGTTCTGAAGCCTCTCACCAGGAAAAGCCGAGCAAATGAAAAGCTCACATCAGACAGCTAGAAGACAGCAAAGGCAACGGACCTAGAGGCACAAGGAAAGCCTAAATCCAACGGTTTACAGCCAAGACTCAGGAGGCTGGGTCCTTACTTAAGGCTTTTTTAAAACAGCATAAAGCCATTTGAAGAGGAACCGAAGGACACGCTCATAATGGGCTGCAATTTATTTGTTTATCTGTCTGTTTTTAATGAAGGAACCACAGAGCCTACTGGAGAATATCCGAGTTTCACTTGTCATTGTCCCGGCCGTTCCCTGGAAGCCCTGCCACCACATCAAACAGAGCCACAGCTCCCCAGGAGCGGGGCCTTGAAGGCCGCTGCAGGGCCCGAGCCCCGGGGGAGGCAGCGGCCGGACGCTCCCGGAATGCAAATCCGCCGTCAGCAGCCAGACACGACCCCGACAGCGGCCGTGCAAGAATCCCTCCCTCACGCCTCCGGCACCGACCTGTCCCCGGACCACCCTGGGAGGATGAATTGCAGGCGGAGGAGCTGGGCTGAGGCACCAAGGCCTTTTCAAGGCCTGGTAACTGGAGCAGAGCTGCCAACAAGCAGGCCACCTGCACGGCTGCCACCGGGGTGTTGGATGCCCTCTGCTCCAGCTGGTCCCTGTCTGCCAAACCACCTCACGTCCACCTCACAGCTGCGAAGTGACATTTGGGCTAAAAAAAGCCACATTGTGGAGGTAAAAGGCTGCAGATCCCAGGGAAGATTTGGGCCTGAGCCCCCCAGCCTCCCCAAACTCCTCAACTCTTCTCCCACACTTGTTAAACCCCCCTGCTCCTCACAGGGTCGTATTCCTCATTAGCACCGAGTTTTGCTGAACAGAGAAGCAAACCGGGGTGGCAAACGACGCAAAAAGGGCTCAGGCTGAATTAACCCTCCCTTCTGGGTCAAGTTTTCCTCCAAGGCCATGCGGCCTTTCCGCTGCCGCATGCACAGTGCAACACTGACCTCCTGTGGCTGCTGCTCCTCAGGCACGGCCCAGAGCAGCGAGCAGGGCCTCTTCCCTCTTCCCCTTCCTGCCAGGTGACCGTTTACATTATCTATTCACTTTATCTGAGCAAAGGGGCATGGCAAATTCCCTCCACGCATCCCTCTACTTGCTTTGTCCGCCGGGTGTCCGAGGGTGAAGGGCAGCTTGCCTTCGCTGAACTGCTGGCATCAGTCCCATGACAAAGCGCTTCCTTCTGGAGATAAAACTGGTCCTTGCCTGGGTCAGAAGGGGTCCAAGGGATGTACAAATTCCCATAAAACATACAGTCATAATACAATCACAACAGGATGTACAGTCATTGCCACAGACATCACCCTCCTGCACAGAGTGGGGAGGCAGCACGTTCAGGTTTTTATCACAGCTCCCAGGTGTTCAAACAGCTTCCATCGTGTGGTTGCTTCCTACAGGCTTATGGTCTTTTACCCCAGGGCAGTCTAAAAATCCCTTCTGGGAGACAAATGCTTACTGTCCACAGGTCTGCACCCAAAATACCACGCTGACCTGCCGTACAGCTCAGAGCTCCCAGAAGCGAGGAATCAAGCAGCAAATCCAAGTGCTTTTAAAAGGTCACCGTGGTAAAAGACTCCAAAAATCAAAGTCCCTCTCAAAAATGTCAGGCCTGCATTCATCTGCCATAGGCTTGCAAGCGAGCTTGTTCCTGCAGAGCTCGGCTTCCAGCTGGCTCTGCCCCAGAGCATATCAGGAGTGGGAAGACCCCTTTGACAGCAGACTAATATAAGACAGTCCCAAGCCTCAACTTTCCAAGAGTCCAAGAAGAAAAGGACTCTGTGATAACCTTGCAGGAAGAAGGAGACAGCAGATCCTCATTGGATTTCCCCATTTAGGACTGGGGGAAGCCTATCTACGCAGCTGAGCTGGGCAGAAGCAGCTGATGCCAGCCTCAGCCACCCCCTGGGTACCACCAGGGATGCTCAGCAGCCCCTACCCCTGCACTGCCTCGCTCCTGGGAGCCTCACACATTCCCAAGAACCACAGTTCGACTATCCACAGAGCCTACTGCCTCCAGATACCAGCAGAAAACTTTTGTTGTTCCTGACTGGTTTCAAATATTTGAGGATCTTCTGTAAAAACGCCTGGTGTTAGGAGCCTTTAATGCTGAACAGCAGTGACTCGCCACTCCAGCTGCATCCTGGATGACAATAGGAAATCATCAGGGGCTGTGCCTCACAGAGCAAAGTTAAACCTGTTTGATAGCTCTGAGTGACCCCAAAACCTCCCAAGGCCCTGCAGGTCCAACTTGGAAGCTGTACAGAGGTACACTTGGCCAATAGCCACAACCTGCCATAGGGAAAGTCTTCTTCCTCTGCTGTGCCAGTGGGAAAGGAGGGAACCAAGAACTGCTGCCCATGCCAGAAGCTGTTAATCAGCTGGGTTTTTGGCCCTGTACAGAGCAGTGGCTCCTGCTGAGCTGAGACTTATAAACCTACATTTCCACTCCCTGCCCGCCCCTCATTTCAAACACTGGGTTTTAAATGATGCATAACCCTTCCGGGCCTTCTGCCTGGGCACAGAAACTTTCCCATATCAAGGGAATTAAAAACTAGGTTACACATACTTGTCACACCAGAAAGTTCCTTAAAGCAGCTGCAAAAGACTTCATTTGGTCACTTCTCGTCAGAGGCCTGTGAGCAGATGCCCTGCAGAGGCTGGAGGTGTTAGATCACAGCCGAAACACAGCGGCAATAGGCTGGTGGTGGTCCAGCCAGCCCCATGTGTTTCACAGGCTTGTTCCCCAACAGCTATCAGCCTTCCCAGAATTTGTCAGGGTGAAGCCATAAAAGTCTTGTAAGATATTAAACTGACACTACACCTGAATGCATACATTCATTACTCTGAGTGCTGGATCCTTAACTGAGCACGTTGTAGCTCTACCACCCCTGAAGGAAGCCGCATGGCAATGCTTGGATCTGGAGCATCCCAAAGTACAAAAGATAGGTTTCCACATGGGGCATTTTCTCTGCCAACTCCACATTATTTAAAGACAAGGTAGAAGCACTCTGATTCTTTTTTAAAGCCCTCTCCTCAACACATGGTGTACATGTCATCGATACACAATTAACTGCATGTGTGCAATGACGGAGACATTGGCAGAAGAAATGTACGTCTAAAGGAGAAGAAAAGCAAAGAGACGTGCCGTGACATGTTATCATTAGGGAGTCATAATTTCCTTCCTGTAGTCATACAACAGCTGTCACTAACATCTTGAACACAGACCATGTATTAGAATACCATAGCAAATGCCTTTTCAGGCGAAAGAAAGAGAGGGCATGTTAACTGGGTGAATAGCAGGAAGAATATTTTGACAGCTTGAATGCATTAACCTCCCCGTCAAACGCCCACAACCTTTGCTAGAACTTTGCTTGGTAGTCACCTTCCTTCGATATATCCATCGCAGGCACAGCCCGAGGCCTCGGCTGCCAGGGGCTGGTTTCTGTAGGCAGGGGACGTGCATCGTCCGTAGTCACCTCTGGGGAGCATCTCTCCATCTCCATGCTCCCAGCTTTCAGTGGGAGGGTTCAGAAGGACCCAAGTGGAGGTCTAACACAGCACAACGTCCTGTCGTGCGGACAGAGGGAATGGTACCGCCGGTTGGTGTTGCATGTGAGAATATCTCCTCTAGCCCTGTCTTCAGGAGCAGGGAAGGCATTTTCTTCTTCTAGCTAAGAACCTGGAAACCAACACAGATGTCCCAAAGATGCTCTAGTTGGTGTTTCAAAACAGAAACAATTCAGCCTAAGCAACTAGATTCCTTGTTGTTTCTGCCTCAGTCTTGTACCTTCTGAGAAAGCCACACACCACCAGCTTCAGCAGGAACCCACCTTCTCCTAGCAATAACATCAGCCAACTCATTTTAAGAACGGCTTTTAACTCACATGAATGAGGACCTCAAAGGTTACCATGATAGGGACGTGTTCAAACGCCTTGAATGTTTGCCATAAGTAGTTTATCCAAGGCAGGCTGATTATTAAAGCTTTCAGCACAGTTTATTCAGGAGTGCTAGTTCTCATTACAAGGCAGGCTGCAACAATTCATCAATCTTGGGCAAAAGATAATTAATCAGCACCCAGAGCCATTTTTGCAAATACAAAGCCTGATTGAAACAAACCAAAATAAGAAAAAAAAATAGAAACCCATGACAGAACTGTTGGCACTTGCCAACTCCTCTTGATTAAACTTATTTTCACCTCCAGGTGCATACACAGGATGAGTTTTGTTAATTAAACCTGCCAGTCAACTCATTATGCATTCAATTAAAAGAGCCTGATGCCTTGATTTTATGCAGCTGGCGGGCTGCGTGGTGACAGACTCACAGGCCTGTGCTGTCAGAGTGCATGAGTTCGAATGGGGAAGGCAGAAGAGAAGCTCCAAAATATGGCTAAGTGCGATATTTGCTAATTGGACATCCTCTTGGTGTGTGTTTCATTTTTTCCGAGGCTCTAATGGATGGGGCTGTTTAGCAGCCGTGCAGCCTGGCTGGAAGTGGAACTTGCTGCAGAGAGGGGAATTTCGCGTTCGTCTCCTTTGGAAAGCCGCATAGACGCTCAGAATATTCATGATAGACGCTGGCAAGGTTAAGAGACGAGGAGAGTGGCACCTAGATGCCATGGTGATGAATGCTGCGTGAATAGATTAGACGGAGGCCCTGAAGCTTCCGTAAAATGGTGGGGGTTTCATTTAGATGAAAGATAGCCTTTATTCTTACGGCATCACACTGACAGCCGGCAGATCTGGATGCAGGCCCTGGCTCTGCCTCAAACTCCTTCCATGACCTTGAATAAATCCCAGAGGTCCCTACTTTCAAGGTGTTATATCTTTCAAGAGGCAACCCTTAGCCCCTCCGTGCTCCTCAGCTACCCACCGGTAACTGAAGGCTGCTGCCTCTGCTCTGCCTACTGCTCTGAGCTATTTATATTCGTCTTCCTAGGAGCAGACAATGTCGCTTGTTACGTGCTGCAAGAAAGCCTGTTACAATGGATCTCCGATCCCAGCCGACAAAGAGAAGGAAAGCCTGTAACATCTGCAACAAAAGAATGCGGGGCTGCCCGCAACGGCTCCGCGGCTACCTCACAGGGACATTTGTGAGCCTGCTTCACGCTGGCCACAAACGTGAGAAGTGACCTACAACAGAGGTGGCCCAACTGCTGGGCCCTGCGCAGAGAACTCATTTCCTTTCCACTGTTTCTGTTGTTGCTTTCAAGCCTGAAGGCTTTCGGCATAGCTTCGAGTGCAGACAAGAGGCACGCCATTCCACGACAACGTTAATGTCCTTTTGTCTGTGCTGTATGCACACTAATCGTGGGATATTCGGTTTCTGTTCCCAGCCAGAGGCCAGGAGATAATTCCTACTCATGTACACCATCTGATTTGGCTCCCGGGGGACAAGGGATCTCTGAATCATCAGCATCCGAGGAGAGCTGAAGACAAGGTGCTGGCACTCTGTGCTATGCTCCTGAGGATTCCCCCTTCTCAGAGGGTTTCTCTGGGCAGCCCTGAACTGATTGCCAGTTTCAGACCAAGGAAGAATTTTCTCCCTGGCTCAAACAGTCAGGGACAGCTGGGTTTGCTGCTTCACCCCATCTCAGACCATGCTCCAGTTCTTATTATTAACTGAGAATTTTATTTCATGCACATACCACCTATGGAGAGGCTTCAGGACACCTGCAATGGCATTGATTTCCCCTAGCCTTTTTTTTCCATAGTTCTTTATGGCCATGGCTTTCCATGTCTCTACTGCAGCTCTTTAGTTTGTTACTAGATATTTTGCAACTGATGGGGAATGATCCAGATGTTTCGTGGAGACCTGAGCTACACCTCTGTCCTAGAGCCGACCGTGAGTGTGAGGAACTGAACTTTGACCGAAGAGATCCCAGGAGTCTTGTATGTTTTTATCAGACCACAGAACTGAGCAGGTTTTGTTATTCTTGTAAGCTGCCCCGCTATCTGGTTTCACGTCCCCTGCAACCGCTGGAAGCAATGGCTCAGGCTCACGGGGATGTCTACGGACACAAAGAAGCACCAAACACTTGGTAAATCCCAACAGCTATCCGTAGCAACCTGAATCCTGCTGTCCACCAACATATGAGAACTGGTCCAAATCCAAAATGGCTCTTCCAGACCCCGGCTAGATGCAAATCAACCACAAGTCAAGCCTCTGTTCCCTTGCTGATTTTGCTGTTAGCAGCTGTGTCCCTAGCAAAACTAGCAAGGCAATTAGTGGTTGGCAGTAGCTCTTGCAGCTGGTCTGAATTTTTGATTTCAACTTCCATCGAGATACACTAGTTTGTCAGAACAGGAAGAAAAAGTGAAGGATTTGGGGTCAGATACTCCGTGCTGGGACCAAACCACAGCACGGACTGTGGTCTCAGAGAGACACGGTGCTCTAGCCAGCCAAATACCCTCGTGGCTGAGTCTTACTTGGAAAAATGTCACGCTTTGGGTCAAATCTCTTTTCTGACTCAGACTTGGACTGAAACCTCCCATGTGCCAGGTGTGAGCCTGGCCCAGTGGGCCAGCAGCTGCTCTGTGCAAGGAGCCTCAGTTCCCTGGGAAAGTTTTCTAAAAATCATGGCTCAGCCTCACACCTGGATGGAAGAAAGTGACAAAACCTCAGGCTTTTTAAGCAACCTGTCACTCTTGAAGTCCAGCCAAGGGTGGATGTTTATTACCTTTTCCAAAGGATGATGGTTTGCAATTCCACACACATGTGAGCAGTTTATAAACACATCCTAAAACAGAGAGCAGCAGCTGCTGCTAAGCGTTCCTAAGACAGAGTAAGACTTTCTGCCTCAACCTTCCAGCACAGGGAAGCAGTGAGGTTTGCACGGAAGATGTCTGGAGTCCCTTAGCAAAGGGTTACAGCTGCTGGAGCTGAAGGCAGCTCAGAACAGATGCGGCATCTGGCTCTCCCAGGAGACGCAGTGCGGGCAGGCATGTTGCTGTGTCTGTGCACAGGGGGACACTAAGCATGGACGATCAATTGCCAGCCCAATCCAGTAACCTGTCTGGCCACGGTGCTGAGGGAAGAATTTGGGAACAGGATCTGCACCAAGAGATCCTTCCCCACTCTACCTTTCCAGCCACTGATGGGATTTTCTCAGTCCTTTAGGGATTTTCTCAATTGGAGGTTGCCCCAGCTTAAAACTAAGCCCGAACAGGCCAGCTCTTGCACGGCTACATACTTAGTACCAGGAAAAAAAAGCCCCACGACCATCCCTTCTCCCAGCCACCAGCACCCCTGCACACATCAGTCCTACCGAGCCCCTCCTGGGGCCCCTCACCCTGCAAATTTTCCATGTGTCACCTCCTGCAGCTACTGGAAGCAATCTTCCTGAGAGCTGGAGTCCTGCCACAAACACATCCCACAAAAACTCCCTATCAAAGCCTACATGTGCCCTGCTGGGGGGTGAAATACAAATAAAAAAGAGGAGTCTTTTGCTTTGGCCATGCTCTGAGGCAGCCCCCGAAGAGGACTGGGGGCTCCTGCATTCACCAGAAGCAGGCTGCAGGAAGCTGTGAGGTCATCTGCTCTGAAAGTCTGCCCTTTGACTGGGCTCATGTTACTGCCAGAATGATTTGCTTGGTCCCTCCCCAGGATCTAAAGACTAAATGCTCCTGCCACCTCAAAGAAAATACAAAGTGAATATAAAAAGTGCTATAAAAATAACAAATAGTCCGAGAGAAGTTGGAAGGCCTTTTTCCATCCCATCAATGTAATTGCTGCTGTCCTCTATTCACAATCATTTGCAGAGATAAAATAGAAAAAGAAAATTACCAGCCTACAACTAATTGCTTTCTTCCCCTGACCTAGAAAATAATAATAGTTTGCATTTCTATAGCTCCTTTTATCCAGAGATCTCAAAGCACTCCGCAATCACTTATTAATCATTGCTCTCAGACCCCTGCAAGTTGGGTAACGGCCGTGCAGTTCCTTTGTACATGCCTGGAGATGCACAAAAACCCCGTGGCACAGCCACACGCGGGTATGTGTGAGCCTGGCCCAGTCCCTGTGCCCAAGCAGGGAGCCGTGACCCAGAGGGACTCAGCCCCACTCCCCTTTATCCCCCCTGCTGCCCACAGCAGCACAAAGGGGGGTCCCCTCTCCAGGCTGGGGGGTCTCAGTGCACAAGATCCAGGCTCAGCATCCCGATCCTGCTCTGTCCTCTGGACTAGAGGATGCCGTGCAAGTTTTATGGCACTTCTGCAAGGACTGGGCTGTGCTCTGGCAATAGGCTCAGCACGGCTTCGTGATAGCGCAGCTGCAAAGCGAGCACAGGAACAGAGAAGGGAAAGGCAGAACTTGTCCAGGGCCTACCTATAAATTCTCCTCATCCTCTGGAGACTTAACATTGTTATTTCAGTTCCTTATTCCTTTAGGCAATGATTGAAAACACCATCCTCAGCACAGGTCATTGTCAGCAAATTACCGCTTTCTGAAGACAAGGAGGCAATGACTTAAGTAGCAAGGAAAGATTAACATAACCAGAACAAATTCAGAGTTACTGCACTTTATAATGCTAAGTCCTCGTTCCTCCAGCTCTTCCCTTCCTGAAACACTTTTTATTACCCTCATGGAGCATTGTGCCCAATGCTTAACCAGATTAAAAGCACGCCTGAAAGGAGACCATGCATTTTAGCTTATTAGAATAAATGAAATAATAATTGTTCCCTTACTACGCGGACTTTTTATCTGAGAACTGTAATAATGTTTTACAGGTATTAAATTAGGACTCAGTTTCTGTAAGGTAGGAAATTCTCCCCCTTGGTGGAATGAAGAGACAAAGAGTCGGCCACGGTATGTAACGACGAAGGCGCCGCACGCTCTGCTGGGTAGAAAACACACTGGGATTGCAAGTGTTAGCGAGCCAGCAGCAGAGCAGCTTTGGAAAGCACCCAGCTGAACCAGGAGCTTCAGTTCTGGTTTCAGGGTGTCTTGAGACGTCACAGTTCCCATTATTTTCCAGTGACAGCAGGGCCCTCAGCACCCTCCTGGAAGCACACTCAGACCCCAGGCCCTCTCAGCTCCTGCACCCTGCTGCCGGTGCAGGCTCTGCCATCCCAAATCCCCCGCTCGTCCTCACATCAGATGGCTGCTTCACACAAACCCAACTCTCGGCCCCAGAGGCTAAGTGCGTTAACAAGATTCCTTGCAAGAAATGTCCTTC
Organism: Heteronetta atricapilla; assembly: GCA_011075105.1. NCBI lineage: Eukaryota > Metazoa > Chordata > Aves > Anseriformes > Anatidae > Heteronetta > Heteronetta atricapilla. The sequence goes on along the minus strand of CM021754.1, from coordinate 3,773,806 downwards.
TCTCCAGAGGTCTGGGAATGATTTCTCCCTGCTGGCAGATGGCAGAGCTGCCGCACAATTCACGCCCTGGCACGGCCACGGGCTGGCTCTGCCAGAGGATTTCTGGAGCACAGGAGCATTGCGAGCCTCCCAGGGAAGTCTGGAGGCACTCAGTGACACGCAGGAAGATGGGAAGGAGCCTTCGGGTCTTGGATATCAGCTCTGTAATGGTGTTGTAAAAAAACAATCAAACCGACTGAGATCAGACAGGGTATTTCAGACATTAAGCTCACTTCCAGCATCTCTAAGAAAGTGAGGTTAATTTGGTGCCAGCATTTTAATGCTTTACCCTCAGCCAAGTGAACTTGCATAACAATAAAAATTTCTTATTCTCACTTATTCTCATAAACACCAAAAATATCCTCATTGCACTCTGCAGAGTCCCCTTGCACCATTTAAAGCTGCAGCATGAGCAAACCCTTAGCACCGGGTTTTACAGCAGGAACCTCCTGCACAAGAGAAATAGCTGATGTGGAGAAGGGCAGAGACCTCCCCAGCCCATCACACGAGGGCGAGCAACGTGCAGCATCAACGCAAGAGCCAGCCCACAGCAGCAGCAGCCAGGGGAGTGCTGCTCCATCGGAGGTGACCAATTTGTCCTCCCTCTCCCTTTCCACCCCACACCAGGCTCCCCAGGCGCTTGCACACTCCTCCTCGCAGGGCCACGCGCTGTCAGTAGGTGAACAGGACGGTCACCTCCTGCAGGTCCTCTGCCAAGGCAGCACCAGAGCTCAGCTGGGCCACAAACCTGGTATCTTTGTGCAAGCACTGCTCAGAAACAGCCAGAACACAAACCTCAACTCAGGGGCTGGGAACTGCATCAGGCGAGATGAGTGCTGGAAGTGTTTGCATTCAGGCTCAATACATGGTGTACCCACTAGATGGGGCAAAAAGCTACATTCTGCTTAAAAAAAAGGTCTCCAGGCCTTCCTTTCACTGCCAGGCTTTGCTGGCCCTCTGAGCAGGGAGGCCAGCCAGCAGGTGTCTGGACACTGAGCTGTTTTTGTCACCTCCAGGTCCCTAGGAGAGGGGACCTGCGATGAGGCTGACGTGCAGGGGCTCCTCAGCACCTCTGCGATGCTGCAGAGGAAGGGGGGACACCACCACCCCTTGGAGAAATGTGTGCCCAGGTCCCGAGCTGCCCAGCCTGCTGCAGATGCCATGGGCCCACTGCAAAGCCCCACAGCAGCTGGGTGCAGCTAGAGGGAACGAGGGGACCTTAACTCTGCCCCTGCCAAACCCTTTCCTCCTGCACAAGTGTCAGCAAACTCAGCTTTGATGAGGCCACAGACACAGAAGCCCAACCCCAAATCCACTAAAAATGAGTAATTATTATGGGAAAGCTGCTATTGATCTCCAATGGAGCATCCAGAAATATAAAGTCAAGGTTCCTCACACGCTGGGAGGGTCATTTCCAAAAGCTTTCCTGGAAAACACCCAGAGGATGAAGCTGAGGTACAAGGCAGGTACCCATTTTACAAGCTGAACTACCAGCTACAGTCACACTGTAACTCCAAGCCATCCACTCCAGACCAGCAGCAACCAGAAACCAAGGCTTCACAGGCACGCTCATCCCAAATCTCTCCTCGTATCAATTCCTGCAACAAGCAGAGGGGACATCGGACCCCAGTCTGTATGTAACAAAATAACACCACTAATTGCTGTAACCACACACCACAAAGGAGCTTTGCTCATCCCCAAGTCTCCTCTCCCACTGAAAAGCCAGCACCCCACACCCAGAACTGCCAGCTGATGAATGAAACTTCAGACCAGGTTACAAGAAATTAAACTCTACAAAGCTCTAAGGAGGGGGTGAGGACACAGCAAAACCAAACAAACCTTGGGTTGAGTTACTCCGTTCTTCCACCCCAAGGCCAGGAAGATCTGATTCACCAAGCAGTTGCTGTGGCCCCGTAGCTGCTTTTATAGAGTAGCTCAGGTGTCTGCTGGGAGCCTGATGGCTCGTTGCTTGCTAACAGCAAACACTTGTGTGGAGCCTGGCACAGAAGTTAACTTCTGGCTTCCCCCTGTCCTGCAGGGCCTCAGGACTTTCAAGAGGTTTCTTGGAAATGACCCATTTGCACGGAAGAGTCTGATTCAGGCCCCAAAATGAAAAGAGGTGATTTGCTGTAATCCCGTAACTGCTACTGAAATGCAGCTGCTCCTGGTCAGAAGTGTGCTAACCGTGTATGGGGATAAGCTTAAGGCAGAAAATAAGGCACCTTCAGCCCAGACTCAACGGGAGAGCAACCAGGCCGAATGCTAACTCCTAAACTGCATCAGGGCCCACAGGAATGAATGAAGCCAGTTAATTCAGTTTGCCTTGCTGTGGATCAGACTAGCTCGGCTGTATTATTTCTATGCCGAAAGCCCTCGCGTACCCCCGAGGATGGCCATTCATCACCAGCCAGCCCCAACCCTTTCTCCACCACCACTCCGAGAGGCAGGGTTTGGCTCGGGATCCCGTTCCAGCGAAGGATCCGACGGCAGCCCTTTTAAAGGCCTCACGTCACGGCTGAAAACCTCGTCTTCCCTCACAGGCTTGGCCCGCAGATACCGCACCTTGATTCATTTCTTCCCCTCCTTGTTTTGTAATAAATAATTGCCAGGTTTTCAAGGAGAGGGATAAATGGAAACAAGGCGTTTGAGGTCTGCATTAAAATCAAGTGCTCTCATCTCTCTCTTTGCCTGACCTGCTGCAAACTTCCTTGGCCCTGCTCCAAATCAATAGCGCGGTGCACAGTAAATAGCAGCAAGCAATCCTACTTGGGACGGAAAAAACAGAAAGGAAGTCCGTACTCACACGCCCCGAGGGGACCTTTTGCTAAGCAGGTGACGGCATCTCACCATGGAGACGTAAATTTCAGCAGAGCGGCGCTCAGCCTCCTGAAGACATGACTGGAAAATATTTCTGTACGATACTTGGTGGTAGAAGCCCCTTTCAAGCACAGCTAAGTCAGGGAAGCTGATCATAACTCATATGTCTGCCTTCCTTCTGGTGTCAAACGCAGAGCCGAGGGAGGAAGACGGGCATCTGCCTGTATACGTTAGGAGGATGCCTCATCTTGTGCCCCATCTGCTGCACCACTATGTGTTTCGGTTTGTTGGGTTTCTCTGGTTTGCTGAAAAAGCACTCAAATATTGTGCAGAACGCAGTGAAATCATCCAGCAGTAACGGAGAATTTCCATACATGCCATAGCAGCTCCCCCTTTTGAAATACCTCTGTGGGTGTATCGGTGGGTCTGGGACTTTAACTTCTGGCAAAGGGCTTAGGAACAGCTAGGCCAGGAAAAAAGAGGGTTAGTCCCACTGGAAGTGAGCAGCTCTGACCTTCTTATTCATCCCGGTGAGAAATAGTTTGCTGGACTCGCTATAGTTTGGGGGCTTTCACTACTACATGATTTTCCTTTAAAGCAAAAAATGAGGAAAATGTGCTGGAGTGCAGCTGCAGACAGAAAACCTCATCACTTCCATCTCCTGCCTGAAAAACACTGAGGTGTGCGATCATACTTCAGACCTAACAGTTCAGGGACCAGACCCTGACCTGCCCAATATTGTTTTCAGCCTGGTTTAAACTCCATGGGGTGTGAAAGGACAGGCGGGGCCTTGCCCTCCCGGGAGGAATCTGTCCTTACGTGGACCTCTCGTTCATAAGAAAGACCAAATGTCTGTGTCTCAGGGCAACTCCTCTTCTTGGGGCCTCAGCCATATGGTAGGCAGGCTGGCCAGAATCATCTCACGCCATATTCGGTGGATGAAAATAGGGCTCCTGTCTCAAGAAAATAAATTAAAAAATTAAAAATGGAATGGGGAATTATTCAGCAACTCTGGGGAAGAAGAAAATCAAGGAAAGGCAAACAAAAGCTGCACACCATTCTTCGCAGCAGACTGGGGTTTTGGGGACAGTCTGGAGGGATGTGAGGCTCTCCCCGAGCCTTTTGAGCACGCAGCTCTGTGAGCAGGGAGGAAATACAGTATTAGCAGCTAACACAAGAGGGAAGTGCAGCACCAAAATCCAGCCCATTGCAGGGAAAGAGCACCAGGCTTTCCTCAGCCGAGGCTCAAAGGTTTGTGGTCACACCCTGGTGTAAGAGAGATGGGTTCGTTTCATGGCAGCGCCTTTTCCTCCCTCCCCTTGCAAAGATGCCTGGACCCGAGAAACATCTCCTTAACTTTACGTGGCTTGCAGGAGGCCATCTTAGTGAGCCGTGCTGCAGGCTCGGGCTGCGTGCAGGACGTGTTGGTAGCCACAACCTTGCCAGTTTTTCCCTGCCCACCACCTCCCCTGGCCACCACCTGAAGGGGACATTGCTCCTGAGTTTGCTGGGCCTGAAAGCTCCTGCGCAGCTACACCGATGGCTCTCACACATGATATTCACCAGCCTCTGAACTCCCACTTGCCCCAGGCTCCTGTCCTGGCCACCGAGCCCCACAGCGATCACACCTCCAGCTTCTCCTCTTTCTGGTTTCTGGCCAATGCTTCCCTGTGGCTCTCCTATTAGGCAGCTGCTCAGAGCTCGCTTGGGATTACTCCGGGGTCGCTCTCAGCCCAGCCTCACGGGCAGGATCCCCGCAGGGCCGGGGGCCGTTTACACACACCGAGTGGAAGAGGGATCCAGTTCGGGAGTAGGAAGCTCAAACCGTTTGTCTTGACTTCGTGTTCTTTAAAATGAGATGTATACAGTGTGGAAATGTTCCCCAGAGTCAAACAGAATGAGAAACAGATGGGAAATTATTTGCAAACAGGAACTCTTTTCTTTCCTTGTTTGCCTGCTTTGTTTTGTTTACCCCTCCAAATCCTAACCAGAAACACCAGGAGGATGATACGGCTGCAAGCTACTTCATACTAGCGGGGCTGGAGAAACAAAACTACAAAGCCGTGACAAGGCAGCACATTGATTTTTACGTGATGGGTTGAGCATGGCACCGAGTCTCACCTTGGGCCCCCGTCCAGCAGAGCCTGATGCACGGACTTGGTTTCACTGCAGGGAGCGCGGAGAGGCTTACGCTGGGCAGGAAAGACAAAAGAAAATAGATGTGTGCACTCCCAGACCCGCGGCCTTACCTGGCAAACCTTAATTGCTCTTTTTGCAGATGACAAGAGCAAGGTTTGGGCTAAGCGTCATTAATAGAGATGAGAGTTTTGGCCGAAAAGGACGGAGCGTTTTTAATTTGCCGCGTTGCTCAGCCAGATAAAGACAGGAGCAGCTGAAATGAAAGCATCGTGTAAATTTATGCTCTAAGTGGGAATGTAACATTTTAGTCAGTGATTGCAAGGAGCTACACATGGAGCCGCACACGGTGGAATTTAATTTCCAGAGAACAGCCTCTATCTTTTAGCCATTCGCATAATGAAGATTTAAATATGAAATAAATTGCAAACACTTGCAGCTGAAGCAGGAGGCTGGATTGTGTTCGCTCACACTGAAATTACATCTTTAAGGAGGCTCACGCCGCAGAAATTTACCTACAGTGGACGTACACACACCTGGAAAATAATCCTCTTCTGTAACACAAAGATGTGCGTTATTAACGTGCTGCCCTCCAGATAAAATTCTTACCAAAAACATCAAAAATCGGTCTCTTGTGTTCCTAGCTGTGTTTGATGACTACATTACAAACATTTCTTCAATTTTTGCTTATTCCTCCCATTCCTGCTTTATTGCTTTTTTATTATTTCTGTCTCAGTGAGGCTCACGAAACCTGATTAACCGTTTTCGCTTCTGCTGGCAAGCACTTTGCCTCTGTTCTCCGCTGGAAGGCTGCTGCAGCACCCAAAAAGATGAAAGCTAAGAACCAAAAATGACTGAAGAAAAACGAGGAAAGGAAGCAAAGCAATCCTTACACTCACCCGGCTGCTTTTAGGTCAATACAAGCCAGATCACCAAACTTTTCAAATAATTCCACTTAGGAAGATTCCAAGCGATGATAAGCCCCCCTTCCTCTCCTTACCAATATTACATCAAACGAACACGTTTTTCTTTGGAGTCATCTGACAAGAGCCCCTTTCATGACACAGGAATGCAGCTAGGCAAATCACAACAGAAGTGCTAATTGCAACAGAAGGAGTCAAAAAGAAAGGCCTTTGCAGGAACCCTGCAGATTTTGTGCAACCTCCAGCACATCAGCATATTTTACTGTGTGTGGGAGGTGGGGAAATCCCAGCAGCTTTCTATTGTGTCTCGTTACTTCTTGGCTTATACCCAAGCAAATAAATAATCATAGTAATAAACTAGATTCATACAAGTGTAGCAGAAACAGACATGAAATCCAGCAGATAAGATAGCCGGTGCTCAAGATGTTTCTTGCACATGGGCCAGACGCTCGGAGCCCATTAATCTTTGGTGTGCTCAACTGTTCCCCGCTAACGGAGAGTGGATTTCCCAGAGCAGACCACGACGGGAACCAGCTAACCATGCTGCTCCAGCCCAGCCTCGGCGGATTTGACACCAGTATGCTCATTTCCCGCTGGCTTTAGTTCCCTTTGAAAATCCCACCTATGTCGGTGAAGAGCTTCTGCAAGCGCCGTGCACAGCGCGCGGTTCGTCACTTCCCCAGTTGCGCTGCTGCCACAAGTCTGTCTGCAAGGAGAAATGAAAAGGAAGCTTTGCTGCTTGCAATTATTTGCCCTGCCTATAAAAAAAAAAAAACGGTGCTGCAGAGGTTAGGAGAGGGTAAACTCCATCTTCTCGAAGCCTTGGCCCTGCTCCCACATCGGTGGTTTGTTGAGTTTTTAATGACCCACAGAAGTCCATTCTGCTTACGCTGCCCAAGGAGGCTGATGTGGTCCTGCAGGCAAATTCTGCTGTCCTGTCCTCGGAGCGTCCTCGCTCCACGGAGCCACCAAACCACAGGAACGGGGCTCCAGAGGAGGAGGCCGGGCACAATAAATCATCTCCAGCGAGAAAGCCAGGGGTCGTCCTCACACAGACTCCCCCGTTGCCTTCCAACCAGAAGTAGCTCAAAGCATTTCCAAATACGTGTTGTTTTACCTTCCCTTTACACTGAGAACAGGGCCTGAGAGGAAGGCAGGCCGCACTCGGTGTCATCCCTGCCCTCTGCTCTCTGACTGAAATATTGCATGGACACTTGGGCCTCTCAGCTCCTGCCTCAGGATCCAGCTCGACTCGACAACCCCGTGCACAAATGAAAGGCTTATGAGGAAATAAAAGCGGGTTTTATTTGTAATGAGCAAAATACACTCCAGGCTTGAAGAAAATCCAAGCCAGAGAAGCAAATTCTCCAGTCCCTCCGGCCAGCTGGGGTCCCGCAGGGCCCAGCCCCAGCTGCTCCCTGCCGAAGCCAGCGGGGCTTGGAGCGAGGGGCTGCAGCCCCTGGGCCGTAACCACGGGGTTTGGGTTCGGGGGGCGATCCCCCAGCCCCAAACCTCACGGTGGAGGGCTGAGGTTCGGTAGATGCAGTGAAGGGGGAGCGTTTGTCCTCCTGGACAAAATGCAGCCTCCTGTTCCCCCACCAAGCAGCTGCTCTTTCTGTTTTCCAGTCCTCTGGAGGGACTCGGATGCTGCGGAGATGAGAGCAGAGGGGGGTCACCGAGTACCCAGGCAGATGGATGCCGAGCGAAGGAAGGAAACCACCCCTGCGGGACAGAGCCACGGGGAATGCTCATTCCAGCCCGATGACCAAAGCCCAAACGGGTAAAAGAGCCGGACATTTTAGGCTTTAAGATTAAGCTGCTCTCAGGAATGCTGCTCTTCCACTTTCCTGATGCTCTGCAGTTGCTCCAAACATGCAGGGATGGGCGCTGAGCACAAAGCCCCAGCACTCACAGAGCTGCCAGGGAGCACTCGGGACCTGCAAAGGAGATGGGCTTAAGGTTGCTGAAGTCACCTTGGGCTTCGCTCTGTAAAAACCCTGACAAACAATTCTGACACAATTTTCATGCGGTTTCGAATCAAGTACAGCAGCTGTTCATTTCTTCTGCGATAAATCACCATTTCTTGACATTTGGAAACTCGGGAAACCAAAAAAAAAGAGGGGGAAAAGTGCTTAGGGTAGACTCTTTTTCTTTTTAATCATTTAACGCCTTCAGATGCTTGGCCCCAGAGGCGGTGCCAACACCACAAACAGTGCAAGGACAGCCCGGCCAAAGCGAGGTGCAGGGGAGGCTGCCGGCTGTCGCCCTCCTCCCCCAGCTGCAGATGGGCCCGGAGCTGCCATGCGGGGGACCCGGGTATGTAAAATGACTTGGGCATGCAAATAATTGCAAGATCAGGCTCGAAGTCTAGGAAACGGCGATCTTGCGATTATCTGCAGCTCCCGCTCGGTGTTTGCCTTACTTCTTTTCTCTTTTTCTTCTCCAGGGCAGGGTGGGAGAATGGGCAGGCTGGTCCCCCGCTGCTTCTCCGGGGGTGCTGGCCCCAAAGGAGCCCCACATCCTGGCCCTGGGGCACCAGCACCATTCCACCCATAAGAATCCAGCCGCTCTGTCTCGAGCAAGGACTTTCTGAAAGCGTCTGAGCCCTTTTTTTTGAAGGGAGGGAAGTAGTGAAGGAGGAAAGCAAAGCCTCGGCTCCGTTTCCTGCTGTTGTGCTGTTTATTTCAGAGTATTTCCATTGTCGGAGAGCAAACCCTTCGCATGCCAATGCGAGGAGGTAGCATCAGGCTGGAAACGCGGCTAAATTTGGCTCAGACTCCTTCGGAGCCTGACCTCTTCCCATTGAAGTGTAAGGCACGGGTCCCGCTCGCTGTCCAGCGGGGCATTTTTGCACCCCCTGCGATGGCTTCTGCGTTGCCTTTCGTCCACCCTTGAAGCAAGCGACACAAAGACTGCCCTAAGAATGCCTTCTCCTGTGGGAAAAGGGATAATATCTGAGTTTCACCGAGGAAATGAGTAAAAGGAGGGCAGGGAGAGCCCCCAGCAGCCCGTCGCCGCAGGGACTGGCACACGCGCCCGGCTCGGGGCACCCGGAAGCCGTTGCCTTGAAGTCGGGAAAATGATTAACAGCACCCGGACAAATCGCGAGGTTCAGGCCAGCAGAGGGAAGGCCACGTGAAAAAATGAGCAAGGTCTCATGCGAAAACCTGATGGTATTTTAAAATGAACCGCACGTCGCAGTTTTCATACATGCACAGCATTTGCATGCCTGGCCATTTTTTCACTAAAACTGTTCTTCTTTCGGGTGACTGAAACACAGTTTTCCGGGGGTTTCTCTTTTTTAATCTGCTTTCCACTTTTATTTTCTTTCCTTTTTTTTTTTTTTTCCTATTTCATCACTCAGACAGCTTTCATTTTCAGCTTTCAATCCAAAAAAAAAGGGGGGGGGGAGGCAGCATTATCTCACCGAACGCATTCTAATGTCAAAAAACCTCAGCCAGATCCAACGCGGAGGCACTCCCTGAAGTCACAAAGACGAGCGGTGGTTCTCAGCAGGCCCCAAAACACATTTCCAGCAGGTGTGCAGCAACTTCAACTGATGGACTACCTCCATCGATGCCCTCGGCTAGCCTCGGTGTGCCAACATCCCGTTCCTTTTCCTTCTCGTGTGTTGTAGCGTTGCTGATGCTTCCAGTGGGGTTACCTGCAGCAATTCATCTGCAGGCCCAACCAACAGAATTTCAATACTATAACTCGTAGGAAGTGATTTTTTTAATTGATGATACGAATCTGTAGCAGCTAAAGGAAAGGGATTTGGATCCGGGCGAAGTCCCTGGAAGCTACTTCCATAACAAATTACATTTTTATTGTTATTTCCTGACTCGCTAATACAGGCAGAGCAAAAAACATGCACGAGTGGAGCACATGGAGCTAAGTAAAACACAGCCATCCTCAAAACACGACCATCCATCCTCGCAGATTCCTGTGTATTGATCGGACCCTCCCGGGAATCGCCTGGGGGAGGCAGGAGGGTTGGGTCGGGGAGGCAGGAGGGTTGGGTCCGTGGCTCTCCGGGCTTCTCCTCTTCCCCTTTCTCAGACCCAGAACCAGAAGGACCTCCCTCGGTGGTGGGGCTGGGGCTGGGCCCGGCCATGCCTAACGCTTCTGGTGGTGTCTGAGTGTGGATATTGTGCGTTACCAATAATCCTCAACTCCCTGCCTTCGTTAAAATGCGATAGATGGGGTGCCTGGTCCTGATTTCACGGCTGCAAAACGCCTAGCACGGCTGAAATCCGCGACTGCACGCTCCTTGCTTTCACCCAGACTTTAACGAAGCTGTTGGCGATTAATAGCGGGGGCAAAGGAAAGAACGAGTGCCTCAGCAACACCCGGGGAATTCACAGCGACCTCTGCCCTCCTTGCACCTCTGGGGAAGGCAGCAGAAAGAGGCGCCGGGCACGGATCGGCAGCAGCACGGGAAGGGAACGAGCCCGGAGCCGCGAGGGAACGTTCCTGCCTCCGACCCAACAAAATGGGAGCGGGCTGTTTGTTTTCCCTCCGGCTAATAATCGCGGTGCTAGGCTTGTCATCGCCAGCATTGCTTCCTTCCCCAACATAAACTACCGTGTTTCAATAAAAGGGGCCTCTCGATTGCTTTTATTTACGTGCAGGGATGGGATTTCAAGCTGTTCTCTCCAGCCCTGCGAGCTGGGCCCGCTCCGGGGAGATGAGCTGCTTGTCGGTCCAAAGGAGGGGACGGAGGGGGGCTGCGTACTGCGGTGGAGGCAGAAGGGGAAGTCAGGAGACAGCCAAAGGCGAGGTGAGAGCAGGAGGTCGCCTCTTGCCTGGAGAGCACACGTGTAAACCCCTGGGTTTACACCCATGCCCATCAGCCCGAGATCTGAACTGAAACGCAAGCAGGGAGGCAGCAGCAGCGTCTGTCCCACCCAGCCCGGAGGAACACGCAGCTTTTGTGTGGGAGGGCAGCGGGGAAAGGAGCAGAGCTGTGTCCCGGCGGGCTTTAACCGGGGAAGGGCAGTCCCTGCCCGGCAGCTTTCGGGCCATTTATTCCTCGTGGTGGCCTGGAGAGGGCTGAGGAGGATGCAGAACGGCAGGACGGAGGTGGAAAATCTGGAGCGCAACTCTTTTGCCTCTGAGGAGGTGTAGTTTAACCACCAGTGCTGCCATTTCAAAGCCGTGTGGAGCTGCACACCGAGCCCCCGCAGCCCCAGCGCCGTGCAGGGCACCCGACCTCCCCTCCCTGGCTGCTCTGCGTGGGGAGGGCAACCCTGTGCCGAGCTTAAAAAAAAACAAAAATAAAATAAAATAAAACACGAAAACAAACAAAAATACGGGCTCGCGCGCGTCCTCCTTGCTTTTTCAACCCCAGCCTGCCCTTCCCCTCCCCGCTCCGGCGGCGGCCTCGCTGGCCGCGCTCCCTGCCCCTCTCCCAGCGCATCCCCGGAGCGCGGAGGGGGAGCGGGGGCCGCGCTGCGCCCCCCTTCAAGCCCCCTTTCGGGGCTCTCCTCCAGCAGCCGGCTCCAGCCCGGGGCCGGGGCCGCGCCCGCCCGCCCCGGAGGCGGCTTTAAGAGCGGGGGCGGTGGCGAGGGGGGGTTCTCGGGGCCTCCCGCGGAGCCTCCGAGCGGCCGCGGGGGCTTGCGCGGCTTTTGCGCGGGGCGCGCACGGGCGGCGGAGGAGGAGGAGGAGGCGGCGGCGGCGGGGCTCGGGGGTGCGGAGAGGAGCGGAAAGGAGCAAAGAGGAAAGGAGGGGAAGGGAGAGGAGCGGAGGAGGGCTCAGCCCCCTCGGCCCTGCCCCGGCCGCGGCCCCCGGCGGGGCGCTGCGGGTGTGCATGGCCCTGCGCGGGTGGCGATGGCTGCGTGATGGCCCAGCGCGGGCAGCCCGCCCCGCACGCCATGGCTGCCAAAGAGGAGCTGTACAGCAAAGTCATCCCCCGGCGGAACCGGCAGCACCGCGCGGGGACCATCAAACATGGCTCGTCGCTGGAGATCCTGCTCTCCATGGGCTTCCCCAAAGCCCGGGCGTAAGTGGCCGCTCGGTGTCTTTTTATTTATTTCTTTTATCCCCCCCCCCCTCCCTCCCGTTTCGGTTTGGGGTGGTTAAGGGATGCGCGGCCCCGGAGGGGGATGCGCGGCTGGAAGGGGGCCGGGGGCAGCCGGGGATGCGCTCCCGGAGCCGCCCCGGGGACACCGGGAGCGGGGAGGTGGCGGGGGCCCAGGGGGCGGCAGGTGCCCCCCCGGCAAAGCCTGGGGTCGCCAAAAAGGCGATTTTCCGGGCACCCCCCCCCCCCCCCTCCAAGCTGCAATCAAAACCCGGCGTCCCCGCGCTCGGTGCTATCGCCGGGGCGAAACTCGGTCACCCGGGAGATCCTCCTGAATCCAGGCACGAGTTGATCTTTCCGAAAGAAAAAGGAATGGAAGGGGAATTTCAGGAGTGCAAAGCATTAGGTTTGGTCTCGTCCAGCTGAGCCACGTCCCGGTGTGATTGCCCTGCGTGTGCTTCTGCTGGAAATGAATTAGGCAGCAAGCTCAGGGTAACTTCCTAATGGCTGGGTTTGGAGCATGGTGACTCCTGAAGTGGGACCGTGGGCTTTAGGATGCAAATGCAGCCGGCCGGGATCTGGAGGTTTCCCGATCTAAGTTTCCCTTTTGTTGTCGATGCCAATCAGAACTCGGTGGCTTTTCAGCCTCTCTGCCGTGTTTTTCCATAAATACAGGGACTCACGCATGCATTTCTAGGGAGAGATGTCAGACTGGCACTGCCACATCCAGAAAACCCCCTGTGTGTCCCCTTGTCCTACTTAAGCCCCTTAAGTCTGTCGGTGCTCTGTAGCTAGGCACAGAAATCAGCATTTAGCTTTTAGACACGATGCCTGCAAAAGAAGGTGCTAAGAGCCTGGTGACTTCAGGCTCTGTGCCTGCTTGGAGAACCAGATGTGCACCTCTCAGAGTAGCTAGAGGGGAAAAAGCAGCCTGGTGCTGGGAATGAAACTCGCCGTCCCCTCTACGACAGTGCCATCGAGGCTGACCGTCAGCCCTGGGCTCGCCTCGCCGCTGGCTGAGGAACAATGCCTGTGGTTCGTATTGTCTGAGCAAACTAAAGTGTGACAAAAAATGAAACCAAAGCCTCAGTGCACAAGGTAGGGAAGGTTAAAGGCAGAAAGGGAACCAGAAAGAGGGGCAAAATATCCCAAGTGCAAAGAATGCTTGTTGCAAACACACCCCGCCAGCTGGGTAAAGCTGTCTCAGTGCGGGGTTCAGGACGCTGCGATGTGACCCCATTGACAAGTCCTTTGCTGGCCTGGCCTGAAGTAGCTCTCAGCGCCCTATTCCAGCCCGCTGGAAACCCTACAAATGATTTATCGTTAAAATGCAGATAGGTTGCAAAACAGCAAAAGCCCAGACAAGGATGTTCCACCACGGGTACGCCGTGGAACAGCGTGTGGGCTCAGAGGGAGCTCCGGGACCGCACGGCACTGGGATGTTCCCTGCCGGGCTCTGCCGTGTTGTTTAACTCGTGGCTCGAAGCTCTCCCAGCCCCGTTTCCACCCCGCAGTGCCAAGGGGAGGCCGGGAGCCGGGCGAAGCCGGGAGCACGGATCCGCGCCTGCGGGTCCTGCGTATAAATAGAAGGCGGGCTGATGCCTCGAGTGGTGGCCATCTGTTGGGATGGCTTATGCAAACAAAGCCCCGAGTTGTCAGACGAGTCTGTCAGGGATGTCACTAAATGCCATCGCTGCTGGCACCACCGGGGACCGGGGCAGGGGACGGAGGGGGCTGCTGAAATTAGGGGATGTGCTGGAGCTGGGGGGCTGCTGAAGCTGGATAGGAAGTGCAGGAGCTCAGAGGAGCGCTGCTCACTAACACTGCCCCTGGGAGTATCCCGTGGGACTCTCGGGGACACTACTGGGACAGCACGGGGACGCTCACGGGCATCCACATCACCTAACCTCCAGCTTCCGATCCAGCTCAGGCAGCTCCACTCCCAGCAGCAGACAGCACGCGATCATTCTTCTCCGTGCTTTTACCAGCAGTAAGAGCTCAGCAGGCCTGGCTCCGAGCTGGCGCTGCTGACGGGAGCTGAGGATTCCGGTGTTCGTTTCATTTTCTCAGTTCTGGGTTTCTTCAGGCAAGTGACTTCCACCCCGCGCATGCTAAAATCATCAGAGGTGAAAGACTCGGTGTGATTTCCAAGTACTGCTGGCTGGGTAAGAGACACTAGCTCGGTTAAGGGTGGAGAATGGTATGAGCCAGGTGGAGAGCAAGAGAGGATGTCTCACACGTTTAGGCTTTGGGTATCGGGTGCTGAACTGCCGTGGATCTCTTGCTGAGATCAGGACGGTATTAATTAAGCCGTTAATTGTCCAACCTGCAGAGTTCAGCTGGGCTCTGAAGCGGGGCTGTGCGAGCTACCCGGGGACGCCTTTCTCGACGGGTGGCAACTGCTCAAGCCGTGTGTCAGTGTTTTGGACTGTTACTGCAGAGAGCGATCTGCTGGGGCTCTTAGTGTCAGCACAGGCTCATTATGGCTTTTTATTTTGTAATTAGCCCATTATATTACGTACTGTCTAGTCACAAAGGAGGAGACGGTCCCGATCCCAAATAGTTTCTGATTGAAGGCAGGAAGGAAGGCAGAGGTGATGTTAGGATTGCCGTTCTGCAATTTGGGCGCTGAGGTCGCATTTCACCGAGGTCGCACAAAAATCTGACCAGCTCCCCGCCGTCTCGAGACCCAAAACACAGCAACGGTCTGCCTCTAGGAAGAAATTTCACACAAATGTCATTTCCCAGTTGACCCAAAATGCTGTCCCCGTCTTGCTGTGGATTTACTGTCAGTGGTTGCACCTGCAGATCCAGCCGGACTGCCAGCATGTCTCATTTCTGCCTGATAATCCTTTTACACGTGTCGAGAGCCGGACTGAGAGCAAGTGCAGGGGAAGCACGCTATGGTTTACAGGCCATTGAAACCACAGGGGAACATTTAAAGCTATTATGCATGTACACATCCTTATATGTTACGCATAGGTTATTTTTTTATCTCTGTATAATGCTGAATATGAGGAAATGTAGTGATGGACTGCCACTTTTTCAATGGAGGAAGGCCTTTGGCCAAACTTACGTTATTGGAAGTAAGAGAGGGGCAAGCAGCTGCAATCCTCTGGGCTGCGTGGTGCCGCAGTCAGGGTGGCTCCAGAAGCCGGGAGTTCAGAGATGCACGAACTAAAAGTTTCACGTGGGAATTGATGCTCGTCCAAAACATCCTCAAAACCAGGAAGCTGAAAATTTAATACGAGTAGGAATCCTGCTTTCTGTCTTTTAATGCTGGGTGAGCGTATGTGCATGAATATGGAAACACACAGCACTTAAAGTGTTGCTGGTGTTTCTGCATTCAACTCTGAACTGAAGCCACAGCCCCCGTGGTGATGTTTCAGCAGAGATCCAGCCCTAGAAAAAGGAAGATAAGTGTCTAGCTCATGACGTTACTCAAAATAGGTAAATCATCATCCCCAAGCAGAACACTTAAATTACAGGCGTCGTGTTTTTGCTTGCCTTGCTCTGTGTGATAAGCGTAAGAGATGAGCGCTGTCGGTGCCCCTCCGTGGCAGAGCTTTCCCAAACTGATGTGCTGTTCCTTCCCGTCATCTCGGCCTGAAAAATTGGAGCCATCCTTCTGCAGCCAGGCCCCTGGTGCTGGCTCGGTGCGCAGTGCCGTGCTCCTGGGGAGATCTGCTGGTGCTAGACGTAATTGCAAACACTGCTCCCCCCTAAAAAGGGGACAGGAATATCGTGCAGTTAGCCGTGAATCAGCTTCACCACTTCCCCTATGCAGCACGTTTCTTTCTTCCTCCCTCCCACAAGAGATCACCTGGGTTTAACTCAGCACCACGGGCATGAAGAGGAGGCAGTGCACAAAGCTGGGCCGCTTGGTCCCCGGCCATGAGCAGAGCCAAGCCAGTTTGATTTTGTTTCTCAGTAACTACGAGAACTTAGGGGCATGATAGTGTCATTAATTTCAAAGAAAAGAAGTTCAGATCCAGTTTACAAACAGAAAAATCTTCCCTTGTGTTTTGAAAATGTTTTCTAGGCTGCTAAAACATGTTTTGCCTAGTAACAGACTTAGCAACATAGCAGTATTTCAGCACAGAGAGGCTGTGAAACCTCTCCTTCCTCTAGGGTTTGAGCTGTATTTGGGAAAATGCTGCACACACACGCAAAAGTGCTGCAGATAATCTTTGGATTTTGAAGTGCTTTCTGTTCCTTCACGACCTTGCCTTCAGGGTATCAGCTTTCTGCACATACTCTTGGCTGAAATTCACCGCACTACAAAGGACCAGCCCCGAACGTAGGCATCACGTAAGTGCCACTGAAGCCCAAGCTTGAGAAGCATTTTCGTGACTCACGGTGACTTGTGCTGGCCTGGGGTACGGAGGGAAACTCCGTTTCGATTGAAGAAGTTGATGGACACGAATGTTTCTAGGAGCAACTGCTCTGAAGGCTGTGTTGAGCCCGTTTCCGAGTTTGTTAAGGAAATCTGGAGGAAATCTTCAGCTACAGAATAGCAAACCTGGGTGCTGTTGCCCCAAGGGCTTAGGCAGAAGCTTCCCCTAGGGCTCTCTGTGCTCATCATTGAGGACAGAGGCTTTGGGGCTTGGACGGAGCCTCTGGACCATGCAGTAGAAAACCAAATCCTAACCAATCTGTTTCCAGCGCCGCCTGTCAGCCACCAGGCCAAGGGGCACGTTTCAGCAGCAGCTTCCCAGGAAGCACTTGTGTCCCGTTTCCACCCCATAGAGCGGAGGAGGAGGAGGATCAGGCGCCCTTCGGCAGATGGCCCGGACGAGCGCTGCCTTCCCAGGCACTTGGTGAACCTTTGCGAGGCGCCGGGAGGCCCCCGGCCCTGCCCACGCCGGGCTTTAACGGCAGCGACGTCTGCACGGTGACTTGAGCAACACCAGTTTGAGCAATTCGCTGGCCTCGCTCGCCTCTCGCAATTGCCGGGTGCAGCACTGAGGCCGCTCACTGATTCTGCCCGTCTGTGCTGGAGGGGGTCCAACAGGTCCGCGCCGCGGAGCAGGGATGTGAACGGAGTCAGCAGCTGCCAGGAAGGTGCATTCGAGAAGGGCTTCAGCAGCCGTCCATGCGGGACCGTGGCCGCTCTGCGCGTGGGTTTTTGTTTTCCATTGGCTTTCTTGCACGCCTCTGCTGCAGGACAGAGCTCGTTCCTGCAGCGCTGACGGTTTGGCCGTTGTGTTTGGCGGGGGGAGATCTCTATCAGGTTGTTCCTTTCTTTAAAGATCTGGGGCGATAAAGCAGAGAGGACTCCTCACTTCCACTGTTCGAATGGAGCTGAGGCACAGAGCAGCCAACACACATGTATATAACCTACACATATATATATAACATACAACCTGCACTCAGGCTGGCACTTGCCCCTCGGTCTGTAGTTTCAATCTGTTATCTTAACCACAAGGCTTAGATATCTGGTCTAAGAATAACATCTATTTCCATTACATTGTATAAAGCTCTCAAATGGAGAGAGGCCTTCCCTTACCGGGGCTGAAGAAGTCACTCCTCTGATCAGATCACGGTCTAAAATTAAACCGACGGCAGCAGTGCCCCAAACTGCCCAGGGACCTGCGATGTGGTACATATAACTGCCGTTCATCATGTCACAGAGTCAGGAAAGTGGGACAATTCAGGACTGATAGCAACAAAGATGCTCCTGCCACAAGCACGGAGGGGGCTGTGTAGGGACAGAGCTTCCCTTAATGCCCGCTGTGCAGCCCGGTCAGCGTCACTGCGATACTCGGAGCTAGTGGCCTGAAAGCGAGCTTGCACGTCTTCAGGAGAAAAACCAAGCACTTTACAGTGCCTTCACCCACTGTGCTTCACTGGGGTTTCACAGTTAAATGTCTAAGTAGCAGCGCCGCATGCAGCCAGTTCCTGCTTCAGTGGCAAGTCAGGCAGAGGACAGCCGTCCCTGGACGTGGGAGCTGTGTGATTTAGGGCTATCCAGCTTCAGCACACACTGAGGGAGTTGTTAGAAACCTTCCCGGTCCCCAAGTACGTGATTCATTTGGGTATTAGAATGACACGGTGACAACAAAACATTTGCATGTTCTGGTGGCTCAGTGACGATTTTTTTTGTCTCGGAGCAAAGGGCCTAGGCTTGGGCCTTCCCCCGGCAGGAGGAAGGAGGGCGGCTGCAGAAAGGGCAGCCCAGATCCCCCGCGTCACCGGCAGCTCACTCAGTCACCTCCCGCTCACTGAATCCAAACCCCATCGTGCTACCGACTCCATCCTTTGTTTGCAGTTCCCTTCCAAGCTACGAGTCGGTTGTCGAGCGATGCCGAGGTAGCAGGGTTACCTTTTCCTTTTCTGTCCCTTTCCCTCTCACGGCACAGCCCCAGTGCTGCTGTCAGGAGGAGGTTCTCGAGACAAAGGCTCACCGGAGCAACTCACGAGTTGAGGTACCCAGCACGGACTATTTCAATGGAGCCTCGTTTGAGTAAAATACTGATTTTTTTCACCCCCCTTGGAGGCTTGGTGACAGTGGCAGCACGTTGGCCTGTCTCTGCAGCGCTTCCTTACAAAGCCATCTGGACATTTAACCTTGGATTACTTCTGCCGCTTTGCTGTGCGAGAGCCGTGCTCAAAGGGTGCTGAGAGCCCCTGGGACCTCCCAAATAAACACACGGACAGAATTGGGGGGAATTCCGCGTCTTGAAAGATCTTGAGCAGAACTTTTTTTAAAAAAAAATCGGTGCTTTTAAATGTCAAGCTGCTGACCCTGCCAGCTCCTGATGAGCCTTGGCTTTCAAGTCACCTTTGAGAGCGAGTCTTGGGCTCCCAAGTCTTGCACACACTTGAAAATATTGCCCTAGGTTTTAAGCGGTGCTCATAGAGGACGCTCAGCATGCGCCGTGCAATTGCAAAACGAATAGAGACATCCGTGAGTGTGGCTGTACTGCACCCGTCTAATTATCCTCAGCGAGCAGAGTCATCAAAAGAGCTGTAGTGGAGCAGCTGACAGCGTTTTGGATTCCATCACCAGGACTCGCTGCAGGCTTTGTGCATTACAATGGGGTGCACCAGGGCGCTTGTGTCTTACTCACCCGCTGGATGAACAGACCCGAAAGAATAGGCCCTGGCTCTGCTGTGCATTGCCCTGTCCCCGCCATCTCCTGTTCTGCTCGGGCGTGCACACAGGCTGAAGCTAGAGAGGGGAAAAACCAACAGCGAGAGAAAATGGGATGGGCAGAGGGAAGTGCTGGAGCCGCCGCAGCAAAAGAGCTGACGAGCTGCACAAACGCATTTTAGCCATTTTGTACCTCTTGTCCTGGTTCCCACGACAGGCGTGCTGCCCTATCGAATGCTCCTTCTGATATTTCTCCTGAAGCTTTGACACGTCCCGGCTGCCAAAGGCACTCTTGAAGGCACTGCCCACAACTCCTGATCTGCAGCCACGATGCGCCGATCCCGCACACCCGGAGAGCAGGAGCCAGGCTCCTCTGTTCCCCGGGAAGCTCCAGCCTTCCTTTTTCTTTTTTTCCCAACAATTCCCAAAAGAATCAAGATGAGCAGGGGCAGCAGGACTGCGTGTGTAGACGTGACAATACCTGAGCAGTTTCTGTCAGCCACCACGCAGCCCTGTAAAATTTAAACAGAAAGCAAGCAACAATGAACGGGAAGCTGCTGGGAGTGGCAGGAGACGTGGCTGAGGTGTTTGCTTTCCCCAGACACCAAATTCAGGTCCTCGGGACTGAAGTTTGCTGTCTGCCAGCACGAATACCTTGCAGGCCAGTCCCTGTTGGTAGGAGATTAACCTGGAAACGCTCCAAAAGGTTGTGGGCCGAGCAAAAAGCAGCCCGGATAAACGGCCGGGATATCTGCCTGCTGTGCCAGAACTGCACAGGCATACCCAAAGATATGTCACTCGCTGGCCTTTCATACTTTGGCACTGAGAGAGGTTTTAACCGTATTTTACTCACACCCAGGGCGATTATCAGACCCGAGGTAAACGCCACTCGTTGCACTTTGCTGTACTGGCAGCCCGGCGCTGCGCCTCCTGATAGCGCCCAGTGAACCACCCGCCGGCGGCGCCTGTGAAATAATTGCCGGTGCAGAGGTGGGTGTGTTTCAGAGACATTTTTCATCTTGGGCTCGTATAAATGGCTATTTCCTTTCTCTTCTCCCAAACGCAACGCAGTGAGCTCTTACGCCACCCAAACCTCATTAACTGCCCGATTCAGCAAAGCGCTTGAGCGGGGGCTTGTCCCGAACGGCTGACGTCGGGACGTGCGATCCTTTTGTCCTGAGTGTGAAGGGGATGCATTAAATGGCACTGGAAATACCAAGAATGTACAGCATGGCATAGGGCTTTGTTGGTTTGTTTCTAAGCTGTTCCTCTTTTTATCGAGAGTGGCTGAATCAAAACACAGGTTTTAAACCCGACGTTTTTGTTGACGTGAAACACCCGTATCGTTTTTTCCTTCTATGGCGCCCGTGAACAGAAGCCTGAATTTATGCCCCACAACCCTACTGAGCTTGGGGCTGGACGCACAGCAAAAGGCAAACACGGTCCCTGCTGCGAGAGCTGCCAACCTCACCAGCAGCAGCGAGCACGGGGAGAGGCCGCGTGAGGAAGCAGACAGCTCCGTCTCCTGCCGCCAGGTCTCGGCATCGCCCCCGACATCTCCCAGTCGTTACCCGGAGGTACGGTGAGCTAGCACCGTTATGAACTGCTACTCCGAAAGCAGCGTCCTTCCCATTTCACGGACAGCAAGATGTAAAACGAGACAGCACATCAATCGCCTGCTGCCGGGGAAGGCACCTTAATTAACATTTGCCATCTACCCAAGACAAAGGGCGCTCCACAATCGCGGTCTGTAAATGGTGTCGATGATGTCCTGCTCCCTGGGTCTACTATCATATTGAATTTATTCTTTGCAATCAATATTTCTTTCGGAGAGCGGCTGCCCGCTCTTAGCAAGCGTCAAATCACGATATATTACCCCCGGATGTATTTCTCCCAGGCGCAGTTCAAAGAAATCTCCAGCTAAACAAGAACTGGGTCTGGTTCGTATTTACACGAGTCAACGGGCGGCGGAAGCGAGCCTCGGAATAAATGTAAATTACAGCTGCACCTTATGAGACACATTGATATTCTCTTCGCAGCCTCTTCACCCCCTCCCACGGAGCGGCTGTGTCATAAATGCACGCACGTCCTAAAGGGCAAAGCCTTCCGGCAGCGTAAATCAGCCCGGCACCGCCGGCTTTGCTGGAGCGATGCTAACAGGCACCAGCTGAGCATCTCGCCCAGAAACGCCCCGACTTTGGTTTCTGCAAGAGCTTCCTTTAGAGAAATAGTTTCTTGACACCGCTCAGGTAACGCAAAGAGCCTGGGTGTGAATAGGGATCGGTACCAAAGCCTCTGGGAGAAAAATAAAAACCTTGGGTGTGTTTTTTTGTTGTTATTTGCTGCTCACAGCACATTTATTTGTTGGAGGATGAGCCAGGATGGGTGGCAGAGCCCCGAGTCCCGTGTGCTGCCTGCAGCAGGCAGGTGGCTCGAGCTGTGCTGCCACAGGGCAGCCGGTGCTGTTTCCTTCCAGAGTTAGGGTGATTTGGGGTTCACTGCTCCACGAGCATCCCCCACCTACGCAAAGCCTAAAAAGCAAAGCCCTTGCTTTCAGCGTTAGCCTGGATGTGTGCAAGGGGCCTCCCGTGGGGGACCGGCTGCACGGCTGGGGCCTCGTACATCGACCTGAGAGCAGCAGCAGGGGGGATTTAAAGTCTCACTTTGATTTGGTAATAACAGTGCAATTTTAGAAAAGAAAAACCACACGCACGCAGTATTGCTGTTCTTCTCCCTGAAGTACAATGTTCTGCTTGCCAACGGGCAGGTCAGCATTTGTAAGAATTCTCCATTTCATCATCCAGCTTCCCAAACGGCTTCCTCAGATGCCACCTCTGAGGGAGGAATTAGCTTCCTAGGAAGCCCCTGACTTTGGGGTCGCTGTGTCTTTCTGATTTCCGGCTCTTCCTGCCCCAAAAGTGCCGATGCTCGTCTGGATCAAAGCGGAAAACGGCGTGTCAGAGGCGCGCGGCGAGTGGGATTTTCCCTGATTCCCCCCCCCAAAAGCCGTCACTCACACAACTTTTAACCCCTCTGAAAGTGCACGGCAAGGAGAGAAACTCCTGCCAGCACATCATCGCCTCTGATTTTAGCCCAGGCTTTGTGTTAGTGACTCGAGCACCTGGGCAATGTGTCTCGGCAGGCTTCTTGTGTGAGTCAGCCGAACCGCGGGCACCGGGCAGCCTGCTGCGATCCTTTCATCATCAGCTCCTGCGAGCAGCTGCTGATTTTCCTCGCCTGTGCTTGGTGTTCGGGTAGGTCCATCTGCTGCACGGCGAACTTGAAAAGGGCACAGCCAAGGCTGCCCAGCTTAAAAGTGCAGAGGGGCAGGAAAAAAAAAGGAATGGTTTTTGTTAGGATGACGCGGAAATGCATTGCAAGAGCCCGAGGCACAGGTTGGCGCATCCATTTCAGTCTGTCCTGAGTGGGGTCATGCGGGTCTGGGGAGGGATGAGGGGAGAATATCTCACTGCGTGCAACTCAAGTCATGCACCTAACGCCCTTTCTCACTTCTGTGAGAGTGGGGGGCAGTGGGGAGGACGCAGGCACCGAGGTCTGTTCACCATCCTTCCTCTAAAGGTCAGAGGAAAACCTCGTCAGGCCTCAGGAAGCAGAAGGCTGAGGAGAAACATCTGCCTCGGTTCCTTGCCCAGCTTCAGGGCAGGTGCCTTCAGGTGCCATTGAGTATAGCAACTCCCTGTCTCACAGGTTTGAGGGACAGAAACATAAAAGATGAGGAATACAAAGGTGAGAGCTGGCACAGTGATGGGGCACGGGGGTTGTGTATGGACCATACAAAGGGCATGATGCCCCACGACTCGCCAAAACCCCTAAAGAACCGACACCTTACTCAGCAGCACATGGGAGAAAGTTGTACTCAGCTCTCTCTAGAAACCAAATCCTTTTCAGAATCCCAAATGGATGACCTGAAGTCAGCAGCCACAGGGGAAAGTCTTGGCTCAGCGACGCTCGGTGTCTCTGTGAATTAAACACCCCGACAGACATGAAAGCGTTACCAGGTATTTGCCTGAGGACACAAAGGGAGTCGTTTGCACTGCTGGGTTTAGATCTCGGTGATTTGGATTTGCCATCAGGACATAAATAACACACAAATGTACTCTTATGCGGCAATTAGGTACTGTTCCAGGCATCCGGCTCAACTCTCCACCTGCAAAATATTATTTCAATTTTGCTGCAGCGTAGCCCCCAGGCCTACAGGAGCTTTGATGTGACTTTCATTTGAGTAATAGACGTGACATTTTGTGATTTCCTAGGTTGAGTGGAAGTAATGGTGAGGAAGGAATCCTTTTACCACGGCGCTTTATCTTTCCCTTCCTTGTAACACATCAGTTTCGAGTGCCAGGAACACGCAGTCGGTTTATTTGTGGAGTATCTTTCTAATCACAAAAGCATTCGAAGCAGCCGAACAATTTAGTTGACATTATGCAAATGGGATTGAATGTTGTGATTAGATAATTGTCCCTTTGCTTCCAGGTATGCGTCAAAGCAGACACAAGTTTTCGCCTGAAACGAAGACTCCTGAAAGCGACATCTTTTTCACTCACTTTTCATTGTTAGCGGTGGTCCGGGTGAAAATAATCAGCAAATCCCAGCAGCATCCCTTCAACACCCTGCCAGGTCTGGGCACTTTTGTCTCCCCGGCCGGAGGGGAGCTGAAGGTTTGCCCGGTGCACGAACACCCCCGAGCTTCCCAAAGTCAAAGCTGAGCTTTGCGGCAGCAGGCGGCACAGGGACTCGCAGCCGCCGAAGGAGCACGGCGCCGCGGGCTCCCCCTCCGGGCCCCAGGTTCAAGGAGCAAAGCGGCACGAATTGAGGTGCCAAGCTGGCAGAGGACGTAAACGTGTCGCCTAGGTTCAAACGCACGAAGAGTTCCGTTGGCTTTAATGGGTATTGCTCAGGTGCCTGACTGCACGGCTGGCTCGAGGGCTTTGAAACCATTTTGTTTTGCTTTTAAACACCGCGGTGCAGGGTGGAGCTTTGCAGCTCGTCCTTTGCTGCTGCTGTTACCGTGAGCTCGCGGCCAGCCCACGCCGGAGCGGCTCCGCTTGGCTGTCTGGAGCGGTGTCTCTCTAATTTCATTTCCTCCTGGGTTTTGATCAAGGAGGTCTCTTCTGTGTGCGCGTCCTCTTTGTTCTGAAATGTGCAATTCCATTTTTTGGCTCTAATGATTGCCGTGCCCCCTTTCCACGCCACTGCTCACGTCCCTAATCTATCACTTGGAAGGGAACAGGGTCTCAAGTAACCCACAGGATGCCATAATTTTGCTTCCTAGGGAAGGGGTTTATGTTTTAGCTGGCTCTGGAGGTCCATGAATATGCCCTGGAGGCAATTTTGGGACGTGAGTAGAGCAAACAGGAAAGGCGCCGGTGGCACTCAGGGACTTGCAGGTCCTGCTGAAGCCGATGAGACAGAGGCAGAGCCGATGAGGCAGATCTGAAACCCTACAAGGTGGTTCCCAGCTTATAAAAGCTGCCACCGGTACTTCAGCTTTTGTTTAATCCAGAGTGACATTATGTCCACATGCGGTTGGCCGTACTGCCGCGCTGGGCAGGAGTGAGGGCACAGCTCCAAGTCCCCATGACGCTCCAAACGTAAAGCCACCATCTGAACCCTGGCTGAGCAGCCTGTCCCACCACAGCCCTGGCACTCCGAGGCAGGTCAAAAATAGCTTGGAGTCAGGTCCTGAGCACAGCCCTGCCCCGGTCCCCATCTGAAAGTCGGGACCAACCCAGGACGGGCTCAGCCTTCGCTTCCCGTTCGTCCTCAGCAATTCTCTCGGCACCGGCCGTGCGCTGCCCTGCATCTGCCTGCCAGCTTCTGAAATTGCCCTGCTCGTACCTGCGGTGTCCCACGGTATTCATGTGGCACATAAATAGGAAGAAAAAGAGGCTTCCTATTCTTCCTTATTCAGGTTATCCTTTTTTTTATTTTCCAATACTGGTGCTTAAGATCTTCTAACCACGCTGAGACAAGGGGATCTAACGTTGAAAAGAGCTTTCTTTAAAGATGCAGATTGCATTGTAGGAAATGAGAGGCAATAATCAAAGGAAGTTCTTCGTTCTCATTATCGGCTCTCCCCGTCTCCTTTCTCACAGTGGAGTACTTCTGTGTACCCAGCACAGCCCCTCTCGATTCAATTCATCAGAGCGAAGCCTGCCTGCCTCTCATCACCTCTCATCACCTCTCCCGAGGCAGCGTGGGTTTTGCCTTGACTTTTCAAAAAGCCACTTTCCAACCTCCTGTCCCTCAGAAATCAACCCCTGTAAAAGCTTTCCTTTGTCCCGCCGCAGTCGGAGCGTACTGACTGGAAGAGGAACCATTCCCATGGCCTCAGGAGACTTCGAATGGGATTGTGAACATTGATTTCCCTCCCTCGCTTGTGTGCCGGTGATATCCAAGCCACCTGTCGACCAGCTTCAGCTGGTTTAGGACATGTGGAGAAGGATGCTTAGGTTCCCGTTCAAGAAAGCCCTAGGCAGGCGTTTACATCCCATTGCTCCCAGTGAATGCGGTGGACGGAGGTACAGAAGTGCTCTGCTCTCCCCATCGCCGTGCGGGCTGAGCACGGAGCCTGCCGGAGAAGAATTTCCCCCGCTTTGCATGTGTTCAAGATGGCTGCATAAAGCAAACGCGAGGAGAAACGCAACCCTCCAGGTTTCAGAGAGCAGCGTGCTTTGCAGGTTCTGGTTGAACCTTTCAGAAAGCACCAAAGGAACGAGCGGGTTGGACGCGGGGAAGGTTTCGGAGTCACTCTGCGCATCCACCTCTGCGCCGCTTTCCCCCCGCGGCGCTTTCGGTGCCAGCTGACGTTTCTGCAGAGGTTGGTTTCTGCGAGCAGACGTGGGCAGAGCCGTGCCCACCCCGACCTGCCCAGCTGCAGCACGCACCCATCCTTGCTTCCCTGCTGCCAAAGGGTCGCTCAGCGTTAGTGCAAGTGCGCAGCAACCCCTTCCTGCGCCGCCAGGCACGCTCCCCCTGCAGCTCGTCCCTGGGCTGTTGGGGTGTTTTCCTTCTCGGCGTCTCCGCTTCGCAGAACCTGGTATTCCCACGACGTGCCAGCTCACGGCAGGGCAGCCCTGAACGCGGCCCCACAAAGCAGAATCCGTCCTCCCTCGCGTCCCTTCCTGCTCCCAAAGCGTGTGGGGCCGAGCGAGCCGCCCCGCGCTGGGAGCACAGGCGCTCCGGGCAGGAAGCAGAGGGCAGAGGTGTGGAGCTGTAAATCTGCCACCAGCAGCCACTTCTGGCTCTGGCTCTGCTGACAGAAACAGGCTCTGGTGACAGGTGAGTTCGCTGTACCACCTTGGGTGAAAGGAAATGTTGAAATACGGGATTTTTTTGCGTCTTCCTCTCCTCTCCTATGTATGACGCATTCGAAGGTGAGAGAAAATAATTTCCCTCCCCCAAACCCTGCAAGTTTTAAAACTGCTGTCGCTTTTTATAAGTCACAGAACCACAGAGGGGTTTGGGTTGGAAGTTGTATTCTTTGGGTTTCTCCCCAAGGCCTCGGCAACCCCTCCTTTTGCCCGTTTCTGTAACCTTGACAAGCCAAACCAGGAGCACAGAGCAGGAAACAGCAGAGGCCCCATCCCCCAGCCAAACGCCGGTACCGGTCCTGCCCGGCTTCCCCTCCTGCCCTGGGGACTTGGCTTCCTGTGCCAGGCGTATTGCTGAAGCTGGGAAGGGAAGGGAAGGGCTCCTTCCATTCCTGCTACTATCTCGTTCACCCAAAGCATCTTAACCCAACTGCGCATGTATGCATGTGCGTTTCATCTACGGTGCTGACGATCCCCCAGCTTACTTAGGACTGGTAGCTGTGAAAATGCACAGCGAGCAATACCGCTACGTACACGTCCCTCTGCTGAGTATGTACGGGCAGGCACAGGCACACATCTATACGCACGTACACAAGCACGCGGTCCTACAGCGTATACAGTGAACTAACAGGATACGTACGGGTGGCACGAGGCAGCAGGCTGTGCTTCTCTCTTTTTTGTTCTTTGTAACACAAACCGAAGCAGCAGGAGCAGCAGCAGAAGCCAGGAGAGCTCGCTGGTTCGGAAGAGAACCCGGGGCCCGACTTGGCAAACGCCACTCAAACGGGGGTCAACGACTCACCCCAAGCAGGCAGCGAGCTCCTGCACGGGTCCTGCGGTGCCGGCAGGCAAGCCAGCCCTCAAGAGAGGGCTGGGATGACCCACGCAGACCTGTCCTACAGCACGCTTCTGGCTAGGAATGTCTTCCTGACCACAAGCACGGGAACGCGATGCCCGGTTAGGAACACCCTACCTTTCTGCAACGTTTTACGTTACCGCCTGGCCGATGCTTTGCTGCTTGTGGCGGGGGCGAGCAGCGGGGTGCCGCCGAGCGGTGCGGGGGGACCGCTGAAAAAAGGACACCCAGCGAACCCCCGTGGAGGAGAGCTTTGGGGAAAGCGCCGCCTATGCCTTGCCTTGCGAGGCCTGTTTCTGTGGTTTCACCTAAAAGATGCACACCACTGCATGGCTGATCATATACAGGATGTGAGCCACTGGGTTCAGGAAATGAATGGGCTCGGTGCTGATCACTTGGCGCGGCGATAAACGAGCGGCCCCGGTCCCCCGCTGCCCTACCGCCGTTATCGCGCGGAGCTCAGCCGTCGGTCCTGGCGTGCCACGATACGAGAGGTGCCAGAAGTCATTGTGCCACGCCGTAAGGAATAAAGCCCTGCCCTCCCTTTAATGTGCGCACATAAATGAAAGTATAAGGCTCGCACAGCCCATTAGATGAAAGGTTCGTCTAGCTTAACGCGCCACTGAGGAGTTCTTCTCCTAGCCTACGCCCATCAGTCACTCGGAGATTTTACGAGCCAAACTTTGCATTTGGCCCCAGATGCTCGGAGGCCACCACTAAGCCAGTCCCAATTTAGATTTCGGTTTTCATAAAGCATTTATACGTTAGCCTCCACAACACTGAGTGATCTCCAGCACTACGTAATGCATTAGCCTGAAAGCACTTGACTTTGTTTGATTTTCTGAAGCACGGAAGACCTTGACTCTCCTCAGCTGAGGTCTGGGTTCCCCGAATAACCACCCAAAGCTACTCCAGAGGGTGCCCAAGGTTCCCAAGGTTCAGTTTTAGGCAGCTCCGTTAAGCACACCTGGTTTTGCACATCTGCTCTCCCCAAAAGATGCCCAAGCCCTTCATTCATCAGTCACTAGGGCTGGTAGAGTTGATAGATTGGGGAAAAAAGCATAGACAAAGCAAACCCTTAGTTCTTTTAAACGTGTTTGGCAAAATTTTAGCTCTTAGTCTTGGCGTAGGTTTTGACAGCACAGAAGGACCGGGCATTGGCTCAGACACATCCCAGTGCTGGCCTTCAGCGGGCGTTAACGATCCCGGAGCTCCTGTGCTTGCCCTAACTCCATCACGTCCTGCGCTAAGGCCTCCGGAGAGGTTTCAAAGACAGCCCTGCGAAGCCACATTGAAATCAGTGGGAGCACACCGATAGCCTGGAATCAAACCATAGCTGGTACGGCACGGACGGGTCCCGTCTCATTGATTTGTGAGGGAAATGGAGAGGACCTGAGGATGTAAGTTACTGCAAGAGTCCAGACAGACAGAGGCTGGGGGCTGTTACTGAGCTGCTTTCTCTCTTACTGGGAAGCCAAAAAGCATCCAGTAGAAGTGGGAAATCCCCCTTCACCCTTCTAGATTTTTTTGAAAAAAAGCGTAAAGTTTCAGCATTACAGTCTAGTCTCTGGCCTGCTGCTTGGGGTTCCCCCACTCCCCAGCCTGCAGTGTTGGCTCTTTAGTACTCCAGTGGCAGATGATTCAGAGCTCAGCCCAGGCTGAAAACACAGAAATTTGTCAGGAAAAGAGGAGCGAGCCATTAGCAGGCAAAATAGTGGGGTGTTTTCTCTCTGAGCAGCTCTGGGATGAACAGAATTGTAAACCAGTTTACAAGGCCATGTCAGAGTGGGAAACGAGCGAATCTGGGTGCCTGATTCCTTTGATTTGCAGCTGAGCTCACTGAATACAAGTTAATGGCACTTGGAGGGAAACCACAGAGGAATAGGTGGAAGCAAAATCTGCCCCGTTTTCCTTTGTGCAGTTTATCCACCCCCTGCAAGCTCACATTTACACAACTGGAAGGACCCCAGCGTTTGGCCTGCAGTCAGCGTGACCTTCGTTTTGAACAAGAGCCAGCTTGTGAAATCCCTGCGATGGCTGCCAAAGATTTCCTTAGACCTGAACGCAGAGGTCGCGGCCTCTACGTTTGAGAAGTGACCAAGTCGAAGCAACAGCTGGGCCATCTTTCGGTAGCAGAAGAAGGTGCCGTTGTATCTGCACCTGGGTGGGAAAGCTCCTCATTTCTGTTTGGTGGCCCTTCGGTCCGTTCATTCGTCCCAGGGGCCCTGTAGCAGGGCTTGCTGCAAAAGCTACGGCTCGCCCCCGAGCAGCCGCGGACCCTCGGCCGGGTGCCCAGGTGAGCGTGGCAATGGCCCTAAAATCAGGCTGTGCCCTCCAGGGCCTTGCTGTTAGCTGCACTTCTCTTCAGAAGCTCGCTTTAAATGCCAGAGGGCTTTCCTTGGGTGTTGTTTGCAAGGAAAAGGAGATCCTGGGCAAAACATCCAGGAGGGGCCAAAAGGTTCAGGGACAGTCGCAGGGCTGCCGGGGTGAGGACTCTTCCCAGAGGAGTTTGGGCGGAAGCTCTTTGACCATGAGGACCAAAATCTGCGTGCGCTGTATGAATGAACCTTTATTCTGCAATCAAATGGACACCAGATGCTGGGATTAAAACGGAAACTTGTCCCTGTGGTCCTGGGAAGGCAGAAGAAGAGCAGAACGTGGGCCGCCTCAAAGCTCAGCAGTGTTTGAAAGCTCCCTCTCCGTGATCTCTGGCCGTCCTCCTCCTCGCCGGTGCAGCGGTTGTAGGTGACAGGAGGTTCAGGGCTGATGGCACGGGAACAGCTTCGCACAAACAGGTCACTTTTCAGTTCTGGAGCTAAGCCGAAAGTCACGTGAATGACCAAGTGTCGGAGAGTTTTATAACTGCTGCCTGCCGCAATCACATCCTGCACGCCTTGGATTTCTGTGCTGAGAGGGGACAAACCCCTATATTTGCCCCAAAAACTCCCTGCACCTACTGCTGAGACACCAAATCTTGTATGGAGCAGCCTCAGAGCACGTTGCAGGACTGCACAGTGGGATGTGGGGTCTCCTGTGTGTACCAAGGGAGATGTCCTGGGTACCAGCTGCTCCCTGGACAAGGGATTTATGTCCCCAACCCCCAGCTGATGCCTGACCCTAGGAGTGCTGCAGGCTCCTCTTCAAGCTCTGCTTTCATTCCCCGCAGCAACTGCAGCCCTGATTTACCTGCCTGGGGCTTGGCGGGCAGCTGCCCACGCCAAAACACACAGCCACGGGCTGCACAAACTTATTTGGGCTGGGAGACAGGGAAATAACCAAAATGATAATTGCACGGCTTTGGGAAAGAAGAGCTTAGTAAAACGAGGGCTGAGACCTGTGCAACACCTCTCACCCTCTCCCTCTTCGATGCCAGGAGGTCCCAAGGACCACATTTCCTCCACTCTCCGCCTTCTCTGATTAAACCGCGAGCACCTCAGGGCAGGGATTGCAGCTTGTCCTCTGAGCAAACAGCCCCAGGCCGGGGGTGTTGGAGCACCTCGGTGTAGTTCTGCCGGAGGAGCCTGGCTGTGGAAGCTCAGGGGGTTGGCACACTGGGCTCAGCTCTTCAGCTAGCAGTACGTGAGAAGGGAGAACGTATAGTAAACAACCCCGTGCTGCTGCCGTTTATTCACCAGGGTTGTTGAGATGTAGGTGGTTTGATCTTTTTTTTTTTTCTTTTCTTTTTTTCCTACTCAAACCCCAGCTTCTCGTCTTTCGGGTAGAGCCGTGTTGTAGTGAGAATCGATGGCTTGTTCTTGTGGAAATAGCTGGAGCATTCGAAGAAACAACACCCTGTTAGTTCTGAGCAGATTGCACACCCCTGCAAAGCTACCATCTGCCACCAAGGAAGGGAAATTCAAGCAAGATGCCTGAGATTCAGACAGCTGCCAGGGCTTGACAACCTCCTTTGCTTTCTCTTTCCCACTAAAGACCAGAGACTCGTTCTAGGTAAGCGTTAGCAGGCCAGAAAACCAGGAAGAAGTGCAGGTGTCGCGCCGTTAAAAGAGCATTTCTACAACTTCTTGAGCGCAAGTAACCCTTGGGCTTGTTCAGGGCTTTGCGTTTATCGCTGCTAATTGGGAGCCTGGGGCTATAATTGGCTTTTCAGTACCATGTATTTAGACGGGAGGGGGGAAAACCGTGCTTTATAGGGAGGATTTCTCCTTCTGCTAACAAAATGGTGGCGCCGCGCGCTGCCCGCTCTCTGCGGAGCCCTTGGGGGCTCAGCCCAGCACAGCCAGCAGCACAGCTCACCTCGCCCCGTGGGCGGCCACGAAGCCGTTCTCGCCTTATTTCCCAGCCAACGGCAAGGCAAGGCTCGCTAAAGGGCACGCAGGGTCCACAGCAAAGGCTCGGTGCGGAGTTAGGTTCTTCTGGGGACAGCCACAAGATATCCGAATCTCATCCCAGCCTGCGGACGAGAGCAGCGCCTATTTTGTGATGGGTTAAGCTGAGCATGGGGGTAGAAAAAGGGAGCGGGAAGGAGACAGCGTTACGCTAGCCAGATGGATTCGCTGCTGGCAGAAAGCTGAAGGGACACTTGGGTCTCTGTAAGGTCAGGAAAAGGGATCGGAGTGAGCAGGGACGGCGTCTGGATAAGGAGGGAAGGAGTTTTATAGGACTGGAGGAACCTCGCATGAATTTATAAATGGCTGGACATCTAGAGGGGATTCTTTCCTGTATTTCCCCATAGAGCTGCCAGGTTCCAGCCGTAGCTGGAGGTGGAAGGACACACGCGTGGCACCGCACGGGGACGGCCCCTGCGCACCAGGACATCCTACGGCGTGGGCACCCAGCTCGTGCAGGGGGTGGGGGCATCGGTGCCAGAAGCACAAGCACCAGCCCTTCGGTCATCTTCCCTTTCTGGGGGTGTGCAGTTCCCAGCAAGCCAGATGGACAGAAATGACCAGCCAAGCTTGTTGGTTTGGGGTGGGTTTTTTTTGGGATCCTTTTCTCTAATCTAAAGCTGTCGAAGAGGTGTGGGGAAAAAGCAAACAGGCCCGAACTTGGTTTCATCAGCACAGTGAAAGGTGAAAAAGACTGGGAACCCATAAAGTCATTCGGGATCATTCTTACCCTGATAAGACACAAATTAATGCCCATACACGTACTGCTCTGCCAATACGTTCAGAAGTTCAGAGCTTCCTGGAAGGAGCTGGACCAAGCTGGTCATACCAAGGCGATGTTCGTCACGCAAAAGGATCGACAGTTCCAGAGACACAAACTATTTACCACTATTATTAAAATTCATACCATGACTCAGTCGGATGTTTTCATCCCTAATGAGCTTAGCTAATGTTTTCATCTCTAATGAGCTTAGATAATTCCAACATGAAATGTTACTGCAGATGCTTCCTTTTTTTTTTTTCCTGCCTTTACAAATGATGTCCCGATTGTTCTACCGCTGACATTCCTGCTTCAATTTTTGCCCTCCAAGTCCCTGAACGTATGATTATCTGCAAAAAAAGACAATCCTCGCATTAAAAAAAATTAAAGACAAAATGTAGAGATTTCAGGCAACAATAGGAGCAGAAGCGAGATGAGAAGGATTTTTTCCTTCTAATGTTCAGCGAGCGGGACAGGAGGATTAGCTGGTTCCTTGTTCTTCCCCTGGATCTGCCTTGTTCTAAGTTTAGCTGCTAAACCTGGTGGTGCCGTGGTTTTCTCTCTGAGACGACAATGTTGCATGTAATGGGCCGCAAGCTGTAAGGCGCTCGGAAATTCTTAGAGGACGGGGGGCACGGGGTAACATTTGCCTTTGAATTACGGAAAATTCTGCTACGTTCCTACGTGAGACACCGTCTCTTTAAGTCATTAAATATGTAACTGGAATACAGACACAAATAAATTATTTAAAGTTATTTCTAGTCGTGTGTGGGAGGTGGGTGGGAGTTGAAGTTGCTACTTGGTGGTTAGAGCAGCCTTTAGCCTTTACATCTCTCCCCGCTTTTGCACAAGCTTTTTGTTTTTCTTTGTAACTCCCCTGGCTGATGCCGACTAACGAGCTGGCTTTGAGCAAACTTTTTGGGGGGGTTGTGAGATTTTTGCCTACTTTGAAAGTTTTCTCCGGCCCATTCATGCACCTTGACCGTCGGCTTGCAGCCTCACAGCCGGCTTCTTTCTGCCTGTCAGCAACACGATGAGAGGCCACAAAGGGCTCCTCGTGCTTCACGTGGCTCTGCAGGCTCCTGGCTTCCGTACTTTACATTTTAAGGATTAAAACACATCGTTTCCATGGGGTCCTAACGGCTCTTTGCACAGAACTTTATCCGCCCATAGCCAAAACTCAAAACCAGCTCCTAACCCTGAATTGCAGCCCTGTAAATGGCCCTTCAGGAACCCAAAACTCAGCGCCAACTTCCCTCCCCATCTGTCACCCATCCAGATACGTGCCAGATACGTCTCTGATAAGAACTGCTGGTTAGACAAAACTCTTCACAGGCACGTTTGCCATTTCAACAACAACAGAAAAAGTTTGGCCACTGGATTTTGTATGAATATGCTTTCATTTCAGAGAGGAACAAGCAAACAGCAGTGCTAGGAAACAAAGAGCAAACGATTCCCTGAAAAAAAAACCTGACCAGAAAGGTTCATGCAGGATCCAAAAATGCAATTGCAGTCGGTGTAGATCTGCTTTGAGAAGGAAGTCCAGCCTCGCACAGTGCGGCCAGTCACACACCCTGACATTTTGAGAGCTGAATATATCGTTCCTGTAATCGGCTCTAAATTTGTGCTTGCCTCTGAGTTGCCTCCCTCCGGCTTAGCGTGAGCCCAGCGTACACTGGCTGTCCCTCCCCGCAGGTATCACCTGTTAGGCCCCCCTACAGCACGGCCACAATCAGATTTTGTTGACTGGATGTAAAAAAATGCTCACCGTTTTAAAAACCATTTCTCAAGTCAACAGAAATCTACCGAAGTTCTCAAAATGCCAGCCTCGCTAAGGACTTACACGCCGCAGATTTAAATGAAGCTGCTTGATCAATCCTCACAGACCTTTAGGTACCATTGAAAAAGGGAAGAAAATTCTGCTTCCTCCCAACTAGTTTTTACGCTATTTGCATTAATAATGCGTGTTCTGGTAGAACCGAAAAGCCCCTTTCTGCTACCGAGGTCACAAGTTCGGAAGCACTGCTCATAAAGGCAATGATGCCCCCACAAAAAGTCCACCTGTGTAACGGAGAGGTAGCCCCGTGTGAGTCCAGAGGGACAAAATGCAAGGGCAAATGGGGACTGCGGGACAGGGAGAAGTGCCCAGCTCAGCACCCCATACACAGCCGGGCTTTGCAAGGCAAATTGGAGCACAGGACCCCACCTCATCTGCCCACAGAGCTTCCCAGCAGGACAGGATTAGTCCTGGTAACGTGCCCCATTTAGTCTCACACATTGGGGTCCCTTTAAAATCCCGTCCCAGGTGCTCCAGCATGCACAGGGAGAAACAGTCATGGAAGACTTTGCTCTGCTGAAGGACGTAGAGCAGAGAGCTAGGAAATTCAGCAGGGATGAACGGAAGGAGTAAAACCTTGGTTGGCTGAGTGATGAATATGAATCTCAGGCCCTTGCCAGAGCACCATGACTAGCAGAAGTGGCTGTATGTAGGGCTCCAGGACTCCTGGTGCTGTTACCTCCCTTGATGTGGCTGCCAAAGCTCCGTGCTCCGTCTCTGAGGACCCTGGCTCCCATCCCTGCTTTCGCTCCCTGCAAAAACATCCTTCCCCGAGCAGCCAGAAGGGAATGCAATTAAGGTTGCCTCGCGCAGTTCATAAAGGCTAATGCATGAAAATGAGCAAAGACAAATTACAGCGGAATATTCGGAAGAACATTTCTAATTGGAAGGTCGGCTGGCCTCGTTCCTTGAGCCTCTGAGTACTGAGCTAAGCAAGCAGAGTACGTTGCTGGGAACAGTTCAGTGCTGTCGGGGAGATGGGCAGGGTGAGTAATGTGGAAAGTCCTTTTCGACAAGATAATGCACCTCTTCAGTCTTTCTCAGGAAATCCAGGCACAGATTCTGGCACTTTATTCAGGAACCTGGGTCCCTGAGAGCTGAAAACCTGGGTGGTTTGGGTTTTTTTTTGGTAGTTTTTGCAAAGCCATTTTCTCTCTCCTCACTGGCATGTCCCTGTAGCACAGTTCAGGATG
The DNA here is from genome assembly GCA_011075105.1 of Heteronetta atricapilla. NCBI lineage: Eukaryota > Metazoa > Chordata > Aves > Anseriformes > Anatidae > Heteronetta > Heteronetta atricapilla. The sequence goes on along the minus strand of CM021754.1, from coordinate 3,738,450 downwards.
CTAGCAGAGGCTTTATTGATTCAGGGGAAAGAAATATCTCCTGTCCTGGAACTCTCAGTCACTGCTGGAACTGGGCTCCCATCCTTGTTAATGCATTTGGCTCTGCTTTGTGGTTTGTTTTCAGTTTGGCTGTGACTTCAGCTTGAATTACAAAAATACCACATGCACACACTGAAAAAAAAAAAAAAACAACAAAAACCACCACTACTGTTCTCAATGTTTCCTGCCATGAAGAGCCAGACACTCTGCTTGCTCTGGCCTTCTTTTCTGCCAGACCTTGTGGGCTTGGGTAGCGCCTGTAGTTGAGCTCCACGAGGGGACGTGGGAAGCCATCGCCCTGGGGCTGCCCGCAGCCCTGTCACTGCTTAGGATCACCCTGGCTTCTTGTTCGAGGGGGGTACAAGGTGGCTGTGATCTGGGGCAGGCCCCAGACAGGTCATTTTTTCCCCTTCTGCCTGTTTTCCCACCCATGAAAGGGGAATATCCCATTAAAAACCCAGCCACTCTAGGAAAAACCAGCAGGCTTTTTCACGAGAGCGTAACTGGGAATGAACGTACTTCCCACAAATGAACCAGCAAATACAACTGATTCGGGGTTCATTCATTCCTAAACGGAGAATGGGAGGTGAAGGCACATTTGCCTGCACGCTTTTATCCTGAACCTCATCTCTGCCAAGACAGCGGGGGGCAGGGGACAGGCGGCCAAGCAGGAGTGGTACCCTGGAGCATACCTCTCACGCGCTCACGTACCGGGAAAAAAAAATCATACCCTGGTGGTTAAATAAGCCTTTGTGTAATTTTCATCTCTGATTTTCCACTCTGAGTCACGGCGATTTACATGTTATCTAACACCCGGAGCCCCGAGCTGCTGCGCCTGGCTGTTCTGGGTCGTGCCGGGGGGGACAGAGCGGCTCCTGGGGCTCCCAGGCCCTGCCCGCAAGAGGTGCTGCCGTGCCGAAGGAGTTAACAATAACCACAATAACCGGCACCAGACAATCGGGTTACAAAGAGCAGCACTTACCGAAATACATTTTAGCCTGCAGCACGCGGGAACAATGCAGCTATTGTATTGTAAGCACAGAACTTGGCACATGATAAGCTTGAAAGGGAATCATGTTTTGTTTATTACGGAAGTGATGGAATCCATTGAAAGGTTATTGTTTGACTCGAAGCCCATCCCCTTTGTGAAGGGTGTTTGCAATCCTGGGGTCAGAGGCACGAGGGGGTTTTCAGTGGTGTTACCTTTGGTCCAGCAGAGATAGTCTGGAGGATGCCATAATTAACCCGAGGACCCTTCAGAAAACCCCTACCAGACCGTAATCTCCATAAAGGCAATGGAAGAGCTGAAATCTTGGGGAAGTTATTCAGAAGAGCAGCTCAGAATTGTCTATTTTAATCAGAAAACCCACTCCCTAAAAATAAATCCTGACTGGAAAGCAGTCTCTTCAGCAGTTTTCAACGCCGACATGTCTTGTTGGCAAACATGTAGTCTCAGACCAAAAAAAAAGAGTTGATTTTCAGACTACATAAATGCTCGGTCCTCATGGAAATGGGCAAGGTGTGAGGCTGTCACTGATTTGGCTTTTACCCAGGATTGTGTTTTCTGGTCTTAAAAGTCACCCATCACTTACCTGTAGCTCCCAAAGCATTACAATCAGTCCCAGTTTTGTGCACCCCTTCGGCCACGAGCGGTGGATGGGGCTGCCCGGGTCCTCTGCTGAGGGGCTGGAGCAGGAGGCAAAATGTTTCCAGCAATGTCAAGGAGGAGCTTTTTGTGCACCAGGTAACTGAAGGGTGACAGGCACTGGGCAGCGTGGTGTGAAGGGGAAAAGAAAAGTGGTTCGGTCACCTGGCACAGTAATTCAGATGCTCAAGAAAGGTGCAAGGGTACGGGCAGAGGAAGACAACTGCTGTTCATCTGCGTTGGCCTTCTATCCAGTTTAACCATTCCCAAGTATCACACAGATCAGGTGCCAAATTCATCGATAAAACAAAACTTTCTCCCTTCTCTATACGAATAAGGTCTGAGTTCGCTCAAGCCACCTTGATTCGGGATAAGAGGCACAGTCTGGAGGTTTGAATACAGAGAGCAGACCTTCGAATGGCGGTGGATTATCCCCAAAATGCTTTTGCCAGGCTCCCTGCTAATGGATGTAGAGGACGGAGGGATACAGATGATTACCACATCCCCACCATAAATTACTCGACATTTCTTGTTCCCGTGGGCAATGGCCCCAGAGCTCGCGGGATGGAAGAGCCGCAGGTTCTGCCCCTTCTGTGCTCCATCTCGCAACTCCTCCGACAGAGCGCTGCAGAATTTAGGGCTTAAGACTAACGGCAGAAGATCACGAGATTGGCTTAAAGGCAGTCAGATTTAAAAAACATAACATGCACTTGAAAATAACTTCTTTCTTCATGGTGTCTGAGCTTTTAGGATACACTTCGGTTATTTTCTTGAGCTTTTCTCCCCAGCTGGGAAGCTGATTGACGCTGTTTATTCTAATGAAACTCATTGATTCTGAAATCATCACTTGATATTAGGAGCTGTGCCATTAAAACAAGAAAAAGAAATAAAATTACAGGAGTGAGGAACTCCAGTATTAGGAATATGAAAGGGCTTTGAGATTTTTTCAGAGGTTATTATGCCCTCAACACTTCGCTGATTTTTTAAAGTGCATAATTTCATTTGAGTCACTTCCCCTATAAATTACATGCTTAAAAACCCGCTGATGTTGCCTCCAATATCAAGAAAAACATCTCACTTTGGATTAGGCCGAGCAGGGAGCAGCGTCACCTCATCCTGCAAGAGTCAGACCAACTCGTGCACAGGTCCCAAAGGCACTGGGAAGCCTCTGGGATTTTCTTCTGCGGGCCTCAGGGGGTTTGGGAAGAAATCTGTGGGAACCTAAAGAATAGCAGCAGCAGCCAGAGACCTCGCTACCTCCACTTGGGGCACAGGGTGAAACCCTTGCACCTTTCTTGATCCAAACCCCATCACCCTGCAGAAGAGAGCCAAACCCAGCCCTCCATCCAGCCACCCAAGCCCCCTCACAACTCTAACAGCCGTATTTCTCCCCAAATTTTGCTTGGCATTCCTCCTCTGCAGTGATGAAGCTTCTCCATTAGAGAACAAACCACTTCTACCTCCCCACCCCCCCCATCCATCACTCCGGGTTCAGGGCGCGGACGATGTGCAGCAGGAATTGACGAGACCTCACCCCAATTGCTGAGTTGCCGCACAACAGAGGTCCTGTGCTCATGCAAACGCCCCCAAGACAAAAACAGGGAAAGCTCAAAGAGAAGTGTAAATGTGTTTGTAGCCAGCATAGCCTCCACAAATAATAAATACTTTGTGCAGTTTTGCTATTTTTGGTTTTTTTTTTTTCCCCAGAAGCGTCAGCAGCTCCTTAGGCGCATGATTTATAAGAGGCTAAAATCTAAATTATGAATCGAAAATTATGAGTCAAAAAAAAAAGGGAGAGATGCAACGGGAGGGCAAAATGCATTTCAAAAATAACTCCAGAGGCGTCGCTGAGAGCGGCAGCCTGCGGCCAGGAAGGAGTGCCCAGTCAGCAAAGGCAGCAGAGGATTAAAAATTGCTCTTCCCTCCATAAAAAATGACTGGGAGGGATTTGGGGTTTTAAATTTGGCAGCGGCCGGCCTGTATCCTGGAATCCTGGATCTATTTGGAGGATTTATCTGAGGGGGTGATCCAGAAATACCCAAAACAAAACAGAAAACTGAGCCTTGCTCTCGGGGCAGCTGGCTTGGCAGCGCCGACGCTCCCATCGCACACGCCTGGATATCCGAGAGGACACTGCAGGTCCGAACTGTCTGAAATCATTTTTCAGGCTGAAAAGAAAGAAACCTTCTGTTGCAGACACGCTGCTACGATACGGCCCAGGGCAGGCGTTCGTGGAAACGCAAACCCTGAAGGCACTGCTTCGAATTCTCAAGGCACCGCGCTAGCACCAGCCCTCCTCGTCCTCCTGAGGCTGTTCTGCACACGTCAGGGCAGGTTTCTGCCCTCCTGAAGCACAGGGATGGCTGATCTTTTACTAATAACTTCTATCAGGCTGCTTAGAAGGGGATTTAGGCGAGGATGAAGAAGCTGTGAGTCACACATAAAAGACGCTTCCACGGTTTAAGTTAGAAGAACTTCCCCCCTCAGCTCTTCTGCTGGCGTAGGTACCGCAGTGTGACGAGTTTGTGCCTCACAGCTGAATTTTCTCTCTGCGTGTACTCGCCGGAATGGGTTGTGCTGTTATTTTTGTGAGGGTGCTGCTGAAAGATCCCCAGGCAGCGTCACACCGAGGTCCCACAGAGCAGGGGGTTTGTAGGGCCGTGGGGAGCCCACAGCTGGGTGTGCAGAAGGGACAGAGAGCTCCGACCACAGGCACGGGGAAATAGGAGAGGAGCGCTTTCAGGTAGCCTCAGGTGTCCGGAGGTGATGCCCATGTCTGGACCAGCTCTCTCAATATTTTTTTTTCCAGTTAATGAGGAGAAAAAGGCACTTCTAGAGCATTACTCAGCTGACCGATTTGAAACGCCTGCCCTCAGTGAAGGTAAACACCCCGTAAAGGCAAGGCAAGACTAGACGCAGGTGCCTACACTGAGAATTACGACGTTTAAGAGGAAGGATGCCACCTCACGAGATTCATTCAGTTCACTGAAACCACCCCCAGGGTGAGCAATTGGTGCCAAGGCTGTGGGTTTGCTGGAGCACAGCCCCCCAAACCCCACGTGAAGCTAAAGCTCATCCTCACGCACCTACCTCGCGAGCCTTCTAACCGTCCACATTTGCTGCCACTAGGAAACAGACTCAAGTGGAAATCTGTAGGAAAGACGGAGAAACCTAGGCGTAAACCAATAGAGAACCACCCAGAAATGCATGATACAGATTCTCCTTCCGTATTATTTCCCTGTGTCCCCCCAGCTGCCAGCACTCGAATCCTAAGGCAGGTCCTGCTCCCGCCCCGGCCCAGCTCCGGGGGTTGCTGCCAGGGGAACAGGAGCACGTCCTGCCCGGCTCCCTTCTGGCCACCCTGGGAGAGTGCAAGTGGGAAACACCTATTTGGGCAGTGACAAAGCCATGGTCACAGACAGACTTTACCCTGTGGTCACGGGTAGACTGGACAAAAATATTCTTTGGAAGTGTTAAAACCAGAACAGCAGCGGTAGGGAAGGCAACAGGCCTGAGCTCGTGCACCACCCCTGATTCCCTTCCCCACAAAGCTGCAGGGCAGGTGACTCCGGCCATGCAATTCCTTGCCTCGTGGGCTTTAGTTTCGTGTTATGAATGCAGGCCTTGGCTTTCTCACAAACATTTATCTTCGCTGGTATCAGGGCTCCAGTTGGGTGTCGGGGTCAGCGTGTGAGCCGGTAACAGGCTTTTCCCTTCCTCTTTTTTATCGTTCTCCTGGGACGAAGTTCCCTGCCCCCAGGGAAGGCAGTTATGTCGCAACACTCCTGGAGCACGGGATGGCAAAAGGGAAGCGATACGACAATAATCACTGATTAAAAAGGAAGAATGGAAAGAATAAGAGCTAGTGGCAGGACTGCTAAATGCTGATCAATGCTTTAAGACAGCCTTTGATTTTTTTTTTAATTAATTATACATTCCCTCATACTTTGTACTGCTGTTGATTTAATTGGACTCCTTATTTTTAGACAACTACAGCAAGAAGAAGATAGGGTACAGATTTCAGAAGCTCAGCTCCAGCCTAATTCCGGCTCATTCAGTTCCACTGGGAGCAAAATCAGGCTACCGCTGAGCTCTTCTGAAAGCCCGGTGCTCCTGCTGCAGTTCAGCACACCGAATGTTTATCTGCCTTACAGGGTGGAATAATTTCCACGCACGGGAATCCAGGCAGAACCAGGCTCAGCACCCACAGATACCCAAAACCTTAACGTAGGAAAGAATAAGTGGTGAGCAGTGGAAAAAAGGTACCGAGGGTGTCTCCTCCTAGCAGAATTTGCCCCAATACTCGCTTCAGCCTCACTGCTTGCAGTTTGTTTGCACGCTGGATGGAAGCAGGTCTGCCAACGTGCTTTGCAGAGAGAAAGCATCAAGAGGTAACCTGCAGAAGGGGCAAAGAGGGGGATGCTGAGAAATGTCTGTTTCCAGCTGCATTGCCACAGGTGAAAGGGACGCAGGGGGCTGGAGAACACCCCTGCAAGCAGGCAATAATTCAGGTTTCATCGAGCCGCCTTATCTGTGCTTCCCCAGGTGCTCTGTGAAACTGCGGAGGGAGGCAGAGGTTAGCAGGAGAGGGCCTGCTCGGAGAATGGGGAAGGACTGAGGCCAGGGGCTGTCACCTCCTGGGCCTGTGTGTGCACATGAAGCAGCAGCTGCCAGCACTGGAGCACGGGAGCTTGCCGACCTGAGGCTGGGAGCCCATTATCCTGAAATATTTGGTGATTTTCTCTAAGCCTCAGTTCCTCTAGTCATTGGATACCCGTGACACGTACGTCTTGTCAAAATACACGTTCTGCTCTTTCAGCTTCCCCGGGATAATCATTTCCACAAAGCTTTCCCAGTATACCTGCAATTGCAGCCATATAGAAGTGCTTATATTGGTACAGTTTATCCACTTCCAGATCCGAACGCTTGTGCAGTGCTTGGCTTCTGCCTACTCCAATGAATCTCCGGCAGAAAAAAGTGCAGGGCATGCCTGAGCTGCCTTAGAAGCTGCTCTGTCTGTGAAGGACCAGCTCCAGGAGTGCCAAAACTCACAGAGCTGCATTTTGTGCCCCTCTGATGGCCGACGCTTTTCTTAGGACCGCAGCATTTCTTAGGGCTTGCTTCTGTGAGGATCCTCTGGTGTCCAGTAACAAGCAAGCTCACCTTAGTCTCATCCAGCTGGTGCACTCCTAGGGTTTCTTATGGCTAGCTCAGAACCTGCTTTTATTTTCTGGGGGGACGAAAGCAGAGCTGTGGGTTTCTGTTCTGTGCAATGCACTGCCATGAGTTTGCCTCTCGGAAGAATGGGATTCTGGACTCCAGAAGGGCTCTGCCACCTCTTATGGCACACTTCCACACACCGTTTACCATACACGGCTGGGTATCAGCCTCTGAAATTTACAGCAAATCGTTATTCTTAGCTAGAATCCAGTATTCAACTTTCCTGCCTGCTTTTTACAAAGCAGCTCTTCAATATTTATCAAGCAAGGAAGCTTCCGTAATCACAGAAGCCTGCATAACAAAGTAGTCTTGAAAAACCAAGGGGACTTTGCAACCAGTCCTTTTCCACCCTTAGCACCTGCCACTCATTTAATTTATAGCTCTTCCTCATTCCGTCTCCCAGGAGCCCACTCTGATAGGGGGGAGAGGGGGGGGTTATAGGCAAGGCTGTCGTTTCGCAGTGCCAGCACTGCAGGATGCTCCTCCCAGGCACTGCCAGCGATGCAGCACACGTGGTAGCGCTGCTGTTAGGGCCAGCTGCTGGACGGCAGGAGCAGAAGTGGAGCCGTGCCCTGGAAAGAAAGACCGAAATCCCATCGCCATTCCTGCTGCGTTTATGAAAAATGAACGCACCTCTGAGCACGCTTTGCAGATATCAGACGGGCACGCAAACTAGAGAAGTTGGGGATCAGTTGTAGATTTGCATCGTGAATAATTTTAGAAATACACCCCCACATCAGTTCGAACGCTCCTGCACGGGGGAGAGCTACGCTATGGAAATGAGATGATGCCAGGGTGTGTGTCGGTGTCTGCCTGTTTTACAATACCTGCCTGAAAAGATCAGTCGGGATAACAAGGTCTTCAAGGCAAGCATCCAAGACTTGGCCTCCTACACAGCCCTGGCACTCGGATGAGGTGTGCCTCCACTTGGGAGATGCTTCTGGTGAAGTGCTAAGGCGAAGTGCGAGCCGTCCTTGGTGACTGGCAAGGGAAAAACGATGAGAAAAACCACTTTGTTCTCAGACAACACTGAAAATCTCATCTGAAAATCTCGATGGTCAAAACTCTTGGCTAAAGGGAAGCGCTGAACCTCCCAGCATTTAGGTCCTTGAGCAATCCCACGCCACCAGCAGTCACATTGCCTGAGCATATAAAGAGGGGAGGCAGAGCCAGGCTGGGTGGTGGCTCTGATCCTCACGTGCACAGGTACACAGCACAAGCTTTGTTCAGAAACAGCAGTGAGGATTTTGCCGTATTTTTTCCCAGAGGGAGGATTTTGCCTTATTTTTTCCCAGTCCGTCGCTCCCAGTACCTTAGGTGTCAGAATTAAAACGATCGCGGAATTAAGATGCCAGCGTTGGGACCGTGATTCTCCATGTGCACCGACAGGAGCCGGGCACCCTCAAGGTCAGCACTGCGAGGCTGGCAGGCACGCAGCAGCGCTTGGCCCCCGGGAATTCCCACTCTGAGCCTCAGGTGGCTCAGCAGGGATTGAAACGACGGGGGGTGAGACGTGCTCAGCCGGTGCTTTACAATCTGTTGCTGCACCCTGCTGAGGTCTCCGAGCCCCGTTGTGCCAGGCACCGGAGAGGGCTGCAGCTGCGGGGAGCATTTTCAATGTCAAACAGGCACCTCCGAGCACAGAAGGGTGCCGTTACTCCGCACACACGAGAGCTGAGCGCTGGAGTAACCAGCACACCGCGATAAAACCTGCCGGGTTTGGGAGCCCTTGATTGAAGGCTACGAACTGGGTCAAGGAGAGCCCCACGGAGCGAGGCCGGCGCGGGGCCGTGCGGATGACGTGCGGCGCTGCGGGCTGCGGCAGACCTTTGGTCGGGTCTGGTTTCTTGCTTTATTTTTTGGGGTGCTGGTGGTTCTTAGTACGGTACAGGGCTCAGCACAGGGCTTCAGAGAACTGAAAAAAAAAAAAAGTTACTTTTATCTTGGCAAACGCTCAAATCCTTAGAAATTCTGCCAGAAGAAAGAACGGCCCCAGAGCCTTGATTTGCAACGACCTTCCAGCACGTGCTTTGCGGGAGAGCAGCTGGCACACGCTCGTGCCTCCCTGAAGTGTCTAAGTACACACTTGAAGTCAAATGTATGCATAATCACTCTTTGGTGGAGGGATGATTACTAAATGCAGGTACCAAGGTCTTCCTATTTTCCTTTTGCAATTCACGTGTTTCTTCTGCAGGAATATGATCAGGTACGGGGATAAAGACCGGACAGGGAGAAGCACCAGGCCATATAAAATCGGAAAAGTACGCGGGGAAACAGAGTATGCGTGTGATAAAGTTTTCTCGTTACGTTCTCAGCTCCCCCTTTATCTCGGTGTCTCTCAGTTTATCACCGTTCTCCATTTCCTGTTCCCTTTTAGACACCAAACCTATATTTTTTAATGTGGCTTTATTTTTTTTTTTACCCTTCCATAGCTAATGGTTAAACCTTTCAGATAATCTTCCGGTCAAATTGCAGATAATTTATCTGGGCACGACAGGGACATTTTTAATCTATCAGCTGGTATTTTAGTCCCGCCGGCAGCTTATAACTTCTCATTGTAACTAATTGTATAACGGCAAAATAACTCGACTGCTCATTTTTATAGCTTCTGCCACCCGAAGTCGGTGAAGTGGGACAAGGCAGAGGTTAACTCGGCAATACCTCATTCCCCTTCCCATATCCCACCTTACTTGGCAGTGCAGGACTCTCCAAAGCATCCACATTTGCCTTCATTTGCTCCTCTCCCAGCAAGGAGTTGACCAGGCAAACCACAAGCCCCATCGCAGCGCTAGGACAGCTTCGCCTGACCGCGGTTTTCCCACTGCCCCCGGTCTGCAGGATTGCTTTGGAGAGTTCGCTCAATCCAGAGACTCACTCTAGCTGGGGACTGCATGTTTTGGGACCAACTGCAGTTACCCGAATTGAAATTCAGACCAAATCTTGCTATTTCTTTCTCTAATGGAAACTTCGGCCTTAGCCTCAGTTACTGCTTTAACCTCACACTTCACAATCTCCGAGGCCAGGGACTGGGAGCTCTGTGTGATGTCTCCCCCAGGGATGGAGCCTCGAGCACCACGGTGCTCCCAGCACCATCTGGGGGCTGTTTCAGCCCTGAGTCGGGGGCAAGTGGGCCTCATTCTCTGCTCCTTTCCCCCTCCTTTCCCCCACGTCCCACAGCACTTGAGGCTTCTCGCCCGGGTTTCCCACCCCACCGGTGGCCTGACTTGGACCGACCTCGATGGCAAGAAACAGCGCCCAAGGCTCTTTGAAACGCTGTGAAACAGCTGTGTTACTGAAAACAACGGGGCTTTAAAAAGTTCCTGAACAGAGCCGTCTCGAGCAGGAGGCTATTTTGAGCGTCTCTTTTTGCCTTTAACCCAACTATCTCAGCACCCCACCCTTCTTCCTTCCACCTTCCTTAATTTCTTAGACTTCCTTCTCGTTGCTTTGCGTGAGTCTATTTTAGGTGTGGGATTCTGGTTGGCTTCTCGCTGGGCATCCACTTCTCGTTTTCTGGCCCTGGGGTTTGCCTTCTCAGCAAAGCTGGGGGTCCATTGGTGCACACAACAGGTAGGAACCCCCCCGGCAGACAGACATTGCCCACGAAGAAGAGAAAATGACTGCTGGAGGAGACAGTAAGGGGTCAGAGGGAGCACACCTAGGCTCTTCCGAACGCAGAACTGCACAAGTGAGCTCGCTGAGTCCGGCTGTCGGACGCGGGGGATTTAATTGGGATATATTTTCTTCTGTCTACCAAGGTGGAAAGGGACTGAAACAGTGCATTTGGCTACGCAGGCCCCAGCCTGATGCCCCACCGGCTTTGAACAAAAATTGGGGTGCTTGCTGCTTGCACATACGTGGCTGGTACGCCACCAGTCTGTTTTGTCAGGTCAGCCAGCTCAGAAGGGCGTTCAGGCTCCCCCCCAGAGGATGTGTGACACACAGACCTGGACTCCCATCTAGAAAGAAGTTTGAGCCTCAAGCTTCATCCCAAGACCCACACGGAGTAGCTCAAAGCTCGGTTTTCAGGCTTTAGCTGTGCCATGCTGGTGGTGGCCTGCGTTATCCCCCCCCGTCTGCTCTCTGTCGGGCTGGGAGAACTTCCCCTTGCCTCTGGGCTTTGCTCTGGCTCTGCAGAGGACGAGTACAGCTCTCCGCTGGCTGACACCACAAGGCTCCCACCTACTCCTGGGAGCAGCGCATCAAAACCTCCTCGCATCACGCTGAGTGTTGGTCCCAGAAGGTGAAGGCTCGGTGCCTTGCAGGGCTGGAGTTCCTGGTACAGCCCAGTGTCACCGACTTCACAGAACAGCAGCTTGCTGGCAAATTGTGCAACTGCGCCGCCCCCAAACTTCCTGTTTTGAAACCCCAAGAAGCTGGAAAATGTTAACACCGGCACTTTAAAGTGCTAGTTGTGGCATTTTTTTTTCCTTCTTCCTAAAGATTGACATGATACCAAAAACAAAAAAAAAAATACGTACAGAGGAGTCGAGCGGGGCTGCGTTAAGGAACCAGGGGCAGAAAAGCAAGCACGTGTCTCTGCAGGGAGCCCTGGGCAGTGCAGAGCATCCCACCTAAACCGTGCCCTCTTCCACGACCTGCTGCGTGACATGAGGCTGCTCATTTCCCCTCCACATCCCACCTCCGTGCGTTAGGGTCTGCGGGGTGCTCTCCATCACCGCGCCCAGGTTTTTGGCAGCAGGTCCCGGTGCTGCCAGCCGAAGGCGAGCTGTGCCGCTCCGGAGCGGGAGGCGAGGTGACAGATGGAGGGGCAGGTGCTCGCGAAGCAGGCCGAGCACCATGTGCCATCACCAGCCACCTGGCCCTGCAGATCCACGCTGTGCCCCAAAACCCACCCGGGACGGGGAAAAGAGGCCCCAGCAATAGGAGGAGCGGGATGTAGAAAGCAGACACCACGAACCTCTGTTACGCTCCGGCTCTTTAGGAAGAGCAGTTAGACAGAAGAAAGCATCGTGTTTGTCCTGAACACCGCGAGGGAACTTATTTATTTCCAATCAGCATGACAACTGCTTCCTTTTCTGGCTATCGCCGCAACACCAGATGGGACATTCGAGCACGCTTAAACCTCTGACTTGGCTCCGTACAAAGACGTCGCCTTCCTGGTTAGCTACAAGTGTATTCATAGGACTGGGACAAAAGCTGCTGCTCCCCTGTGCTGTGCAGAGCAGTCGAATAATGGCATCTCGCTCACGGTGCAGCGTCCCCGCTGGTATTTCAGCAAGGTGTTTGAAGGGGACGAGCCTCTGCTGAACGTGGCTCAGCTGCAAACACCTTCCCTTTCCATTTGGATTCATTTAGACTTGACTTTCCTTTAGATTTTCATTTCGTTTAGATTTGAATTTAGATTCAAACAGGAATTCTAGAATGATTCTGAATGAGATTCAACACATCTGGTTATTTCTGAGTCCGTATGTGATTATTTTGTTAATCCCCCGAACTCTGCAGCCCTCCAAGAGCGGCACTCGTTGCCTATCTTTACCATCCCTACACCCTTGTCCCAGCGCTTGCTCTGCAGCAAAGAGCTGCACCTTTCTGAACCTCCCAGAGGTGGGAGAAAACTCAGGGCGAGCTTTTGCACCTGGAGCTGCCGTGGGGAACAGCAGGAGGTGACGGCGCACGAAGCAGCCCCGGTGTCACGCAGGGACCCGCTGGGGTGCCTGGCGACCGCTCTGCGCCTCACATAAAAGCTGTGCTGTTATTGTATTCAAAGAAAATAATATCCTGCTTCCTTTTTAAACCGTGTATCTCTTGAAAAATGTTAAATGGCTGCTACATTCCTGCCTTTATCCCGGACGCTTTTTACGAGTCCGGACTTCCCTCGCCTTGTGCTTTAACAAGCTGCCTGAGCTGAGGATTAAGGGAACGACTCGGTGCACGCGTGCTAAAAAAAAATCCACCTTCAAAATCTGACACAGCTTAAAAAAACAAACAGACACAGACAGCCAGGCCCCCGCTCTCTGCACTTAAACATAATTGTCATCGCCGTGTGGTCAGACTGCAGCTCGCCAGCTGGCCTCTCCTCTGCAGCAAGGAACTTTTTCAGTGATGGAAACTAGAAATACACAGCAGCGCTTTTCCCAGGCTGATTCCTGGTGGGGTTTCCCATTTCTCTCTCTTTCCTATTACCAGAGCTTGGTATTCAATAGCTGGAGTAAGCAGGCAGGGCTCAGGAAGGAGGAGGAAGGGAAGCACTGAGCCCTGTCATGCTGTCAGGCACCTTCTGTAAATATTTACGTGACCTGCAGGATATAGCACAGCTTGAAATCTTGCAGCCCCCGTAGCCACTGTGCGGTCGTGCAGTTCCCTGTGCCCCTCTGCGAGTTCCCGTCTTGCGGACGAGACGTGGGGCTCTTGGTAGCTGGGACCTGCTTGCAGCGTGAGCTGACCTGAACGGGGGGTGCTGCGCCGAGCCGCGGGTGCCTCTGTGGGTCCCAGCAGCTCGCGGGGGGATGGAGCTGCAATTAGGGTCACGCAGCTCAACGCCACGGGGACTTGATGTCCTCCGCCACGCGTGGAAAGCAGCAGACGGATAAGCTAAGGTGGTGCTTGGAGGACTGAGCTAAAGCTCGGTGAAGGGAAGAAAAACTATTCCTCCTGCCACATGCTGATTTCTTCCTTGCAAAAACTCCTGGGTGGTTTTTTTTTCCCTTACGAAGCGCAGAAAAGGAACCTACCCGCCCCCCCAACCAGGAACTCGATCCCCAGTGATATCTTCCTGTCCTGACCCTATTTATAGAAGTAAGGTCACCCGAATGAGAACGGAAACGGTGTCAGATGATTTTCGGTGACCAACTGAGCTCTGAATATTGAGGATTCGGAGGAACACATTTGAATAACCCACAACAGAAAGCATCTGAGCAGGACACCTCGCCGGGGCCGCGCGCGCTCGCGGAACAACGAAGCAATTCTCGAGACACGCGGTCAGTTCCGTGGAAGGCGGCTGCTCCTACACCAGATAATCAATTAATCAGACAGACAGAAAGTCTGCTAGCAAAACCCTTCCTCAACGGGCAATTCACTGAAAGCCCAAAATAGACACATTTCCACTGTTGTGCTGTGAGTGGTAGAAACAATTGATGAGAACTGCAAAAATTAAGGAATCTATCAGTGTCGCTGAAGGAGAAATGCAGGCCAAGAAGCTGCAGATGTTACTGCCTGCAAAGAACTTGTAACTGCTTCCCTCTGGGCACTGCTGTAGAGCAGGATGTGAATTCAGGGCCTCGTGCACCGGGGCTGAGTTTGACGTGGGAGCTAACGGGGAGCCGAGGGCTGGGCTCCCAGCCCGGAGCTGCCCGGGGAGCTCCGGTGTCCTCTGATCACTCCCTGCAGCCTGCGTTGTGTTTCCTATCCCCTTACCATAAACCTACACAGACAAAAAACGGTCAGGGCTGAAATAAATACATGCACCTATCTGGCTGCTCGTTTGCATAAATGCATATTTTATGCACACACACACCCAAACGAGCCAAATTAAAACTGCTTATTTTATAACCCGAACAGAACCGCTCTGTGCGACCACGTTTCTCCGTCAGACTCCGTTTGCATAAATTACGATCCCCAATTCCTCTCTTATCGCGTCAGGCAGCTTCAAACTGAACTTCAGACCAGGACAGCCAAGTCCTTCCATCCTGCTTAACGCAGTTTCCACCAAATCTGTATTCACGTGGCTCAATATTTTATGGGCCAAAGGTTCAGGGCTACTCGAAATGATGAATTCATCGCTCCAAGGGGTTTCGTTGAGGGCTAAGAAGAGGGCTACGTTTGTCTGGGCTCGAGGCACGCGATGAAAGGGAAGATTTAGTCATTCCCTTTCTTTTACAGGCTGCCTCCTTCCTTCCATTGCTCATTCACAAATCCCTGGGTGCCTCCGTAGGCAGACAGCCCGTAGGTGGATCTGAGGTAGAGGCTGCTGCCGGCGTTTGCTGCTGCCTCCGTGGGCAGCGCCGTGCAGCAGAGCCAGCTCCTCACACACACAGAGGTCGGCTGCGCCCGCGGCGGGGTTTCGATCTCTGCTTATGGCAGCAAAAAGGGGGAAAATTCAGCCCCAAGCAGCAGCCAGCAGGGCCAGCTCTTTATGAATTAGGCATCGCTTCTGGAGAACAAGCAGGACCCGAGGGTTCAAACTTGCTGTGTGCCTCAGCCTGTGCTTACGTGGAGGTGCGAGGAGGAGAGGAGGATGCTCCGGGTGCCCCAGGGGCCACCTCCGAGGGCTGGAAGGGCTCGGCCCCAGCAGCGCAGCCTGGTTGCGATGGAGCCTGGTGAAACGTGGACACAGCCCCAGCACGGTGCCTCCACGTCAGCCCATCGCTGCCCTGGCATCACCGCCCCAAAGGGATAAAACCCAACGTGGGCGCAGAGAGAGATGCACCAAACAGGTGGCTCCTGCCCCTTGCTCTGGCCGCTGGCAGCAGTGCACACCCTCCTCTTTCAAACTGGACTGGGCTAAGGAAGCTGAGCGATTGCAGAGGAAGGATTTCTGCGTGGTGCTGCTGAGACTGAAGGCTCTCTTTATGGTTAATGCATCGTGCCCCATTACAGCCATTTCCTCTGAAGTAAATGGGATCTGCCACTATGCTTTATGTTTATTGATACGTATTTCCTAGCTGAATTGATGTTCCCCTGTTGCTTTTTTTTTTTTTCTACCCTGAAATTGCAGGAAGCCAAAAATCCTTCAACACTAACGAGTTAAATCCTGGAGCACGCAGAGCTCTGGGCCCCCCCCGTAAGTGGGCTGGGGTTAAAACAGGCACCAGTTACACATCAATGTGCGCTTTGGGGCAGCAACACCAGTTCTGCTGCATTGTCTCAGGCTAAGGGGGTCAAGTGTAGAGCAGGGACACGTCCAAGCAACATTCAGCGCCGTGCAACCAGTGGTGCAGGGCAGGAAGACGTTCCCTTTGACTTGACTGAAGTCACAGGGAGAGGCCTTTGAGGCTGAACAAATCCCAAAACTCTTTGTGGTGGCTAAAATACCTGCGGTGCTTTTGGAAGGTGCTGCTATTAGGATCTTTCCCCTTCTCCAAAGCCTCCGTGTGCCCACCTGCCGTCGGCCGTAGCGTCGCCCTGGCTTTCTGTTCCAAACGGCTCTCACGTGCCGCCGGGCATCGTTAAACGAGTGCCCTGTGCTTCATCTCGGAGGCAGCCGCAATTAAGAATAGGAGGAATCGGGAGGTTCAGGAGGCTCGTAACGCTGCACAAAGCCTCTCACCTCCGATCTGCATCCAGCTGCAACGTCTGAAATGGTTTCTGTGCGATGGCGGTTGGGTGGACTCTGCAAAATAAGTCGTTTTCTGCCCTTTTTTTGGTGCATCTGTGTCACAAAACCACTTCTTTCCACTAGCTGCAGCACTACAGCCAACACTCGCTGCCCCGGCGCGAGGACATCTGAGCACCCGGGCCGCAGTCGGTCACCTCGTTACGTGACCTGATTTCCTCCCACCTGAATATCGCCTCCCTGCTCCCGCTGCACGCAGCAGGCCTGAAAACCAGGCCACTTCTTGAAGTGACCAACACAGCCGTGACCTGTCTCAGCTTTTTGAAAGTTGATTTTGACGGCAGGGCACCCAGAGGTGGCTCCTGTCCCAGCTCTGCCTGGTGGCTACAGAGATTGGGATCGGGGAGGGATTCAGGGCATGCCCTGTTCCTTGCCTGCCCAGGAGCTATCAGCCATCGACTTCGTTCCCAGCGTTAAATTAAAAAAGAAACCAAATTCTCTCAGTTTCAGGTCCCGTGATAAAAATGTACCTCGCCCTTTGTTTGCTTTATGCAGCATTTCCTCCTTGCACTGAAAATTAAATTGGAAAGGGAGTTTTATTGTCCCTGTGGAGGAGAGAGGCACCTTCGGAAATCACTCGCGAACAAAGTGGGGGGGGCCCAGCCTAACGTTTTCTGACGCCTTTTGGGGTCCTGGGAGCACAAAGGCAGCGGAGAAGGAGCTGCAGGCACCTCCACCAGAGCCCCACTGTGCGATTTGTTCCAAGGAAACATCAAATCCTCAAGCCAAGTCAACACGGGTGGGTGGCAGAACCGTGCGTCCTGCTGCGTTGGGCTCTGCTCCGGGGTCTGGGGAGAGCAAACGGCGAGGAGAGGCAGATGTCGGCCCTCGCCTGGCAGCTGGAGAAACCGCTCCTGTCAAGGCCAGAGCTTCGCTGGGGTCATTTCTAATTTCCTCCCTCGGGTGCAACGCAGACAGACCGACAGCCACACTTCAGCGGCGAGATCTACGGGCAGGGGAGTCGAGCTTTAGCGGCGTTTAAGAGCATAAACAACGCAGGCAAGGTGGGTGAGCTGAGCAGCACAGCAGCAAGGGATGATGAAACCACAGCAGGGAAAACCCACGGCCGGTCAGCTGAGGCAGCTGGACCTCAAGGAGCAGGCTCCCCAGAGCCTGCCCAGGCCGTGCCGGTCTGGGCCAAGGTCGGCAAGCCAGAGCAGAGCGAGCTGCGACGTTGCCCGTGCAAGACGCATCCTTCCAGAGGGCAGGTGCCTGCACTGGCAGCCCGCTGATCTCAGCTGGATGCTGGCACATAAGGGCAGCGCTTCAGGAGGAAGTATTTTCATAATCACCCATTTGCAACACAGCTCTTTTTTTTTTTTTTACAGCTTTATCTTTCTGCCTTCCTCTTGCTCTCCAAATGAACAAAAATATGTATATTCAGGGGGTGGGGAAGCCAATGGCAGAGCCGAAACACAGCTGAGTCAACAACACGCGTCTCTGACCAAGTGGGTAACGTTTCTCCCCCCCGCCTGCTTATCAGAGTGCTTTCAGAAGTCACGGCTGCACATTAAAGGGCAGCGGAAGCTCAGCACATGTCCTGCAGGGCACCCCGGAGGGTCCCCGCTGCCCTAATCCTACAGCCAAGGCCCTGGGACTGCGGTCGTGAGCCTTTTCCCTCCCTCACACCCATTTTTTTTACAGCCAACCCCCAGCACCTCCACGCAGCCGACAGCACGGGGTATGCAGCCCGCCGATCCTGTCCCTTGGGCCAGACACATCGCCTCTGGCTTCAAGATGTCAGCAAGCTTTCTGAGTTATTACGAGGCTGGGACACGCCGTGTTTAGTAAGGTTAGGTTACGGTTTGAGGCTGGCCACTGGAAACTCAAACTTTTCCTGTCCTCGGTCAGATTTTGTGTCGTTAACAGCTTGGAGGCACCCCATCCAGCCCACAGAGCAAAATGCAGGCAGGTCTTTCAGCCAAATTAACAACAGGAGAATAAAACCGGCTGATGACTTTGTCAGCCCCAGGACTGTGTATCTGCTCTTGCTCCACAAGCGGAGCAGCAGCCACAGGGCCGTGCCCTCGGCAGGAGCTGCGGCGGTGCCCGGATGCACTCTGGGCTGTCTAACGCGGGGGAAGATGCCCCTGTCGGTGCAGTGTGGTGGGTTTGTAGGATGTGGATCCATCTCTGGCACTGCTGGTTTGGGGGATTCCTCCCCCGGCTTCGGGGCAGAGGTGCCTGGAGACCCTGTTAGTGCTCTTCAGACCTTCCTCCAGCCACCCCGCTTTGCACAAGCGCGTGCCGAGGGGTTCCCTGCGGTGAATTAGACTGAACCAACGTCCCCTTCGTGGTGACCTCCTTCCTACCTATTGGTGGGGAGTTTGCCTCCCGACACGCAGCCGAGGGCCCGGTTTCTGCCTCAAGGCCCTAAAATTTCCGTCCTTTTCCGCCTCCTTCGTTCGTAACATTTGCTGAGCGTTTGTGCCTCCCGGATTCCGGGTGAATTCTTCATTTTGGCAGTCTCTGGTGCTACAGAGCTGAGCTGGTCCACAGCTGCATGTCGGTGCTGACGCTGAGCATTTGGAAAACCTCACGGGGCTACAAAGGCAGCATCGCGCCGGTTCTGCACCTGAACAACTTGCTTAGCAGGCTTTGGTGCTAGTAGCTGGGGGAAAAGGGCTCTTTAGGCATTCTGGAGGGGAAAAATGAATAAAGAAAGAAGGAAAGAAGTGCACGTTCATGCAATAAGGACTAAAGAGTGCTGGCAATTTTTGGCAGGTTATTCTAACCTGAAAAATCCCGGGTTTGTGCCCCCTGGTGGCAGCTGAATTTCTCTTGTCCTTGGTGCCGCCGCAGTGCCTGCGCCTCAGAGCCAACCCTTTTCATTTCCCTGCTGAGCAAATGCCCAGCGCAGAGGCCATTAAGTGCCATTAGCTAGAGGTCTGCTAGAAGGTACATCACTGTCCAGAAAAGCACCGGGGAAAAGCCAGAGGTTCAGATGAATAATTGCAGGACTGGCAATAACGATGCGCTTGGTTTGGATGCTTGCTGGGTGGCTGTCGTTATCTTAATTATCCTAGGCTTCACCCCAAAATTTGACTCAGTTTTTCTGTAAGTATTCATAATGTGCAACCCTACCTGGAGGGAGCTAAGGCAGAACTTAGCTCCTAGCTGGGACTGAAGACGTCTGTCTTGCTCGGCTCAAACAATAGACGAGGCTGTATCCACGCAGTCCAGCATGACTCAAACAGCCTTTGGTTTTTGCTTTCTTTTCAGACAAAAAGCACTGGCGTCAACAGGTGGAAGAAGCGTTCAAGCAGCATGCGACTGGTTGGTATGAAGTAATAAATGTTCAAAAGAGACAAAGGAATCGGTGTATTTAAAGGCCAAGATTTTAGCCAGTAGAATGCAAAACGTTATGGCAGAAGGCTTCTTTTAACAGGGGCACTGTCTGGAAAGCAGCAGCGAAATTAGAGACCTATTTATTGAAGTGCTGCAAATAAGCAACCAAGCAGCAAGCCTTGTCTGAGGGAGCTTGTGATCGCACGTAATAGCGACAGAAAGGTGAGAGAAAGGAACCGCTGCTCTCCACCCTGGTGCCTAAACACAAACCCGAGAGCCACCTTCTCCAAGATGTTGAGCAATTTCCAGCGCTTTCCCTGCCGTGTTTTGTACTTCGAATGTCAGAGAGGCGGCAGCAGTGACAGAGGGTAGATCTTCAGAGCCTCGGTCTGGAACTAAAAACCCATTTTCTGTGTTTCTTAGGAGCGGTAATGGGCTGCAAGAGAGACAGTGCCCCTCGCTGCCTGACCCTAAGAGCTGATTTTTTCCATAAAGGGAGAAGGAAAGGGAGAGGGGACAGGGCGGGCTGATTTTGCTGGAAAAAAAAATAAAAAATAAACATGCCTTTGTATGTCAGTCTAACACCTCTTTCTCCCCCTCAGGCTGTTCTCCCATGTGGGTGACCCGTTCCTCGATGACACCCTGCCCCGCGAGTACGTCCTCTACCTGCGCCCCACCGGCCCCCTGGCTCAGAAGCTCTCTGAGTTCTGGCAGCAGTCAAAGCAGATCTGTGGGAAGAACAAAGCTCACAACATTTTCCCACATATCACCCTCTGCCAGTTCTTTATGGTAAGCCAGAGCTCCTCTTGCTGCTGCCTTTATGCAGGCATTGATGAGCGGCCCCCGCCTGGCTTTGCTGGAGGCGCCGCCTGCTTGGTTCGGTCGCTGCAGAAGGGTTTTTGTGCTCAGGGTTGGGGGGTGTTAGGAGCAGAACCGCCCGATGCCTGGGCTTGTCGGGGAGGTAACTGGTTTGTAAGCAAGTTGTTTTCAGGGAGGAGCAGCAGACCAAATTCTCCTAACCTGCCGTGACTGTCAACATGAGAATAGGCAGCGTGGGGGGAGAGGTTAGGGAGGTTGCTTCGGGACAGCTCATCCTGCTTCAGGAGCAAGGGGGGGACAGATGATGCCTGACCCCTATTGCTGTGGCCCTGGGCTTTTTCTGCCCTTCCTGCTCACCCACCCAAGGCCTTCCTTTGTCTGAGCGCACTACAGAGCTAAGCACAGGCGTAAGGCCGAGTTGTGAGCGATGCTTGTCCCCTTTCCTCCGGCAGTGTGAGGACAGCAAGGTCGACGCTCTCACTGAAGCCCTGCAGGCCACCGTGATGCGGTGGAAATGCAAATTCCCTGCCCCTCTGCCTCTGGAGCTCTACACGTCCTCGAACTTCATCGGGCTTTTTGTCAAGGAAGAAAGCGCCGAGGTGCTCAAGAAGTTTGCTGCGGACTTTGCTGCGGAGGCAGCCTCCAAAGCAGGTGAGTGACTGCAGGCAGCCACCCAGTGTTTGCAGCTCGCTCAGGGCTTGGGCTGGCTCTTGCAAAGCCTTGCAAAGAGGAGCTGAAGGAGCAGCCCACGCAGAGGTTCCTCCCCGAGAATTAACCCCAGCACAAGTGGCTCTCCTAACACACTGCTTCTGAGGAAGAGGAGAGGAGATGCATCAGCCCTGACACGGGGCTCCTTTTACTACGAGACGTTGCATTTCTCTCTGCCACGTCAGAAAAATAATCACCATCAGCTGCATTTTACCGAATTGAGGTATTTTGCTCCTGCCAAGAGTTACATTTATTATTAAAAAATAAGTATTAAATGACCAGTCGCCCAGCACGTAGCGGTCTTTGTCCGGCTGCGTAATTTAACTTGAGATACCGAGGACTGGGATGAGGCATGGCGTGAAAGCCCACACTCCTCTCGCAGTGGCCATTTCAAAGGTCGCCTTTCTCGCTCCCTGATCGATGCTGCGATGGTTCACCAGCACCGGGCAGAGGGAGAATACCCAATTAATGTCAGCACACACGGGGAGCTAAATGTCAGGGCTGCCCACAGAACGGCAGCGATACCTGCAAGCTACAGAAAGGGGGGCCTGAGGGCTGAGAGCCTGAGAGGAGCACCCTGCTGGGTGCCTTGTTTTTCAGAGCTTTTGCAGCTTAAAGATCACCTCGCACTTAGTCTCAAGTGTTATCTCCCAAAGGGGAAGTTGACATTTGGCGGTTCCTTAACCTTTCAGCTAGACGCAGCCCGCGAGGCTGAGCGTTTCCTGCTCCTCTCGCTACCTCGAGCCGCTGCCACAAAACTTTCCTCTGCCTTCGGGTCTTTGCTGCATTTCTCAGATGCAACACCCAGGGCTGGGCGAGCAGACCTGAGGTGCCCTTTCCAAACCTCGTGGACCGGCCACAGCACCTGGTCCTTCCTTCTCGCAGGCTTATCCCGGAGCTTGAGTGCACCAAGACAGAGCCCCGGCCAAGCCCCTGGAGCATCTCCATCCAGGCAGGCAGCCTGCGACGCCCTGCAGAACAGCTCCAGGTGGCTGCCCTGGCTCAGAGGAAGAAGTGCAGAGGTGCCACAGGTTCACCGCACCTCTGAAATGCGCTGCTTCCACCTGATGGTGACCTAGAACTTTCCATCCCTTTAGAAGAGGGAGGAAATAGCTGTCGGCGTTACAAACGCACGTTTTGGACGGCAGCAACACGCGCAAAGATGTTAGCCAGGTCCCAGAACTGCCAGAAGGGGCACTCCGTACCCCAAAAATACTGACCCAGAAGAGAAGGAGGCAGCAGCAGCTTCCAGCAGACTTCTAGCCCTGCAGCTGCTCCAATTCGGACCAAACGGGTCGGGTCTTGCTTAGGGGCAGCTCTTTGCTGCGCTGCAGCCCGCAGCTTGGTCAGGTTATCACGTTAAAGTCTCTGGGGCTTCCTCAGAGATCCACAGCCTATTTTTTTGCGTGCTGATCAAAACAAGATGGATGAGCTCGCAAAGCTACCCCCGGCTGGCATTTGGAGCCAAGACTCTGAATAGCTGCAATTTTGACTGAATAATCAGTCAAATTTAATTGCAATTTTTGGTTGAATAAGCAGGAGTAAATTCCATGCAAACAATGTATCCTCTGATTTCCACATCCACTGGGACAGTCCCGGCGTTTCACACATTTTCACCTTTCTGCTTCCTTGATTCTCTTCCTAACATCGGTTCTTTTGTCTACTGGATCATTTTGTGATCAGTTGGTAATTATCTTACCGGCTTCTGCTTCCACGATTTTGGAACAGCTAGCCCTCAGTGGGTGAACTGGTAACCCAGTTAATGGCCGGGAAGGAGATTTAATCAACCTGCACGAATCTGTAAACCCTGTGGATTTCTGATATATACTATGAGAGAGAGAACAGAGGAGGGACAGTAAAAATTGCAATTTTACTTGCTTGTTTTGGAGAGAGCCTCAGCTGCCAATGAAAGAAAAGCTGTCCCTTACCTGGAAAAGTCTCTTTTTTAGCAGATGACACAAAATTACAGTAGTTGTTATCACACCCAACAGAAACCCCTTTTTTTTTTTCTGAATGCAAATGAGTTTTGGGCATGGAAGCCTGGTCTACCACCCCAGTGTGACTAAGGACTGAACCAGGCCACAGATCCAACCACCTGACCCATGGTACAACATATATAGGGCACCCATATTTGACTTCACCAAAGCCTTTCCGCAAACTGACCTACAATTTCTTCCACTTCAGCTACCTTGAGAAGTTCTGCTCGTGCTCAGAGGTGACAGACACTCTCACGCCTCAGAAAAGCTGCTCATCTTGGCGGTCCCTTGCTGTTAACCGTCATTTTCTTGTTGCAGATGTGCACGTGGAGCCCCACAAGAAGCAGCTCCACGTGACGCTGGCCTACCACTTCCAAAGCAGCCACCTGCCCACGCTGGAGAAGCTGGCGCAGAACATCGACGTCAAGCTGGGCTGCGACTGGCTCGCTGCGATATTCTCCCGAGACATACGCTTCGTTAACCACGAGGTACGGTTCGTAGGGTTCGTTTCAGTCCCAAAAAAAGATAAAAATAAGGCGGATCTAGCAGAACTGCAGGCTGGCCTAGCTGCTTTTGTGGCTCAACAGTGCTCACAGGTTGTGAGCTGAACGAGGAGCTGTGCTGAGCACAGATCCGCAGCACAGACTACGCAGACATTAAAGAATCAGTCCTCATAGATCTCCCACATCCCACCAGTCATCTGGACCAACAGACCATCTCGCCTGTTTTGCTTTTCCTCATGCCAGCTAGACTTGCTTTCCCCTGCCCCATCTCATTTCTGCTTGCAGGAACCATTACCTGCGGGATTCATTCATTCTGACAAGGACTCTCCTGCTCGCCCCATGTAAATTGCCCTGATCCCTCCAGAGCCAGGCCAGGGTATCTTAACCTGCACCCAGCCATCAGCCACAGCCTTTGGTTTCATCATTCAAGAAACCTTTACCTTCATGGCCTTTATTCTCCAGTTACTCATGGATTCTACAGCTGCGGTGCCTAAATCTCTTACCAGAGTTTTCTCAATGTTGTTTTCCAACAAAATACACACACAAAAAAAATAAAATGTTCTGTAAATTCGGACCTTGGACACAGAGAAATTACACGTGAGATTTGCCCCAGCTCCCTGAAAATACCCCCAGGCAGACATCTAAGCCTGAGCCAGTCACCCCAGGCTCCCTTCGCAGTCAGTGCGGGCGAACAGGCAGCTCCACGGGAGCATCATCTGTCCCATCTGAGATGTCTGTCTGGGGATGAGATGAATCAACCCCTGGAGGAGGCAACCTTCAGAAGCTGCCTGCTCGGGCTCTGGTGGCTTCCTACACTCCTAAGGCTGGGGTGATTAATCCACCAACACGCGCAGTCCAGAATCAGACAAAGAAAACCTGTGGCAAAGCAGGAAACACTGATTTTAGCCCAGCACACGATACACCGTGGAGTAAACAAACGGCCAAAGCTTCTGGAGAGCTGAAGTCTCTCGTGCACAGCTCTCTGACCCAGCCCAAGCCGTACTTGCATGTGTGACAGCCTCCTTTCCTATCCAAGTGTCATTTTGTCCCGTGGAAGCTGCAAGCAGTCAGCACCGCCACCGACCACGCAGGGAGCAGCTGATGAGAACCAGCTCCCAGCTTCGCGTATCGAGCTCCGGGCAGCCGTGTGCGAGAGTTTGGGTATCAGGTGACGGTGACCAGTTTCCATCCTCCTTTCCAGATACCACAAGTATCTAGAAGGATCGGTGAGCAGACGGCCTGACAGCGCCAGCAGGTCAGAGCTGCTCACCAGGCCATGGTTTGTCTTTGCATGACACCGCGGCAGAAGTTAGCCTGGCCCAGGGACAGAAACGCGTTTGTTCTCCTTTTAACCGAGGCACTGCCGGAGCCATTTCCATTAATTTAATGTTTCATACGCATGGATTCCTCACGCCCCGGTGAGGAGAGGATTACAGAACTGCATTCACTGAGCTTTGCCCCACCTTTTAACTTTTTCCCGTTAAGCCGTTCCCTCCTTTCCCTTCTGGTTATCAAAGACGTGGCTGGAATCAGAGGGAGGAAGGAGTCAGTACCAAGAAAAGCTTTCCAACACCAAAGAGTGGGAAGCAGTAGGAATCCCCTCAAAGTTGAGCTTTCCTGGACAAAGCACAGAGTGATGCATTTTAAGGAGAGCTGTTTACACCTTGGACACGTTAAAGGTTTGGTACAGGAGCTCTCCTGCCCCACTCTGCTGAGGATTCCCTGCCATTAACAATCCTTTTGTGCTTCTGTTTCTCCCCCAGACTCTGCAAGTGATCTATCCTTACACACCGCAGAATGATGATGAACTCGAGCTGGTCCCAGGGGACTTCATTTTCATGTCCCCAGTGGAACAAACCAGTACAAGTGAGGGCTGGATTTATGGCATTTCCCTTGCAACCGGCTGCTCTGGGCTGCTGCCTGAAAACTACATCACGAAGGCGGATGAATGCGGAACCTGGGTGTTTCATGGGTAGGTAAAGCCGCTCCATTCAGTTTCTGTCACTGCAAAAAGGGGGCTCAGCAGCTGGGATCTCACCTGGGTAAGGGAGACGTCTCCCAGGGCTGCTGAGAATGTCACTCGAGGGAAACATACTGGCACACAAAGCCCCATCTCGTAAGCAAAGGAAGAGCAGACGCCAGCCCAGCGCATGGGACTGGAGGATGATGTGATTTATTTGGCTAAGACATTACAGCAACTGTTACTCCGTTGGTTACCAGAGCTGGAGCAAACGGCCACTGCAGAGCCACCGCTGTGGGGACACCTCGGTGGTGGCAGTGGGATCAGGAAGGTTTAAATCCGAGCATTAATTTAGGAGGTGAGACGTGTTGTGTGTGATTCCCTGGAGAAAAGGACTTGGGGTCAGCAAGGGTTCTTAAGATGCTCAGCAAGACTTTCGGAAGTGGTCAGTCGCCTGCCTGACACTGGCTTCAGTGAGATCCTCGATTCGAACAAGGTTATGCCTTGTTACCTCTTGCTTTTGGTGGGAATTAGTTATAGAGCAGCAAAACCTAGTGCTTGAGCTGTGGTGTGGGCACTGCTGCCAGTCCCACAGGGCTGTCTGCATCCCAAAGCACCTAAAGGCATCTGGGGAACAGGGAGCAGTTTCTGTGCAGGAGCACGAGGTGGCAAGGGGAGCGGAGAGGCACGTCCCTGCCCGCTGGCCCCCTGGCGAGCAGTGCACAGGCGCACGGGTTCGGCTATGGGCTCACCAGCAAGTTACAGAGGGAGAGGAAGGAGATACGGAACCAAATGCAAACTGTTCGTATGTCGAATTTCTGCAGGGAAACAGGCCCTGTGGGAGGGTCTGTGTGCACAAAGGGAAAGCATGGTAACCCGTGTCAACACAACAAGACCTGACCTTGTTCAGCACTTAGCACAAACCGAGCAAAACGCAGGAAACAAAAGAGCAAAAATGATGTGTTCTCTTTGTCTGTGACTCGTCAGGCTGGCCTCCAGATGTGGCTGCCACAAGCACTGCCCTTCTCCAAACCAGTCCTGGCTTAACCCCGAGCCCTACCCAGCCCAGGGGACTGCCAGGCAGGGACAAGCAGAGCCAGAGGTCACTCGTTCGCCCCTCCTGGCACAGCCATCTATTGTCTTTCTGCCTGCCCTCTGAGAAGTGGCCACCACTAACAAAGGGCTTTCATTCGGATGGCAGCCAAACAGAAGAGACCTTTCTGCCCTGTAGCCATCACCAAACTTCAATTCATCTTCCATTACACGCAAAGAAAAGACCTCCAACGACCAGGGCTTAAATAAATTAAAATCAAGACCCACGGACAAAGTCGATCAGCAAGTTTGAAGGCAGGACTTAATCCAGACCCTCCCATTTGCAATCCAGCAAAATTGTCCTTCCTTCCCCTAAAATTTGCCAGCCAGAACAGCCTCAGGCCCACAAGTACTGCAGCAGCAGGCTCTAGTGGATTTTGCTTTCCTCCTAACAGTACCTGGAAGGGTTTTGAGGCCTAGAGACTTGGAAGTATTATTGCAGCAGCGACTAAAAGGAAAGCCAAACGTTTTGTACCTCCAGGACCACTTTGTCTCCAGGCAAGCAAAGAAAGGAAATGCCCCTTCCCTGATTGCCACTAAAGACGATAAATCAGGACCAGGAGCATGCAACGCGGAGCATTTATCAAAAACGTTATTACATACCCGGAAACAGTCTCATTTTACACAACAGCTTCCCGCGGGGAATATTCGGTTACAGAATGTCATTTGGTCAAAACAATAGAGCAAGCCAAGGACAACCTAAGCCCCACTGACGCCTAGGCCAAGGTATATGCACAGCAGGATCCTCTGGGTTAGAGAAGCACGGGGCACGGGCACCTTCATTTCGTAGACGTACAAAAGCCGTGGCAGTACTCACCAGGACGGCGGGGGAACGGCTGTGGTGGGGAGATGGGATCCAGTTCACAGCCTTGGGACCGAGGATGCTGGGGCTGGTTTGTGCCGCCTCCGCGCACACACAGCCACGTCCTGTTTCATCCCTGCAGAGGAAGAAAGAAGGAAAGAAAGAAGAGCCATTGAGCTTTCCCTCCTAGTCACAGGAGACCGCATTCTTCAAGAGAAAATCACGCATGATTGAGATCATCACTGAAACACAGCTCGCTCCGGGCTGCAGCACCACGCAGGAGAAATGACAGGCAAAATGCTATTCTGGGATGTTTGATCAAATCGTTCACACAGCAAAACAAGGTTGCCAGCACCTTGCATGCTTGTGAACATTTCTCCTGAAAAAAGGTTTCCCTGTTGCACTACTCAAACGATGCAGAAGCTGAATCCTGGCCTCTGCGGGACGTGGTTTTACGGCCAGTATCCCCGTGGTGCCTCAGGAGCTCTGCCCGGCACACAGACCTTGCGCTTCACAGAACAAGCAGGCTGCCATCACTAAGAGACAGGCCTGGCGAGCCATTTAATAGGACAGAAAGGGCTCTGCTGTCAGCGGCAGTCACTGCCCGTGAAACCAGGTTGTGTCTTCAGAGACTCCAGGGCTGGCTTCTTTCCCTGTCTTCTAAAATCGGAGTGAAATCCCTTCTGTTCTGCAGGCCCCAAGGGTTTTCCATACACCTGAAGTTCACTTCGCTGCTGGCTGTGGCACTTCCCGGCGTGCTTTCTTCTCGGGCCAGAGATTGGAGCTGCTAGGGACAATGAGGGGAAACATTTGGCCTCTGACCAGTGCTATTGGTTGGAAAATAAAGGAAGACAAATTGCTTTAGTGTCCCACACAATGCAACCCAGACCCTACGTCTGGGTAACCCCTTCCTGCCGCCCCTGCAGGAAGGGCGACGTTGAGGCACCCAGCGGCGCTTTCAGGTCCAGCTTTGGCTATGAGGTTATGCAAAAAGACCAGAGGATTTCTTTCTCTTTTCCTTTCTCCATGATAAGAAAGCTTCAGAAAGCAAAAAGCATGAACCAAAGATGCTCGTTTGGAAAGCTGGGCTTGTTTGCTTGAAATCTGAGAGTCAGGGACATTGATGGCTGCTCCGCTGCTAGTTCTGAGTCCTGCAGGTGACAGACAGCCGCTCTGAAGCCAGCACTACGCTCTCCTTCGGGGTGAAGCTGGCTAGATTTGTACCAGTGACACGAGATCTGTTCTGACTGAGCCTAGGAGAGGACCTGGCCGTAGGTGTGTTAGAAACAAAATGGTTTTTCCCTTGTAAGACATCAGGCTGGAAATACTTTCCTGGGAGCAGCAGAAGCTACCGGTGGGTTGAAGCTTCTGGGAATGAATTTGAACTACAGATCCAGTCTATATTATATAAATCTATTCACATATATACTCCCCAGCAAACCATTTGCAGAATATTTTCTAAGCCGCCCTTCCATGCCCGTGACGTAGCGGGCTACCAAGTCAAAAGAAGAAATTCTCCACCCTCGGCTCGCGGAGCCCAGAGAAGCGGGAAGCCCAGCGAAGGTCCGCGCATTGACTTGCCCCACAGAAGCCACGACAACCAAGCACACAGTGCCACGGGGCTCTCGCATATGTAGAGGCACACGGCCGAAGGAAACGTGCTGTCTTTGTAGCTGCGGACCCAGCGCTACCCAAAAGCTAAAGCTTGTGATGATTCCCTGCGCTGTTTTTCCATTACCAGCGAAGCCAGAAATAGTCACCTCCTCCAGCCCCAAATGGCTCGAAGCACTGTAGATATTACACAGCAGGCTATTTCAGCTCCCCGAGAGAGGCCAGAGCTATTCCTTGCCCCTTTAATAAGCCTGAGAAATCAGGCTTGGCACAGGGAGCAGGGGGAGGAAAAAGAGCCCGAATTTTTCAAGCTGTATTTGTGCCTCGGGAGGTTTTTCCCCACCCTGTCTCCTTCCCGGTCGCTTTCCCTGGGGACCCCCCTTCCTCCCGCAGCGACGAGTGGCGAGGCAGAGGGGTCTTATCCTGTGCACGGCTGAGGACTGGCGCTGTTGTGCCACGACAGAGCCTCTCCCCATCCTCTGCTCCAGCACCTCCACTCTTCCAAGGGCCCCTCCTGGCTGGGAGGACGCTGCCTCAGGACACGGCGTGTTGCTGAGAGCCGGGAAGGCCAGGCGCCTCCCTCGCACCCTGCAGAAGACAGAAGATGATGATGTCCGTCTGCCAAGCAGAGGAACCACGAGCCTTTGGGAAAAGCTCCCAAACAATGACCTCTCCTGAGAAGATGACGAAGCTGAAACAGCTTCGGTGGTTCCTGTTTTGGAGCAGCATCAAGGAGAAACCACTGCAGTCAGGCTGGCGGCTCTCCTCCAGGCACAGCAAGACAGCGCACCTTTGCCTCATCATCGTTTGCAGTGAATCCTAGCACCTGTAAATGGATAGCACAGCATCCATGGCCTCTTGGTAAGGGCTTAGGGAGAAACTAAGTCTCAGAAATCGTGCAGCAGCTCCTCAGGGTAAAGGGAAGACAGGTAGCCACATGATCCTTAATATTCTCTAAGCCACTGTCCTTGAAAGAGCGTCACGTGGAGAAAGGAGAAAAGGGCTGAGACAGGAGGGGGCTGGAAGCAGCAATGCGGAAATAAAGACAAAGAGCTCAGGCTCGGGATCCACTTTGTGCAGTAACAACAACACGAAGAAATTCAGATCCTTCTCACGCTGAGATACTCGAGTGTCCGGGTCGGGGAGGACGCATCTCCGTGCAGCTGGTCGCACCCGCGCTGCAGGCTGAGCACTTTGCACGGGGATGAAGGTCTGGTTGTGCTCCCTGCGCGGGGCTGAGCTGCCCCGGGCTCGACACACGCTCATGCACTCGCACAGCTTCTGGCTCAGGGGTGGCCTTATCCTGCCAGCTGGAAGCGTGGTCCGAGTGCAGCTCTGCCTGCAATCTATCAGATGGAGAGACTCCAAGGAGGAGGGCTAGACGTGATTTCTCCCCCCAGCACCTGGTAGTGTTTCCCTCAGTTTACCCACAAAGAGCTCCCGCCTACATTTAACTCCTCTTCTAGACCTGCCGCCCCCGTTACACCTCGGAGCTGCACCCTGCGTGACCCGCAGGGACCTGCTGCCCTGACCCCGTGGTTCTGCCTGCAGCTGGAGAGGAGCAAGCTTCCTTGGAGCCAGCTCAGCTCTCGTTGGGAGCACTGTGAATAAAACAAAGACATTTGTAAGAATCTCAGATCCCACAGGATCAGGTCTGGAAGGGTACAGGGGGCTGGAGAGGTCTGCTGCCAGGGGGCTGTGCCTGCAGAGGCTGTGGCAAGGCTGCTGCTCCTTGCTGTTGGATGGGGACCCACCAACCTGCTCCCCCGCGGAGCATCACCACCTGAGCGAACAGCCCCGTACCTCAGCCTCATCCTTGCTCCCAAATTCCACCAGATAAGGGACCGACAAAAACGCAGACGACCCATTTTTGTTCCTTCGGTAGAGGCAAGGGTGTTTAACAGCCTTGAGAAACCCCTGGGAGCTTTTATCCCAGCTAGGTGCTAGTCAGGAAGCAATTTGTGACATTTTTAAGGCACCGAAAAGCGCAAGCAAAGGCAACTATTTCTGTCAAAGCCAATGACCATAAGCATTAACTGACAAGGGTTTTTTTAATGACTAAGCAAATGTGGCCCATACAATGTATGCAAATCAGCAGAGGGTCACTGCAGCTTCTGTAATTGCCTGTCAGTTTACTCCCCAGGGTCTTGGGCAAAGTCCTTGAACGTCTGGGCTTGAGAGCTTTGCTCAGAGAGCACGGCTAGATAAGCATCTTGAAGGAGAATGGCATCTATTATCTCCCTCCGGCTCCATTTAACAGGAAGCACTGGGGAGAACAAATTCCCACTGTAGATGGGAAATGGAATAGACAGCGCCGAGAAATGCAGAAGCCAGCACCCAGGCTGAACATGCCACAACCCTATGAGGCAACCCGAGCTATTTTGTGTGCTGGAACCCTGAAAAGTGCCCAGCACGACAGGCAGGGCTGTCACAGCATCTCCTAGGCAGCAAAGCACGGGCATTTTTCTTCCTGCTCCCAGCCAAAACGAGAGGTGCCGTTCAGCTGCTAGCCAGTGATTCTGCACGCCCATTCTCTCTACCCCACAGCCCGCATCTTGCGAGTACCAAAAGGGATGTTCCAGTTTTATTCGACCTTGG
The DNA here is from genome assembly GCA_011075105.1 of Heteronetta atricapilla. Lineage (NCBI taxonomy): Eukaryota > Metazoa > Chordata > Aves > Anseriformes > Anatidae > Heteronetta > Heteronetta atricapilla. The sequence continues at coordinate 3,706,894 of CM021754.1, read as the reverse complement.
AAATGGCCCCCCAAAAGTGACGCACTAGCTCAGCAAATTATTTATTGTGTGTCTTTCACATTCGTGTCACAGCCAGCCCACAGCCCGTGGCCAGACCCTGCCCTACCAAGCACGCCACAAATACAACAAGCAGCAGCTCCTGCCACGAGGGCAAGCGAAAATTCTCTGTAGTTTCCAAACTTTGGCCCACACGAGCACGGAGCAGGTCCCCGGGTGAGGTTAGCGAGATGGGAGGAAGGCCTCGGCACTTCCCAGGAGAGCAGTAGAGGACTGAGCCTCACAGACCAGCGCGTGGGGACTGTTCTGAGGAACTGTTTCTAAGGAAATTGAGAGCGTGTTTGTCTCTTCATGTGTGTACATCACATAGCAAGGTGCTCTCTAGGCATAACTAAAATAATGATGTAATAATACGACCAAAAATAATACCACCTGTTCCTGCGGACTACAGCAATGTCCTTGCTCCAGCCTGAGGGCATGAAGCATTCCCACAGCCAACATCTTTCTGGTTTTGGCAGGTCCTACTCGATTCTGAATACTACATCTTCCCCGTCCCTTCAAGCTTTCAGCGACGGCGCTCTGGAGAGAAGGCAGCAAGAAGACCAGGGGCCTGGGGACACGGGGCCACTCACCATCATCTGCCAGAACGTGCAGGTAGGGAGCCCCACGCACGCACAAATCACACACACTTCTCAAGGCAAGCCTCCAGCAACTGTTTGTTCCCCCAACACCTTATCCTCTTGTCTCCTCTCACTGCCTGCCTTGGAAGTTTCAGCTCACAGTTCTCGACAAGCTTTTGAACGGCGCAGTAAACCACGAGCACAGAAGACATCGCCGGCCCTAAACCTGCTCTTAGCAGGGAGTGGCAGGGCCCCATCCTCTGCTCGTTTTAGCAGTTTTCTAACAGCCTAAATACCGACCTCAGAAGAGTTTCCTGTACCTGCATCTGCACCGGGCTAGAGCAAGAGCTGTCTGGCCCTGAGTGCTGTTGGTGAACCAAACCTCAGAAAAATACTTGCACTTTCATGCAGGTCAAACATCCTGTCATTTTTCTTCCAGCCGCTGCGAATAAGCAGTCAGCCAGGGCCTCAGAAGCGCTGCCTCTTCGTCTGCAGACACGGGGAGAGAATGGATGTCGTTTTTGGGAAGTACTGGTTGTCACAGTGCTTTGATGCCAAAGGTGAGTCAGCTCCCGTGGGTCTCAGGCTGCAGGTTTAGAGAAAGGAAAGAGAGGGGCAAGTGCCCAGGGCAAAGCCCGGATGGGAGCTGTGGTTTCCTGGTATTTGGGAAAGCGTTGCAAGAAAGGATTCTATTAAAACAGTCCCACCAAAGGGCACCTTCACGTGGAAACGAAGTCTTGATGTTGATGGTCAGTGTCCAGTGCTAACCCCAGTGCAACCAGGAAAAGCTTCCTTTGTACGACTGGTTCTCAGTCCTAGATGAGAACAGCACCACCACGGGTAGGGCTCAGAAAGCCTTTCAGGGCATAAACTGGAGACTGCAAGCCGATAACAAGACTGTAAGCAAGTCCTAAAGGCTGAGTCTGGCACAAGCCCCATAGGCTTGAGTTCCAGACTACAACTACAGACCATAATTTCAGGCTCTGCTGGTTTTAGGTCTGACTGGAAATCTATCAACAAAGTCTTTTTCCAGTTGAGAAACACCAATTTCTTTTAGCCAAAATTCTTGGAAAAGGGGATGATTTTACAACTGCCTTCGATCCAAATGACATCTGAAGAGCTCTGATGTTTTTGCCTCCCGTAAATGCATAAAATTAGGGGCTTCATTTGGTGTGGGATGGAAATTATTTTGCTTCTGGCGATTGAAGACCTGTCCTAAAGCTAACTTGAAAGTATCATTCCCCGCTGATCTTGACCTGATACATCTGCTTAACTTAATTTTGTCAGATTCTTGAGAGCTCTGCATGGGAAAAACTGCTCGACAGCCCGTGGCTGTGAACATGCAGATGTTGTGGTGACGGAGGGTGGAAAGAGGCGCGATGCTCTCTGCCTGTCTCTGATCTAATAACTCCAGCCACTGCTTCTGACCTCTCCCTCGCAGGAAGGTACATGCGTAGTAACCTGAATATGCCTCACAGCTTACCTCAAAGAAGCGGCGGTTTCAGGGATTATGAAAAAGACGCGCCGATCACCGTGCTGGGCTGTATGCAGGCAAGGCTTGTTGGTGAGTTGTCCCCAGCCAAGTTTGCCCAGGAAGCTTTGCTCTCCTCCTCCCACACACCCAGGCAAAGAAAGAGAAAGTGCAAGGCGGAAAAAATGAATCAGGAGCCCCGAACTCACGGGATTTAGGTGTTTCAAGAACGCCTGCAAAGTCCCTTCAATTTCCCTGGCAAGTCCCCTCTTTCAAAGAAAACCTTGCTTGATTCAGCTGCTGCAGCTGAAGAGGAGACAAAGCGCGAGATCCAGGCCGTGCTACAGAATCACGGCCGCGAGCAGGACGATCGCAGAGCGTTCATTACTGCCCTGTACATGGGCTGCACTGGAAATGCTGCTGCCACCGACAGCGCTGAGAAACGCGGCACTAAATGTGAGGGTCACCCCATGCAGAATATGCTCTTTCCTTGATTTGGACAATTTAAAATTTTGATCTGCAGTCCACTAAAGCCAACGGGCTTTTAGTGGCCTCTCTGGCTTCACGTGGCAAAAACACAGTCCAAATTATTTCCAGTGTGTCCCAAACTCCCCTGTCCTTGTCCCTGACTCCTGAGGCTGTTGGTCTGTGTGTAGGGAGAAAATCATTCAGTAGGGAAGAGCAGATATTGAGCACTGGGATTAAAGAAGCCCCTCAAAGGATGTGAGCCCCAGCGAGCAGCACTTAGCATCTTCCCAAATTTAAACCCTTTGCGTTGGTCACGTTCAAACTAAGGCAGCTAAAATTCCCCTCGCTTTTTAAACCCAAATAAATCACCGCACGGCGCTGCAGGACGATCGCTCTCCGGGCCGTGCGGCGTCAGGGTTGGCACCACGCACGGAACAGAAGGCGAATGTGGGAGCCATCACAGAGCACTTTGCTGGTATCGTTACACGGGGCCGAGCACGTGGACGTGACCCAGGCGCCACCGAGCTGCCCACGCCGCTGCCGTGTGCCAGCCGTCTGCAGGCACCCGCTCCCGCTGCAGCACCGGGGACTTGACCCCGACGGCTGCTGGAAGCGTAATTCCTCCTCCGCCCAAAGCAAGCGAGCAGCATCCCCGTGCCGGGAGGCTGCTGCACGCGCCGCTCTTTCTAAATTGCCCCACTTGTCTCAAGAGATTTCGAGCTCATTCTGACGCGGTTAGAGCCATCGTTATTACACGTGAAGTCGAGGTGAATAACCCCTTCTCGCTCCCACCTTTGTGCCCTGCCTCTTCAAGTAGAACAAAACCGTAACTCGCTGCAAGTCCGTGCAGTGCTCAGCAGAGTCCCGTTCTCATTCGGCTCCCTTGGGCTTTGCAAGAATATTAATAACCCTACCAGTGGAGCTGATTCTTATCTCATTTCCAGTGATCTTCCACCTGTGTAATGAAATGCTAATTTATACCAGCAAAGAATCGAGCCAATTGAATTAAGTTGGGTTTGAATTAAGTTGAATCATTCTGATTTATGACTTAGAGATGAAATTAAATGAAATTCAAGCTCTCTACTCTTTTTCTCAGCGCACTGTTTGCTTTTTGGCTAAATGTAGGAGGACAAACCGAGCAAAAGCTGCTGCGCTGTCTCTGCACGCCGGTTAAGTACGCAGACGCACGCGGAGCAACACGCAGAAAGATGTGTCCCAGTTCCACAGCTGTGCACACCACAGCAATAAAATACGATGGGGACACTCGCTTCCTAAAACACCAGCGGTGCAGCTGGGAAGCTTCTGCAGCTCCTCGCTGGGTGGCAGCTACCTGGCACCCTGCTGTTACGGTGCCATTTGTCTGGTTTTATTCACGGGTGTTGAAAACTTGCTTGCAGGTGAAGCTCTGCTAGAAACAAATACCATTGTAGACTACATCTACAGCTCCCCGTCCCTACGGTGCGTACAGACAGCACACAACATCTTGAAAGGTAAGAACCCAGCAAGCAGGAGAGGCCGCATTCTTCTGACTTGCTGGGAAAAACGCTGCCAAGCAGATAAAAGGCAGCCTGGCACGGGAACTGAGCAAAGGGTAATTCAGGGGGAGGATTATTTCCATGGGAGTGCACTTCACCTGTCCGCAAGGAGCCCTTTGCTTAGCTCGTGGCGTGCCAGGCGTGTAGGGAAGTGGTGTGCTGGAAGCGCTTTGCTGGCCCCGTTGCCAGCTGCGGGGCCGGGTGGGGATTTGCCCCAGAGGGGTGCAGGGGGCACGGGCAGCTCCGTGCTGCTGTGGCTGCTCGGTGCTGCGTGCTACCTGGGGCGAGAGGAATGCACTGCACAAACCGGGAAGGGAAATGGTCGTGGGACATCACATCCCCTGGCGTTGAAGCAGTTGGAAAAACAGCTCCAAAAGGCAGTCCCACCTGGGTTACCGCATGGGATTGCCGCCCACAGGTTTACGTGCCTTTGTGCATCGTATGCCAAGTACTTCCTCTCTTCATAGCCACTATTAACCAACTACTTAGCAAGAAAAAATTAATGTCTAATCAAACTTAAAGCTGCAAAGTCTCACCTCCCCCAGGTGCTTTCACTGATACCTGGTCTCTTTCCTCCCTTTTCCAGGTATGCAGCAAGAGAACAACCTGAAAATCCGAATAGAGCCGGGCTTGTTTGAATGGACCAAGTGGGTCTCTGGGAATACACTGCCCGCTTGGATACCCCCCCTGGACTTAGCTGCAGCTACTCTAAGCGTTGATACAACCTACAGGTAGCAGAAAAGGGGGGTGAGGGGGTCGTGGATTGCTTTGGGGATTTGTTTATCCATTTTATCCATTGCGGATACATGGATACGTGTCCGTTTATCCATTGTGGGTACATGGATATTTGGGATTTGGTTTTAAAGAGTAACATTCTGCTGAATTGGTAAATTTAAGCAGTGACTGGAAGAGCTGCTGGAGCTCCCAGAATGAACTTAAAGCAGGCTGGAGGCTGCTCAGCCCGAGGATGCCTTCTTATAAACCAAATTCCCCAGGGCGCTGGCAAGGTACAGCTTATTGCTGATGATGGGGGCCCTCGTTCCAGCCCTCCTTCCTTCCTGTGCACCGTTCACGTGCCCGGGAAATCCTCAAAGTTTGTTTGTTTGGGGTTTTTTTTAGCCCCTTTCCTAACACTGCGGAATTTTACGAAGCCGTGTAAGGCTGTGCAGCCTTACTTGATCTGGAGTCTGGAGGAAACGGCAGAATTCGTTTTGCTGACTCAGTTCACTGACCACGGTGTTTATGGACTGAAGTCACATCGTGGGATCGGCAATGCCTGCCCTGCCCTTCCCCGGGGGAAAAAGCTTGTCTGCCTGTCTGTCCTGATCAGCGTGCTGAGGGATCTTAGCCGTACATTGTGCAACATCCTGGGGAGCAGGTTTACATCTGCCAGGAATGCAGGGTCTCCTGAATCATCAGAATTCAGAGGTGAACACAAAAGATTTGTTGTTTCTCAGCAATTATTTCTATTTTCTGGTTAAAAAACATTTGAATGGTGAATGGATAAATACCACCCATCTCTCCTCGTGTCTTCCTCGGGGAAATACACAGACTATTTGCCCAGCTCCAGCAGCGTGGAGCTGATGTGCCTGGTGCTCAGCAGCTCCGCTGGTCAGCCCTGCTGCTGCCGGATCCGTCCCGGTGCCTGGTGAGGTGCCACATCCCCAGCTCGCCCTGCCACGCTGCCCTCAGCCCAGCACACCCATTTTACATTTCTTTACCGTAAACCGCACTGAAAAGGGCTAAATAAAACCCAGCAGAACTTGTCATGTGGTAAGGGACAGACAGGATGATCTATTCGGGCTTCCTACTCTCAAATTTATGATTCACCATAGACGCAAGCCAGACTTGAAGAGCTCCCAAAAAGAAGGAAACTCCCCAAAGGTCACACGCTTCCAACCCTCCACCACCAAAATACCCGTATCGCTACGACCTTTCTATTTTGGCACCAGCCTGATCAGAGGCTGAGCACTGTCAGATGAAAACAAAACCTTTACAGCGCATGCAGAGCACACACACACACACGGGACTTCCACCAAAACGGGCTTGGTGACAAACATTTTGTGTCTCGGCTTTTGTGGTTTGTGATATCACCAGAACCGCCGGTGTTTCCCGTAGTCCCAGCGCACCCGGCTGTTTATGAACATTCAAGTCAAGCAAGCAGCTGAAACATTAAAAAATATATATATATGTATATATTTCATACCTATTTATACCATAAAGCCACCTGAGTCACATCCTTCTGGCCTGCAGCTGGAATTCCAGCACAAGGGTATCTCAGTCGAGGTCCTCACGCCGTGTTTGTCCCTGAAAGGCGTAAGGAAAGAGCCTGCTTGTGTGTGGTCGGCTGCTTAGGTGGGGGATTAGGAGACGTCCTCCTGGTGCTCTCACCTCCCGTCACATGGGTGATTCCTGCGCACATGTCAGGTCACTGGAGGTGGGGAAAAGCTGGGGCTTTTCCTTGCACCACAGCACGAAAATACAGCTTGCTGCTTGCTATCCTGTGCCGCTCTGCGCACATCAACCTGCTGCAGCCGGAACAATCGGCCGGGGCCCCGTCGGGCAATTCACTTAAATGCCCTGGCCCAGGAGGAGGCCGGCTAATTCCAGGCATTTCCCAGCAATGCGGCTTTACAGACGGCCAAAGCGGCAGCCTGCCCCTGCCCTTCAGCATCAAAGCAGGCGAGCACGAAGGAGAGCCAACATCTGCCTTCTGCAGGCACCGCAGCCCTCCTGAAGCAGCCACGGGTGTTGCTGCCCAGCCTCCGACCAGGCTGCAAGCCCTGGCAGAGCAGTGTGTTTTGTTCTCCTGCCCTTCGCTCCCTTTATTTGGGCAGATGAACCCCAAAATCTATTGATCAAGGGATGTGTAAATGTGCAACGTTATTGCCGTTGCTACAAGGCGTTGCAAAAGCAACAGGTTTGTAATCAGCACGTCACAGGCTGCCTCCTCTGACCTGTCCACAGGAGAGGAAGCGTTTTCTTAATTTCCCCACTAATCAAAAATATCTTAATGGAAAATAGGTGAACATCTCAGTCTGGAAGTTTAGAAATCCCCATAGTGGTCCTGACACCGAGCTCTGGGGACCTGGGAAATTAGCAGAGTTAAATACATAAGCTCAGAGGAACCATCACTTGCACTTACAACTTCACCTCTTCTCCTAATTTACCTGTTTTTCTGCTCGCAGACCTCATATTCCCGTCAGCAAGTTAGTGGTTTCTGAATCTTATGATACGTACATAAGCAGAAGCTACCAAGTGACAAAAGAAATCATCAGTGAATGTAAAGGCAAAGGTGAGTGCTCCAGAGGGGGCGAGAACGAGACAGGCTCCCCCGGGATGCGAACGCTGATATTCCTCACCAGTCCTCCTCTCCTCAGGGAGGTGAAACCCCACAGCCCAATCTCCCATCCCCTCTCCCAGAGCGGCTGCAAACGCCAAGTTAAGCTGTGTGTGTCAGAGCTGGGTTTAGATATGCTCAGCCTACAGGAGCAGCAGTATTTTACAGCCCCCCAGACAACGCAAGCAGTTGTCTTCCAGGGAATAAATAAGCCATTTGCACCCTGCTGTGTTACCGGCATCAGATGGGGGCACCTTCCACCCCCTGTCTGAGCTGTTCTTCTGGAGTATATAACCCATAAAGGCTGCAGAACGTTTCTCCACATGCAACACTGAAATAATAATAAAAAAATAAATCTCTAGCTTCTATTTTGCATTCAGAGCATAGGAACAGGATGTTCCAAAATTCTGGTGAGCTCATTAATTTCATTTCGCTGATCCGTTTCCAAATCCGAAACCTTTTATTTCAGTAGTTTGCACACAAGCCTGGGTAGCACTGTGCGACGTTGGGCGTACAGGATCTTGGAAATCTAAAGCAATTGGGGTGAAAAAGCAGCAGCTGAGATTAAAGTGCTTGTTTTAATCAGAATTAATTTTTAAATAGAAGAAAGGTATTTTTTCACAAGACAGGTGGAATCTCACTGCAATGCCTGTTTTCCTCAGAAAGCCATCCTAAAAATAAGTAGCACAGAGCTTATCAACCCTGAAAATTGAGAAATGCTCTAAATAAGTGAATAAACCACGCCTTTTCCCATATTCACATAATTTAATGAGCTTTTATATAATAAACTGAACCCAGCTGGATCTTGGGCACCCGTCCCTAAAGCTGGCTTCCTCTCCCACCTCAGCCTGCATTTCTCGCTGTGTTTCAGGAAATAACATCCTGCTAGTGGCACACGCGTCCTCCCTGGAGGCTTGTACCTGCCAGCTCCAAGGGCTCTCGCCGCAGAACTCCAAGGACTTTGTACAGATGGTCCGAAAGGTAATTACCTGCAAGGGGTAAAGCTCACTGGCTTTAAAATAAAAAGAGAGAAAAAGAAATTAAAGCAATTTGCAATCTGCTTAACCAGGCAGAGGACACTTTGCTCCTCTCCACTGATCGTTCAGCCCCGTCACTGGGTTTCACGCACTTCAGAAGCCACGAGGGGAAAGCAGATTGAAGAGGCTTATCTTAACGTGTCGCTTCTGTAACAGATAGCAGGGGAGTGGATGCTCACCTACAGCTGGCACGCGGTGCCACTGCTACAAGCCTGCAGGTACCGGGCTGTGCAGAACACCCCGAGTGCCATCCAGTACTAAATCCACCCCAGCCAGGGCACTTCTCCTTACTACAACCCTTCCCTTTCTCCTTCCACTCTAAACAGCTCTTAAAGGGCAGGAAAAAGAAGGCCTGAAAATGATAATGGGGTCTCCTGCCTTCATTCCTAATGAAATGGCTTTGTCCCCTGGCAGCCTCACAGACACTCTCTGGGATATTCACAGCTGATCTGAGCACCCCTGAGCCACAGTCTCACCCATATTTCCCCTTCATACCTGCGCTGTCCTTTGGGGTTTGAGTCCACGCCAGCCAGCATAACACCTTTGGGTTGAACTGAATGTATTTAAGCTACCTTACAAAACCATTACCTGTCTTCCCCAGTGTTTTATGGGTACAACGTTGCATGAAATCTGGCTGTCACGCCAGAATCCTACAATCATCTCCTGCAAACGGGCTTTGGGGAGAGGGAGAGAGAGACAAGAGTCTCTCTTCAGGAGCACAAGAGCTCCTTGCACAGCTCAATCCCTGCTTATGCCTTTATTTCCTCATCTCTCCGCACAGATTCCCTACTTGGGGTTTTGTTCATGCGAAGAACTAGGGGATACAGGTGTTTGGCAGCTTACAGACCCCCCCATCCTCCCTCTCACACATGGACCAACTGGAGGCTTTAACTGGAGAGAAACCTTACTACAGGAATAGGCGAAGCCACGCAAGCAAGGAAAACCCACGGCCTTTCTAAGCGTCGGAGAATGTCTCTTCGTTCTTGTGTTTATTGACAGTGGAGAAGTAGTCCTACTATGTTACGTGGTTCCCACCAACAGCTCTTCTAGCATCCCTCTCACACGGCCAGAGTCACACAAACATTCTCATATACAACTAGGCAAATACAAAAGGGACTGAGCTGGAGGAAAAATATGGAAATATTGATCGAAACTCTTGCACTGCAGGGAATCTCTGTTTAGTGAGTAGCTCGGGTAAACATTCCCACCTTGAATAGAGCTCTGTTAACACCAGTACCACTGACGGCCTTCTGCACCCTGTTAGTAACAACTAGCACCGTGCGAAGGGCAAGCATTCAGGATGCGTTTGGGTTTTTTTCGTTGCTATTTTTTGCAAAGCATTAGCAGGCTTGCTCAGGACCACGTGTCGACACCCTCCTCGCTCGCAACCCCCAAGTTCTCAGCAGCTTTCACAAAGCCTACCACCACCAGCTGGAAACGAGAGGTCAGCAAGGCCTCTGCAGGCAGCGTCAGGTTGTTCCTCTCCTCTGTCTCCCCTGGGTTAGGTGTTTGCATACCGTGGACGTAAAGATTGTCACGGATCTGCAGCAGAAGAAAGATCTGAATTTCACATCGCTTACAGATGAAGCTTGCACACATCAAAAGACAGCACCGTTGTGAACACAGACTGGGAGCTGTTGCTCTTCAGTGGAGATGATATAAACCGATTCCAATCAAACCTGGAGGGTTTAGAAAGGCTGCTTTCTTATTCCCCTTTTATTTAAGTTATTGAAATCCATTCTTGTGCACAGACCCAGCCTAAAGTGTCTGTGTCATTTATCCCCTGAAAAGGGGCTTTGCCTTTTCTACTGAGTTCTCGTGCTGGTCATTTACATGGTGGTGGTTTTCTGTTTCTCGTGAGGTTTTCTGTCAGCCCTGATAAGGTTCTGCAGCAGGCAGCTTTCTTAAGTGGGTAACACTCAAGTCAAAAAGACACTGAAATTCAGCCTTGGCTGCTTGCTTGCCTTCCTTTCGTTAACTGCTAAGTGCCATCTGTCGTAAAGACAAAGCAGAGCTGAGAAAACAGTGCACTGAAATTTAGGAGCAGCGTGCTTTGTCCTATGGAGATGCTGTTTTATTTATCCAGTGGGGAAGGGTTCGTTTCTGGGGATAAGGGCTTCCATCTGGACCTAAGATCTTTGAAATCACAGGACGTGTCGTGGCAGGCAGGGCAGTGGGCCCCTTAGTGCAACAGCCTGCTCCTGCACAACGCCAATACCAGCTGCGTCAGAGCAGAACACAAAACACCCCACAGAAGGTAGCTTATAGCACAAATTGTCTTCAGAGCAGGTTTCTTTTAGATGATATTACCTTAAGCCTTCTGCCCCGAATCAAATTTCCTGCAGACATTTGTACGGCTAACTTTGAGAAGGTGCTGAAAAATGGGCGTCAATGGGGTAAAAGAGGATTTGGGCATGCTCCTTTCTTGGGCTGGAGCATAACTCTGAATATCCCCCCAAAAAACATCAAAGGCAGTCCAGGAAAGATACTGGCATCCTAGAGTTCCCCTCTTCTGTCCAGGTTTCCTTCCTCAGCAGGCGTTAGTATCCTTATTTAAAAGGTTTGCATGGCACAGAGGTTTATAGCAGGCAGCTCTGACAAAGGCACAAAATTCATAGAAAGGTCGAAGTTCGATTTTGGGTGAGTTTCTTTTTACCTATCGAGCCTTTGGCAGGACTGGCCTTACCTTCCGTTGGTTAAGATGGGGCTGCACATCCAGCAGGCAGAACAAGTAAGGAGCCATAAAACTCAACGCCTCGTTCCTAAATAAGATCAACCCCCCCGCAGCTGTGATATAACAAACCTTAACGGGGTGTAGCTCAGCTTTGTCGCTGCTTTAACGCATTGATCTTGAGCTTGCCAGGGCAAGTCCAGCAGATGCTGTACAGATTTTGAGTCAGCAGAGAGCTCATCCTGTGCAATATGGTCACGATCCATACCAGTAGTCCGTTATTTATGACTACGTGATGCTCAGTAGGCCGCTCGTAAGTGCATTATGATTCCAGGGATGTATCCTAAAAAGTCAGGGAGATAACTTAGGAGCTGACAGAAAGAAACTGCTCCGCCGCAGTTACACTGCTGTCACTTTAGTTCTTCAACTATAATTTAAATTATTCTTGGCTGCGTACAGGCATTGTGAGGAGCGCTCCTGGCTTGTTTTCCTCCACACTTACTCACTGCAAGTTTGCAAAGAGTTTATTTAAGACTAAATAGGTGACAATCACACAAAAACTGATTTGGCTACTGATACGCATGTGATTCTCAGGATGGTGTTTTGTTTCATGCTACGGGTCAGCAAGACATCAGCAAGACATCACCTGTACAAAACAGGGCAGGCTGCTTAGATCCTATTACACTTAAGACACGTTACAAAGAAATTTTTTTTCAACAGAAGCATGAAACAGAGAGGGAACAAAAGCTGAATGCACAATTTGAATACTGGACTGGCTGATCTTTGCGTGCAGTGAGTAATACAGGGAAAGAAGTGTTCTGTTTTAGAAGGTAGAATACGTTAAAATACTCTCTTCTTAAAAATATATATTTTTGGATGCTTGGGAAAGTATTTTGACAATTGCAGTCTTATCTGTCATTAGATTTTTCAGGTGTCAAAAGTCTGAGAAAGAAAATTTTGTTTTCTTCCAGCATTTGGATCTCTCGTAGGTGTTTTGTGTTAAGTGTTCTCACGTTGCTAAGGCTTACCGGGGGGAAAAAGTAAAAAAAAAAAAATCTTCCTTTTCCATTTTTAATTAAGATGTTAAGAATACAAAACAGTTGCTGCTTCACTTCCACTCCACTGCTGCTCATCAATGTGCATTTAACGTCGCTTCAGTGTTTTGTCCCAGAAAAGCATTAGACTTGATCTGCCTGAGGTGGGTGCAAGTCTTTTCCTTGCCATCACTGTGAGCTGCATCGGATTCTAGGAGTTCAATCAGGGTACAGAAGGCAAACAGCAGTTCCTAGGTTTTCCCTCTTTTCCCAATTAAGGAATAAAGCTGAAAAACTTCCAAGAATAAACTGTTCTTCCAGTATTTCCATAGACTGTAGCTGAAAGGTTGGACTGGAAAAATAAATGAATAAAATTCTAGTACATCCATTGCTGATGGGATGGCACTTGGCAGCCAGAGGGGCAGAACCGTTGTGTTTTATCAGGCTCAGATTTGACCAAGTCTTTGCAAAGGGCCTGCAGCCCTGGCCTTGATATCTCCCTGTGCTGAAGCGGCTGGGAGGAGACTGCAGCACGTCCCCACCCCGTTGACTTGAGCTCTGCTCGTGGATACCTTGCTAGCTTAAAACAGACCCCAGGTCTGAAGTCCCATGGATTTACCTTACATTTGGTGCAGTGGGAGCTACAGCCAAATGCTTAAATAGTCTGAGCACGTGGCCAGGTTCTCAGCAAGGGTAAATTGACCCTGTATACTCAAATCAGAGCTTTGCCTCCCTACATAAAAGGAGGATGCAGGTCATCACTGCAGGGAGAAAGAAAAACTTATTTCCCCCTTCGCTGAATCTGAACAGTGTCAGAAAGAACAGCCAGCTGATGTTAAGAGCCTCCTTTTCTCCTCTGTTGTTAGATTCTAGTATCAATGTTACTCTGAAAGTGATAATTTACATCACCAGATAAGCAGTTGTTTAAATAATTCTGCAGGAATTATTCTTCATGAAGGCAACAAGAGGTCACTCTGCAAAACAAAGAGGCTACAAGAGATGCTAGAATGCTGCTGCCCAGCGTAGTATTTTGTATCCACAGCCCTGAGGCCCCGGGGTAACCATATCTTAAGGACTTTGGCACTGTAATCGTTCCCTGTATACTCACTGCAGCTCTTGGCCAGACAAGAGGATGGGGAAGGGGCTGCCTGGGATGCTGCGACACGCTCAGCCTTCCCGCTTAGCTGCTGCACTGGGACCAAGGGGTTGGAGACTTCTCCCTCGGGGTCCTCAAGAACACCTGACCCAGAGCCCAGGGACACAAATCAGGAAGATTTCTCCTGATTTCCCCAGGCCTGGGATGAAGCCTGGTCCTACCACAGGCTGCCACTCCCCACCTGCCTTTGACTTCATGAGGAATAAGAGGGAGTCCTACATCTGTTTGGGGCTGAGCTCCCCAGCCCTGATTTGAGCAATGCGTAAGAGCGGGGTGAGACAGAGTCTGATTATATTCATGCTCATTTCAGAAGGACTTGCTAAATAGTTGAGTTAGGCCAGAATTAGGTAAATCTCATTAAAACCCAGAGCTGGAAATTTGTTTGCAATGCTTCACGACTTCAAGTGCATTGAAATTCCATAAGAAAACTATTGCTTAGAAAGTTTAATAGTTAAACCACAGAAGTGCTTAAATGTAGGGGAAATTATCTGAACTTCAAAAACAGATGTGCAGAGACGGTGGGGGCAAACACGCTTAGAACAGTGAATGAATGAGAAAAATAAAGTGTGATTGGTTGCATCACTCTAAATTGCTATTTAGTTCTCACCACTGCCTCAAATGCTCATTCCCTGGGGAATATCCACGACCCATACACCCAACATAACAAAGGACCCAGCCAGTCCCTTTCTGTTTCTTCCTCTTGAAATGTATTTTCTGAAGTTTCTCTCCGTGGACAGTTCTTAAAACTTGATGTTATCAGTGCATACTTTTTTTCCCCCCCCATTTTAAACCTATTGTATCATCCTGTTTATTATGTTTTTAGTGTGAGCAGATTGTATTTATTTGAGAAAAATGTTCGCTGTTTAAAAAAAAAACAATAATTGTATTGCCAAAAATAGCTGTAATTACCTGTGACATCTGTATTTTTTTATTTTGAGGGGTTGGTTGTTTTTAATCTCAACTTCAAGTGCTAACAACTGTTAAAACAACCATTGCATTTTAATTTGCTTATGACATTAAATGGATTTCTCTGAAGTCAGACAAAAATGCCTCGTAGATGATTTAATAAAGATGTCATGCTCCCACGCCTGGCCCTTCCTATTTAAGTTTTCCTCTCACGTGTGTTGGACTTTGCTGGGGTGAAGCAGCACCAAGCAGAAGGGGGAACTCGAGTTATTTTCCTCCCTTCACTAAATGTGAAGTTCATTTATTTGACAGCAGATGGCACAAAACCCCCTCAAGTCTTGGGTTCCTCCCGCAGCACAGGGACCGGGTTTTTCCTCTGGGTTGGAGGCAGATGGCTTCAGTGTCATCTCTCCTGCTCCATGGCTTCTCCCCAAAAGTTAGTTCATTGTCAGGGGCAGATATGTGGCACTGGAAGCACAATTCTTAAACAAGAGAATTATCTGCCTTTACAATACGCATCTTCTTCCTTGAGCTGGATGTTTTAATCCAGTAATTTTTATCAGCTAGGGAGACTCTTTCCTTTCAAACCAACTAATTACATTAAGTTTTATTGCCTACAGCTGTTTTCTGGTAAAACTGATTATATCATGATTAACATAAAAGCCGTATATTTTATCAAGTGTACACTAATGGAGTGACACACTTCCATGCACCTGAAAATTCAATGGAAACAGGTTCTAATGAATTAAAAATGGAAGGCATGATGTGTTTATAATTAACTGTTTTGTCCAGTTCACTCCAACCTGTGTCCTGCAGATGCATACTGTTTTAAGCCATATTTCCTATCTTATTAGAGTCAGCTCACTTGGAGGGAATTAGTCTCTTGCACTACATGCTGGGCAGTCACAGAAAACTGAAGGTGTGCTGAAGCCGTTTTGGAAATGAGCACACACAACAGCACAAAAAGAGGCTCTGCCAACACCAGGCCTGGCGAGTCTTGTGATGATACTGGGCACCATAAGCCCAGGAAAGAGCTTTGCTATGCCCCAGGTTGCTTGAGGAGGAACCAGGCCTGCGAGGGGATTTGGGAAACCCAGATTCTGCCACTGGTCCCCTGGGACCCCCTTGACGTAGCCAGCCCTGCCCCATGCTCAGCGAGGGGCAGCATAACCTGCACATCACCTCCCGAGGCTCTTCACTCCCCGGAGAGCCACAAACCACGCACAGCAAGTCACCTTCCCCATCTTCCTCGTTCCCTGCAAGCAGGGCAATGCGAACTTCCCACAGCAGAAGGTACAGAGTGACTCGAGACCATTTTTTTCCAGGGATTTCATCTGTACCACTGGATTTTCAAGTGGCCTCGCAATTCCTGCACTACAGCAGCGCCCAAAGATGCTCGGTGGTCCTGGATGCTCCTTCATCAGCAGGAGCTAAATCCTGCACAGTGTCCCCGTGGGATCACCCCAGGCACGTGTTTCTTTTAATCTTTACCTTCACACACCTCTCCTCCCCTCTCCCCCGCACAGAAGCTGAACGAGATGGAGGTGGAGGGGCGCAAGGCGACGTGCCCCCCCTCCTGCCACCCACTAGCTTCGTTTCAGGGACCCGTGAGGTCAGCGATTTCTCAGCTTTCACCAACACGTAGGAAACGGGTGAGAAGTGGGGGGGAAGAAGTAGTGGAACAACAGAAAAAAGGAAAGGAGGCAGAGACCCCGGCAGTGATGAAGTCATGGTAAATCTGCTCCCCCCTGTGCTGAAAAAGAGACCTGCTGCTCGGCTGCCCCGGCAGGGAGAGGAAGTCTGCACAAGCTGCCACCACAGCATGAATTTCACCACGGCGCTCCGCATGGCAGCTCTGCTCCTGCTGCAAGGTAAGCAATCTGGTCTTTTTACCTGATCCTGCCTTTACAACGGTCCAGCTTAGAGAATTCACTTCCCAGAGCGGCAGCACGCCACGCAAGGCAGCTCCGCTGTTGTTTTCTTACTGACGATGCTGTGTTGTCACCCAGCTCCCCAAGCCAGCTGGCGTAGCAGACAGGGTGCTGAATTCCAGCTGAATCCTAAACCCTGTAGCAACGAGACCAATTCACCTACCAGCAGCCGGCAGCGCACCGAGATGGCAAAGCCTTGAAAAATTGAAAGCCTCCCTTAAATACGTGCAGCTTGCTTTCCATGGCTTGGATATCTGGATGTGCCCTTGTTCTCATATTTGTGTAAAAAGAGGCTAATGTAACAAGCCAGGGTAATTTAAAAAGCACTCGCAAAGTACTCTGAAAATGAAAAGCACTTTAAATGCTCGGTCTCCTCACTCCTGCTAGAGGATGCATCTTATACCTGCTTTGCTAATCTCCTCTTTCATATACTGGAGAGTGTGAAGTTCACATTTGACCATGTCAAATAAGGAAAGGCTTAGGTAAGGAAAGAGGCAAAACAGCTTCTGACAGCTCAAGATCCTCAGAAGCATCATTCCTGTCCTTTGCAGGGGACACCCATGCACAAGCGTGGTGCTGGCCAAAGTTAGCCTCTCTCCCTTCTTAAATGGAAAAGCAGAAACCAAAGCAGTGCCACTGGGGACACTTGGGGATAACCTCACACACCGAGGCATCATTAACAGAGGCCCCATCAAATCTGAGAGCCCAGACAGCAACAGCACATTTTTTAACACGGGACGCTTAGGATATTTATCATCACTGATGGTATTTAACAGACCTAAGGCTTTAACAGGTTGTTAATTACATCCTAGCTGAAACAGTGCTCACAGTGCCCTTTAAACTTGCTGCAAGGCAGCAGCTCCCACTTTCTGGGAGTCCAACCTCAATTCCCCACCGCCAGGCTGCCGCGCGATGACCGCGCTAGCTGCTCTCAGCCATCATTCACAGGACCTCAAGAATCAACCCAGACTGCCACATATCCTCGACCACGGGTCAAAAATAACTGATTAAACAGGGTGTCTCTGTAGGCTGCAGTTTTAAAGACAATTCTGAAATGAGCGAGTAAGCACACGTCATTGCAACAATTTCTCTGTGTGTTTTCTGGTGGCTAACAGAACAGCAGAGGTTTGAACCATTCTGCTCGCTTGCATCTTGCGATTTCCAGCACTAAACTGTTGTCCTGTCCTGCTAAGAAGGTGGATGTATCATTGTACTTGACAGCAGACCAGTTTTTTCCAGGTACCCAGGGTCCACACATTATGGGAACTGCTGCCCCGTGGAGCTGGCACCCCCTTGTGCTTGCACTGTGGTGGGTGCAGGGGCTCAAAGACCACAGCCACGTCACGCTGCCCCCTCTAAGGGGGGGAAATTTGTGCTGTGAGTCACGGTCTGTCTGAATCCATGGTCTCACATGGAAATTATGTGTATGCTCCATTTTGGGGGCTGCTCTTTTCTGCTTAAAAAAGCAAAGCAAGCAACACCCCCCACCTTTTCTTGTACTGCCCCTCTCACCTCGAAAGGTGTGACCTACAGACCCCACGCTGCTGCGAGCGGCAGGAAGCAGCCCCCACGCAGACACTGTGAAAAACCACAGGCAAGGCCCTCTCGGCTGCTTTACCAGCACGCTCGTGCCACAGGTCTTCACAGGCGGAACCTACGCAAGGAAACCTCCTTTTTGCACTCCTCTGCAAGCTCCCTCAACTCGCACGAACCCTGAGAACCAGCAGAGAAGCAGAGGTAGAATAAAAAAATACAAATCAGAGGCACCTGGATAAGAGAGGGAGAACGAGCCTTGAAAAGCGGAAATCTATTCCTAAACCATAATTTTTCTGCTATTTTCAGTTTGATTTCCTTCCCCCCCCAAATCTAACTGCTCTGCAAAGGTGGCTACGTCAAGTCAAAGGTGAACAACGGCAATAAATACCCACAGGCAACCACTTCTTTAGAGGAACACAAGGCCGTCCTCTGATTTTAGTAGCAAAAATCAGGTCCGGCAAGAATGCCCCAAAATAGCTTGGTTTTCTGTTAAATTTTAAAATGGTTTTAAGAAAATGAAAAGCTTTCCTGCAGCCCAGAAAGATTCATTTCCCCAAACTGCAGCGCTCGTGTACGCAGCAGGAGCTCGCAGCGGGCAGCTACCTGAAAAATAAAATCAAAACACACAAAACAGGACTGAAAAATAAAACCCTCTTAGTGCCTATTTACTTAACTCTGACCAGGGCACTGCTCTTAGTAATTTCTCCAGGGCATGCTTTTTCTGGAGCAGGCGATTCATTCCAGGTCATCAAATATTTTCACAAAGTGTATTATATCTCTCTGAATGTCTGGAGAGAAAAACGCACTTTACTGCCCGTCTGCAGAATCACCTGGGAGGAGTAAGTGAAATTTCATTTCAGCAAGCTGTGCCAGGCCAGGCCTGTGTATCCTGCCTGCAAAAGAAGTCTCAAAGCAGCTGCAGCATCACATTCAAATTAAAAAAAGCCCATTTTCAGAGATAGCAATGGTTCACAGCTACCACTCCTTTGCACACCCTTGTGGATCAGGTTCAGTGACTCCAGAAAGGAATATGAACTTAATTTTCACAGGGAGAACACGTGTGTTAATTGGGTGTGCCACCAATTCTTCATCGACTCGTGGAATAACATCAAATAACCGCATCTGGCTGCGCTGGCGGTGAAGGTCCCAAACTGTTGGCACAAGCCTTACCTAGTCATTAGGTAGGACACCGCAGTCACTATGATTTAATTACATCAGTACAATTACGCTGGCAATTTTCCCCACCTAGAACCACCTTTACACCCTCGAGAAAGGGAAAGTTGACTTATTGCTCGGTGCAGAGTGTTGTCGCTTTACTTCACGTCGCATTTTAATGGTTGCTTTTTCCCCCCTCTCTTGTTTGGCAGGGGTTTTTGCAGAAGCTAGCAGCGAAACCGTAACTCTGCAGGAAGGAGAGGACCTAAATCTCAGCTGCACCCTCAGCGGTGACGATGGTTCTGCCAGGCAGTGGCTAAACCCTCGCGGGTTCGCAATTTTTCTTGACGCCCAGCGGGGTAAGTGTGAAAACCGAAGGCGGCACTTTCCGCGGGGAGCGGAGGGGTCAGTTAGGAGTGGGCTTTCCAGCTCCCACCCAGGGCCAGTTTGACTCACCTGCTACCCAACCGCTTGGTTTCACGTTCAGCCCCTTGCTGGCAGGAAGTTTATGAGACGGAAACCCCCCCAAGAGTGGTCTGGCACTAGAGCTTTTAGCAAGGAACTGTATTTACCACCTGCACAAACCCACTCTTGCCTTACAGAAGAGACAGGAGGGGACCTGCCTGAGAGCTCTGGGTGCTCTTCCCCTCGCTGGGGCACTGGATGTAGCACATCAAGGGGAAACGTTTACAGCAGAGCAGTTTTTACTACATGCTGACAGAGCCAGAATTACAGTTACTGTGTTCCCTCCCACTCCCTGTGCTTTCAAACTCTCCTCCAAATTTGACAGCTCTCCAAGATGAGGTCTGCCTTAGTCCTCCCCATTTGTACAGTACCTCGTCAGCATCCATGCTCGTTAAAGCCTTCAGGAATTTATTCCAATAGCAGGAACCCAATTCTCATAGAAACAGTGCAGGAGCCAAGTGTCCTCTTCAATTACTCTAGGAATCCCAGCCTCAGGGTCCTGTTATCTGCATCAAACCAGCCCCTGAGCATTTCCCACAAGTGTCATGAACATTTCTAAGTAGAGAATACCACAAATAAGTACTGCTTATTTATTATGACCTGCTTTGTGCTGATACCCAAGCTTCCAGGAACCACAGCAGGCTCTGGCAGGGGTTCCTCACTCCTGTTGTGGTCCGTTAGTCAGGTCTCACACCCAAGAACTGGAAGACCAAGGATGAATTCCCCTTGCCACCAATTATCTCCAATACCAGTTTTAAGCATCTCCATTTTTTTAATGGGCCTAGTCCTTTTGATGCTTGAAGTTTTGTTGAGCTGACACAGCAATTTAGGTTATAGAAGGAGCAGAAAATAAGCTGGGTGGACAAAGCCATACCTGCCTTAGATTACCTGAGGATTCAGCCCAGAGCATCAGCATGCCATGATTATCTCTCAGTAAGATGCGTGATATAACAGCCACAAGGATAAGAGTTTGCAAAGCATTTGGATCCTTGACAAGGGCTTTCCTTTTACAAAGGGAAACTGTCCTCTTTTAGACAGGAACCAGGCTTCACGCCGTGTATGGACATTTTCAGTTTTTATTTTGAATCATCGCTGTGAACCTTTGTCACGTTGCTTCTCCAAAAACCACTTCACGAATCAGTTCCCTCCTCCCTCCTTGTGTCAAAGTTTTACATCAAGGTATTCTCAAAACCCTTTAATATTTAATCATTGCCATAAATAACAGCTACCGCTGTGACATTCTCCCAACTCTGTATTTTTAAAAGAGCCCAGTTAAAAAAATGAAGACACTGATTGAGATCTTTTTCTCTCTAATGACTGATCTACATCCCCGGTTTCAGTTCAATGCAGGAGGCAGAACATTACCTTCTGTGCTGTGACTGGGGGAGAAGTCCACGTGACTTGCTGGCTTGTCCCCAAATTCCCACAGGGGGAACGAAGCCAACACCAGAAAGTCAAGAGAGGGAGGACTGCACAGCAGAGCACAGCACATGTGGTGACAGTCTCATTAAAATTAGCTAATTAGACAAG
Organism: Heteronetta atricapilla; assembly: GCA_011075105.1. NCBI lineage: Eukaryota > Metazoa > Chordata > Aves > Anseriformes > Anatidae > Heteronetta > Heteronetta atricapilla. The sequence goes on along the minus strand of CM021754.1, from coordinate 3,686,042 downwards.
GATAGGAGAACAGAAACAGACAATAAGGAGTAAATACAGAGGCGTGGGCATTTGTGTATACCTCGTAATACACACCCAAGGAGGGAAGTGATGTTTTTTCAAGGCCAAATAAAGGATTGGGGAATGGGGAAGGGAAAGCGGTCACTGATTCCTGCACCTTTGCTCTGTGTTCTGTATTCACGGCTCACACTGCTGTTCGACCACAGATCACATCCTTGTACCCCCATGTTTGCTTGTATTTATCTAAATATAAGAAATATAGAGAGCTCAAATCACTGTAATACCTGGAAACACAGGGCTTGGTTTTGTTGTCATGGTTTGCAATGGCTAGGAAGCAGCTTTAAGCTGATGGAAAAGTTAGTGAAGAAGAAATAAAAAAAAGGAACCAAATGAGAGGGTTTGACCATTCCGTTCTGTGCCTTGAGGGAAATCACTTGCACCTCTGCATTACCCCCTCTAGAACTACAAAAAGAAACCTCAGAAATTCTGTTTCTTACTATGGATACAAATCTAACCACTTTGTGTTGTTAGCCAGACACCGATTGATGTGCTAACTCCTCTTGATGGAGGGGAAACTGAGGCAAATAGGGGACATTACTCGCATAAAATCAAAGAGAAGCAGAGGTCAAAGCCAAGGCCTGCTCTCTACTTCCATGCCAATCGGAAAAAGCTTTTTCATTTGCCAAACTGAACTTCTTTAGAGTTTTTTTTTTTCATAAAAAAAAAAAAAAAGTTTTCCCTGTTGGCAGCACACACCCCATTCATCAGTTTACTGCTGCCTCTGTGCCAGTGCAGCACAAGCTAGAAACGCTTTGTGCTACAACTGCTCACCTACGTCAAGGGTTGATGAATAAAAAAAGAACTGCTGTAAGCAAAACTGATCTCGCTCACTACTGCTTTGATGATCTGTCTTCCTCTTATGTACCAACACGCACAGCATGCTGGGTTTTGTTTTCTTTACAGTTTTAAGAGATCAGAGGTATAAACTTCTCCATTATTCAAAGGATGAATTATCCATCCGACTGTCAAACGTAACAGTGCGCGACGAAGGCGTATACAAATGCTTCTACTATGGCACCCCGTTCAAAGTCAAGACAACGACTGTTGAGGTGTTGGGTAAGTTCCCATCCTTGTTCTGTGCCAGAGGAGCAGAACAAAGCCAGCTCCCTAACTCCAGGGCTGTATTTTTGCATACAACTGTACGGTGTTTAGTACAATACAATCCCAGTGTTAGCTCAGCCCTACCCAACAATGCTACGTAGCATTATTAACACACGCAGCCATTCATAAAACCGAGCAGAAAGAGTTGCTGCAACTGATTCCAAACCTTCTTGCTGCAGCTGCTCCTTCTAAACCTGTACTGGAAGCATCCCAAGACATGGAAAGAGGCATTATGCTGTCTTGCTCTACTCGAGGAAGTAAACCACGGCCCCAGATTACCTGGCTGTTGGATAACGGGATACAGCTTCCAGGTAAGTGTTAAAGGAACAGGGATTGGTTTGTGACAGTTTCTTATCAGTCTTGAACACATCTAAAAATGGTACCCTGGCAGTGCAGGTTCGGGGAAAAGCCAGCTGGTGCTCATGCAGGGGAGATGGCTCATCTCATCTGCTCACATTCGGTGCAAGAACAGCACCTGGCACCGAAGCCCTTTGAGAATCTGGAGTGAAATTCAAAATAAAATGAAACCAAAACTCTGGAGGCCCAATTTGCACGTCCCAAGTACGCAGTCCGTTAGCAAAGCCACTACAGTTTCCAGTTTGTATTTGGTACAGGTTTTCCTTAGCTGTGCCGAGCAGCTCACACACACACACACGCTGCCTTTCTCTCATTAATCTGCTTAGAGGCAGGCAGCTCACTAGCACACTAAGAACAGCACTCAGGAAGCACAGCCCACACAGCCCTGTGGTGATGACAGACCTGCACGCAGCTGGGTAGACACAGACGAGGGGGAACAGAGCCTCTAGGTAGCTCAGTTTGACTTGTGTACCATATAAATATCTGCTTCGAAGGCCACGTTCTAATAATAACTGCCTCATTAGCTGCAACTGTAGCACACTGAAGAGGAAACGTCCCCGTCAACATGAGGAAAATACCCATAGATGCAAGTGTATTTTTTTCTACATATTAACAAACATGTTTGTATTTTTTCCACCATCAAGCAACACGTTCAAAGCTTAGCCTGTAAGATTTTTCCCCCCCCCAAGATGGCTTTTTTAACCAAGAGCTCAAAACAATAGCAGAAAAGCAGGTTGGCTTGAATAAAGCCAGAAATCAAGACTGGAGGAAAAAAGGAGGGGGGAGGGCTCCAAGCTGTCAGATACACAGGCATTAAGACAGCTGTGTAACAGCCCATGCTTAAAGGGATCACACTCAGGAGAAGCAGCATTGCTGGTAAGTGAGCCCTGTGAAAGCCAGGGCAGCACTCTCTGTGATTGCAGGGGAAGGCTGCTCTGCAAGAGTACATGGATTTTTAAAAAGCAGATTTTCCAACTCCATGTGTGCTTTGGAAAGGGCTGGGCTGTGTCTGACTTAGGAGTAATATCTGTGAAGGTAGAGCTTGGGGAAGCAACGTGTCAGCCCTAAATCTGTATACATTTTCTTCCTGCTGTGCTAAAAAAAAAAAAAAAAAGGCATCCTTAAACTTGAAAGGATCTCTGTTCTGGGCTGACAAAGGGTATTGTTTGTCCCAGCACAACACGCAGCTCAGACACTAGATGCCTTACACAACGGCCAAAGCCAACCAAGCATTTCTCCACTTAGTTCAATAAAAACCTACACTTACCTTTGTCTCCTCCTTGCACCTTCAGATTTGCAGCAGACACCCACCAGGCATGAGAGCACGCCATAGCAATGAGAACTACCTGGCCTCATGTCCCACAGCTACCTGGGAACTTAATTAAGCAACAAAGGGCCTGTGCTGGGTTTGCTTGATTGGTTTAATTTATGGTTGGTTAAATGAAGGGATATTTGCCTGAAGAGGTGCTGATTCACCATCCAGCCTGTTTGCAGCTGATGCAAATTAATGATTGAGAGGAAAAAAATAACTGGCCTAATTCAGCAACTCTCAAACTTTCTGCACGTGCCCTTCCTTTTTTGCAGGTGACTGCCTTTGACTAACAACCCTTTCTCCCCCCTTCCATTCTCAGCTTTAATCACTTCCTGCAAATATTTATACTAATCAGAAAATAGCTAATACATTTTAATTACTGGCAGCACCTCAGTTCCACCAGGGCTCAGCAGGGGCAAACCAGCTGTAATTACTGAGCTGTTGCTGACAATTAAAGATTATTTCCTTGCTAGCAAAAACACTGTGAGATCCTTTTGAGTTCTCATGTGACCCCACTAGGGATGGAACAGAGTGCTAAGAAATACTGGTCTATGATACCATAAATTATCTGTAAAGGCTAATTTGGAAACAAGGATGTTACCAAGGCAACAGGTCAAGAGAAAGCATTTGTTTGTTTCCAGAGAACCTCTACAGTAGGAGCAGCCAGTTGAGATTATTGTGCCACTGTGGGCATTTAAGGTAAACATCTGAAAAAAAAACCCTCTCCCCTAGAGCTATTTGAACACGTGTCTCTGTGTCACACGAAATACATCTTTATCGTTCCGTACAATATTAGCGAGTGGAAGTCGTGTTACCTAGAGGACTGGGAAGTGCAGCAGACGTGTCACACGACTCTCCCTAATTCGTTATGGCACAGCAATTAATCTTCGTGTTTAACATCCCCTGGCTGTAAAACAGAAGTCAAACCTGTACTGCAGGGCTGATGGAGGACTCGGACAGGATTTAATGGAGTTGTATCAATGCTTATTACAAACATAAATACTGCACGTCAATAAAAAATTAACAACTTCATATGCTTAGGGTAACAAATGCGCAGCTACTGAGGCACAAATTCAGTGCCCTCAGATTATCACCAAGCAGAATCAGAACTTTTTTTAGCCCTCAGTCATGCTGCAAACCTTGCCTCTGAGGGTTCTGGCCCCAGCTAAACAATTTGTTCCGCTCAGTAAGGACCAGAAGTGTTGGTGGGTGTCGGGACATCCCATTGCAGTCCTACAGGGTGTGCGAGCACTGCTGCAGAGGAACTTCCCCCCGTGAGTCACGAAATGGAGCAGAGTCTTAGGGTTAAGCACAGGAGGCACAGCGAGGGCTGCACTTAAACAACTGCCGAGGAAGAAAACGTGACCTTGCTGTCTTTGGGCTCCCGTGTAAATCCATTTACACAATGAACCACTTGGGCACGGCAATCATGCGCCGCTCTAGCAGAGCAAAGTAATGCAGATTGTGCCTGGAAGGTTTTTCATTAAACTGCTCTTGACTAGAAAACACTTAAATGTGTTCTTCCAACGGGCGTATAGGTGACACTGCGCACAAGTTAGAAGCCAACGGGGAGAAATGGACCACAACCAGCACGCTGACAGTCCTCGCCTACGGGCCCAACTCAACAGCCAGCTGCCTGGTTCACCACAAAGCATTAAGAGAAGAGAAGCTGGCTGTGCCTTTCCGCTTTGAGGACCTCCCTGGGACAGGTACTGCAGCGCTCTGAGCAGCAGCTATTGCATTTTAGCACGCAAGTGGTTGTGCAGATACGCATGCAAAGCTGCACGCTGTGCTCTGCTGCCCCGTGTGTGAAATCTATTTTTACATGAGAGGGCTATCTGGGGCAAATGAGGAAATCCAAACTAAGATTTTATGGTTTTCGTGTTGATGATGTTTGCTTTTTTTTTTTTTCTGCTTCCTAGCTACCTTAAAATTCATTCAAATTAAGCCATAGCAGCTCAGCCGAGCAGCAGGGCTAAGTTCCCCAGTGCTGCTGCTAGAATTCTGGTAGAGCTTGCCCTAGAGCTTTCCAGATAATGCAGAGTGTATGTTCTCAAAAAGCTCTGAGCCTCCCATGTTCTCGGTGGTTTAGATACATCCACGTGGAAAACTAGCAGGGTGTAAACATTGCCAATTAACACTGAAGCTTCTTTTAATTCGCAGAGCAGTTTGCCTTCTGCCCGTTTACTTGTCTTTAGGATGGGTCTAATTATTCTTACTTCACTCCTCATTAGATTGCTTGACTCCACAGATGTTTATAAAGTGCTCTGAAAGTTGGACTGTTGGTTGTTTTTTTTCAGTGACAAACACATATCCTGCATCAACTACACAAGGGGTGCTTACACACGCCTCTGAGCACGAGCAGTCTACAGGTATTAACTGCTCTTCCTCTAATTAATATACAGGTCAGATAAGCACAGCATCTGGCACAGAAAATGTTGTACAGTGTCTTTTTGTAGAGCTTGGGCTGCAAAAGAACAGCACAGAGGAAGATTTTGCTCAGCATTCAGACCTGCTTTGTTTTTTTTTCCCCCAGTGACCGCAACAGAGTCAGATCTGGAGGACGGTACAGACTTCTCCCCAAGCTACCCACAACATAGTGGTATGAGTTTTACTTTCATTTTTTACTCATTTCATGGTGCTAAATATATTCAGACAGGGAAACTGAAGCTGGGAAGGGAGGAATGTAAATCTAACCACAGCTCAGGATAGGGGACCCAAACAGCCCAGGCATGAAGAACACCACAGCAGTTTTCATTTGGGATTGGGCTCAAGGGCAACGTGTGACATGTGATGTTTATCTTGTGTTTGGGGATTTTCCTCTAGGCTCCGACCAGCCAACCATCCCTTCTGCAGTACCAGAGAATCCAGCAGTTCTCAGCTCAGCATCAACTACAGCTCAGCAAAACCTCCAACCAGCTGTCGCATCTACCTGTAAGTTTGGACTTTTCACATGAATTTACCAAACCAGGACAGAAATGCCACCAGGAACGTCACTATATTACCATCTTGCACACAACATAAAACACAGCATTTCTTGCTTGTGAGGACAGCCTCTGTTTTACAGCCATAAAAGCAGACAGACTCTCTCATTAGATGCAGAATTACATCAGTGTTGGCAGCAGCCAGACTGGCCAACCGTTCTCGTGATGTGTCAGAAACGTGCGGCGTGAGCTGAAGCTGGGATTTCTCTGGATGGCTGCACTAGGTGGCACTGTGCAACAAAGATTATCAGTGCATATAAATGGCTGAAAATGGAATTTATTGTACTGGAAAACTGCTTCCAACAGAAGAATAAAGAGCTTCACTGTGCAAACTGGGTGACCAAAACCCACCAAAGTGGGCACCTGCTTAGCGTTATAAGCCAAGCAGTGAAAGGTCAACTGACTGTTTTAGGAAGGCACGAAGCCTTTGTTTGTATTTGTTTAAAAGTGCTGTATCAGTGTTTGCAAACTTCACAGAATGGCTACGTCCCGTTGATAATCAGCTCTAGTAACACTGAGAGGGAGCATAAATCTTTCAGCACGACGTGCTTACATAACTGATAAGGAAGAAAATCTCTTACGAATATAAAGTTTTGGCAGATAGTGCGTGCCTTACCCTTTTGGTTTTACAAATCACAGTTAATTATACAAAGGTGTATTATATTGTCCGTGTGTGTGAGAAAGTCAGAGCTCACCTCTGTGTTTCTGCAGGGCCCGAAGCAACATCAGCTGCAGCAGGAGAGGAGGAACTGTCCGGGTCCCCGCGTGACCATGTCCCAAACGGTACGGTACAGCATCAGACGTGGGGTGGTGATGTCCTCAGGACGGTGGTTGTCACACTGGGTGACTGAACCTCTGCGAGCTAGGTGGACAGCAAAAGATTATCTGAGACATGAATACAAGAAAAAAATCTGCTTTAAGGAAAAGGATAGCTGCATATTCTTGTGTTTGCAAGCAAACTAAGGGGCAGGGAAAGCCTAAAAAAATAACAAAGATTCAAAGCTCATACTCCTGTGAGTCTGTAAAATTGGAAGTATTCAGTAAAGTACTCCAAGGATTTTATGTTTATAAAGCTTAAGTGGTCTTTATATTACAAAGAATACAGTGTTAAGGAAGTGAGCACAGCGCTTTAAGTCAAGGGCTCCAGAAGTCTCTTTCTGTTGCATTACCTGCTGCCCTGCCCTTCAAAGCTGCTGGAAAAGTAAAAATTTATCAAGCATCCCTTTACCCTTCAGAAAAACACTGTTCTTTTTCTTTCTCCAGGCACTGACACAGCATTCAATGGCACAGTCACAGAAGAACTTCCCAGGAGAGAAGCCTCACCCCCACACGGAAATGTAACTCAGATTTCCATCATCACCTTTGGTAAGAACTCAGGAATACTCTTTAGGGACAACTTCCAAACACACAACAAGCTTTCTAGCATCAAGCTGATTCTCTCTGACCAAGTATCCACCTCCAAAGCCTAGTGTCAGTACACCAGGGTAAAGCTGACTTGCAATCTTGAGGAAAGACCACAGAAACACAAGCATTTTTACCATCTAGAAAAAAGCTGCATTTTACCAAATCCTCTGACTTCAAATAGTTTTGCTTGTTTATACAACTAGAAATAAATTAACCTCACATCTTAAAACGCAGGCCAGTAAGGTGAAATCTGCACTGCCCCCATGTTCATCTGGCCTGGTGCATGATACATCAGTCTTTTAATTACCAGAAACTCCCAGGAAGCTATTTAACAACACAAACATACACCTGCCTCTTTTACAGAGCAAGATGTGCTATCTGAAAGCATCCAAAGGGAGAAGGATCTCCTGCTGCCAAGCTTGGTGGCTGTCCTGATTTTCATGTTGCTCGTCATTGTCGTGCTTTTTATGAGGAAGCTGAAAAAAGCTCATGGAGTGTGGAAGAGAGGTGAGTGAAGGCACAGTTCGAGTCACTGCTAACACTGTTATTGTTTCAGGGGGGGCTGTTAGGAGCAGGCAGGACACTGCTCCTCCAGCCCTGTGGTTAAGCACCCTTCTACAGTGACTGGGGCTTGGTGCAAATGGCTGCTAAAGAGTCCCTGAAACTGATGGCTTGGGGCCGAGCTTCAGCCAACAACAAGTTGTCACATAACTAAATTTTTTTCTTAAGCATCTCTCCTGTGAACGACCAGGATGATTGCACTCTTATTTTCTAGCTTCTCTTTGAAAGACTAGTTATAAAAGACGAGGATTTTTATGCTCAAGGCAAAGAGTGAGGAAGAGTCATGGAAAAAATCTCAGTGTTTAATTACATTTGTTTTCTGCACAGAAAATGATAATTCGGAGCAGACGCTGGAGAGTTATAAATCCAAATCTAATGAAGAAAGTCCAGGCCATGAGAAGAACGAACAAGGTAGAAAGCTTCAAGTGACGTAAATTAATTCCTGTCAGAGCACTGCTACTGACTACTGCAGAAGCCAATCGCTGTCCGCCTTTTTGTACAGAGATATTTGCAAATTGAACATTTTAAAACTGAATATTGTAAAACCAAGCTTTTCAAACTGAGGTCTACCACAGGTATCATAGCTTCAGCTGTGATGCAGAACTGCACAAAATGAAAATCATTGCCTTTCATTTGATAGTTCAAACTGGATAATCACAATGGTTTTATCTAGTTTCTAAATTCAGTCTCCTGAAATGCCATTAAAAACATGAGTGGGTTATACGGGGAATTCAACTCTTGTTAAACAGTCCTGAATATGCTGGGTCATTTATTGTTTTATAACACAAAGAAATAACATGTATTTCAGGCAGGCTTTGTAAAAATCAGTAATAAATGTGTATTCAGGCTTTGTAAAATCAGCACTAAATGTGTATTTATCTTTCAGTTGTCAATCAGAAGTCCAACGTGCAATACGTAACAGAAGGATATGCGGAAAAACCACAGAAGAATCCAGGGGAGAAAAACATCACAATAGCTGAGAAACTGTTTACATGCGGAAAGGAAACAGATGTATAGCAACGTGGTCCTTCTGGCAGACATACAGAAACACCACTGTTTTCTGGTATTTATCTTAGAGCATTCACAAATCAGTATGATGTCAGGGAGCAGAAGTGCAAGCGACTACCCTCAATCCCAGAGCCAGTTTGGACTCTTTTCCTCTACACAGTAGGACAGCAGCAGGGCCTGCTGTTCCTACCAACCTATTAGCAATGACCACTGATTTAGCTGTAGCTCTCAGAGGATTTAATTGACCACTGCCAGAATTATGGGTCATCAATCCACCCTGATTTCTATTAGGGTCCTTGCAAGGGAGTACGCAATTAGTCCCAAGGACCACAGGATACGGAGATATTCCTGCAACGCTTCTGCCACTCTGCAGGCACAGGACTGAGGAGGAAACCCTGGGAGATGCAGACCAACTGGGACTTCTATGAACTCATTCTGACAGCCAGACTATATCAAACCAAGCAGGAAAGCACCCTGATGTCTAAGGTCTTACACAAAACAGTTGTCCTCCTTGGAAGTCTTAAAACAAGGGGTTGGCAAAGGTGAAGAGGAAGGACAGAGTTACACCTGGGACACCCCAAATCCAGGGAGGAAGGCACTTGCCTGTGAGGGGACAAGCCGTGAGAATCGCCACGACGTTTCATCTGCAGAGCCCTGCGATGCCACCACCGGGAATCTTTTCTTTTGCAGGAGCCACATCCTGGGGTTCTGTAGGATAAAAGCAACTTTCAGAAATAAAGGAAATTTATATTCCTCTACAGAAGAAAGCTGTATTTATTTCTCTTGTAAGAAATGATTATTTCTCATCACAAGTGAGAAAAACGCTGCAAACTGTTTTGAATACTGGATTAAATAAATGCTCATGAAATGACTGCTAGAAATAAATTCATTTTTATGTGGAAAGCGTCTCCATTTCTGACACGAGGGTAATACAGGTATCAACATAACACTGCCAGCCCACAGCCTATTGGAACTGGGGTTTAACCATCAAAACTGAATTACTTTCTATTGAGCCAAGCCACATGGAAATGTAAAACAACTTAACTGTTTGTAAACTCAGCTTGTAGGGTTTGTACGGTGATGGCAGGCTTTCACGGACAAACAGACTCGGTAATCCCAAATATTTCCTATAAAAACAAGGGCCCTGGCAGCTGCCCAGCCCCACAGCGCTCTCCAGTCCAAACCTGGCAGCCACCTGCAGATCCAGCAGGGAGTTAAGAAGCAGTTTTAAGTGTGCACAACCACTTCGCGGGGGATCAGATCCTTTGGGATCAAATCCTGCCGTTTCGGTGCTGTGTTGATGTCAGGGAGGAGGGTCGAGCAGCACCGCCCGCCGCCCAGGACGGCATTTCGAACGCTCCCGCCTCCAAGAGCGGGTCGTGAAGCACCGGGAGAGCGCAAAACTCTTTGATAACCAGCCGGCCTTCAGCCTGCAGGGCCGCCAGGGCTGCCACGGCCGGGCTGAGGGAACGGCGACAGCCCGGGGCTTTGCCCCGCTGCCGGTACCGGAGCCCCGGTTAGGTGAGGACCTCTCCCCTCACGTTACCGGTACAGCGCGTCCCCCCTCTCCGGCCTGATACTTGGTATGTGCCGCGCCGCGTCCGCCTGTGTAACCATGGCTACGGCGCGGCCCAACCCACTACGGCGGGGGGAGACGAAGGGGGACCCTGCTGTCGGGCCGGGGGCCGGTGCGCCGAGGGGGCCGCCCGCAAGGCCTCGCCTCAGGCGGCGGTGGGGCCGCGGCCTGTTGCAGGCAAAGCTCCGCGCACCTCTCACTCACCTGCGTGCTTTTCTCGGCTAAACGGTGGCTTTCCCCGTCACGGTGCCCTGTACGAATCCAGGGGTGCAAGGGACTTGTGAAAATGTAAACGCAGTCAGATGAAATCATCTAATTCCGGACGTCTTGCTGGCTTTTCACCACGTTCCCTGTCAGGCACACGGTCCCGCTGGCAGCCTGTCCGGTGAGGTGAGGAGAAAGATAAATAAAATCGCTTATACCTCTTTGAAGGTGACAAAGTTTGGTTGCTTTGTCTTAGCTTTGTTTCCTTTTCATCATCTGTTTTCTGCATGGTTAGCTCTGTTACCAGTAATGTGCCAGTTGAAGGCAAATTCAATTACTAAAACTTTAATTTGCAGCATAGGGACCTTGATATGAATCACTTGAAGGCAAATCCATTTCACAGATTAAAGAATTGTCTTAACTATAGGAAACCAAATTCTAAGCTTCAGTAAATGATACTACCCACAACACCAGCTTTTAACAAATAAAACCCTCATCGTAGAGCAAACAACTTCTGAGTTTATTGTTTTCCAAATACAGGGTCAGTGCATGCCATCAGTGGAAAGCACAGAATGAATTCTTCAGGTACGAAGTTTATTTCAGTATCTTCTCCACACACTTACGACATGAGTAAAAAACCTTTTCCTCAGAGAGTACTCACGCAACCACATTTTCATCCTGCACGTTGGAAAAAGACATCCGTAAGCCAAAGGGGCTTTGCCTCCGACTCCCAAGAGTCCGATTCCGAAAGCCTTGTTCGAGAGAGACAGTATCAGCTAGAACTCCAGCAGCGAATTTGTGAAAATGAAGAGCTGGTAGGACTGTATGCTGATGAGTTGGAGAGTGACAGCTTAGAAGAAGAAGATAGCTTGGAAGAGATGAGTTTAAGAGAACAAGGAGTTAAGTATGACACAAATCAATGTACAAATGGAACACAAGAAAAAGAGAAAAATGGAAGGTAAGGCATGATATTTTTGTAGAAGAGTATAATAGTTATAACACTTAAAAGCCTTACATCCCTCAGAATATATATTACATCATCAAGACCAACTTAGATTGCCAAAATGGTGTTGAGAACACCAAAGCACTGAGCTACATGCAAAACTACTGTTTTATCTTGCACATATTCATAATTATTATAACCATTTCTCCAGTGTAGCCTCAACTGTTTATCATGTTGGCTAAAACCAGTGCAGGAGGTTAACATGGGACAGAAAGATCACTCACTGACCCCTCCATGTACTGGCTCTGGACACTACATAGAGTTGCAAATGCTACGTGCCTATTTATTTGCTTCTAAGACAGACAGGAAAGAAGGTAGGATGTGGTAATTTGTGCAGCAGCTCTGAGATCATGGACTAGAGGATTTCTGTAGCTGGGATCGGGGAGATACCAAGGACAAGCACAGACCCTTTTCATTCCTTGCAAAAAGACCTGTGCTGAGCAAACTAGGCCACTGCCTGTAAGAAACGTACAGGCAAAATTGATGGGTTGAAAAAACGCAGTTTTGCCCTTAAAACTGCATAAATCTAAAATAAAAAATAAGCAGAGGTTACCATCATCTTTAAACATTCTTTAGAAAGCAATAACTTGGCACATAAATAAAATTTAATTTGCTGTCATATGCATAAAAGGTTTAACACTATAAATTGGGAATAATTCTCAAATTTAAAGGGATTAAATTAAACCTGAAGTAATAATAATGTGCAGTTTCAATTTAATTGTCTACTTAAAATAAAATGGCAAACAAATGAAGGCTAAATGATTAATAGCATGCTTTTATTCACCTCCTCAACAGGCAAAATGGCCAGTTATTGAACATTTTATTGTGAGTGCAAATGATGTTAATTGTACTAGAAACATGCTCTAATTTTTAGTAATTTTTTTGACTGAATACTATGCTGAATGCGAGGCTCTTCATTAAATGGAAATTTGATTTTATTTTGTTTGAACTTAGCCTAGTAAGTACTCAAACACAGTCCATTAACCGGAGCAAATATCACAGCATATGCATATGAAACCCCCTCTCTACATCCATTACTAACCTCGGAATTTGAAGAGGAAACGCTGCATCTGTTGTCTGCATACAACACTTCTGTTGATGAGTACAGAGTCCATCTAACCTTTATATCAAGTTGGGGGGAGGAATAAAAGGTGCACTTTTTGTCTGCAGATGATTAGAGATGAAGGAGCTCTTCACACTCATTTTGTTCCCTCGCAGTGACCTGGCCTGCATAATACAATTGAGCTGCTGTGCACTTATTTCAGCACAATAGAACTCTCTAGCATTATACTCTGTTATTTGAATCATTACAATTATATCACATATTTCTGTACTCATTTCAAAATATGGTCACCTATTTCTGTTTACCTGCGGTGTGTGACGACTACGAATAATAATGTTTTCACTGGTGTAAATCATCTAATCTCTAGTATGCAGGGTACCATGGCACCGATGCTGGACTGAAATGAAAAGCATTGCTAGAGAAACAGACTATTTTATGACTTAGGAGCCACTTCAAATACATGCGTACACTTAACTAGTTTAGAAAGGATGAATAAATGATTTATGGAAACGTTAATATAATTAACCATGCCACAGTTTAGAGGCATACATTTCTTCTGATTGGGGCTGAAGGGTCAGCTGGGTTTCAGTACCTCTAAATGTCCCTTAGAAAGGCTCGCTCTTTACCAGTGTCCAAGAAACTAGGGCTACACTGCAGGTCCAGTTAAGAAAAAACAGTGCTAAAAGCTTTCTTCCAGATTCCTTATTCCTGCCACTGCCCACCCATCTCCTGGGAGCCAATTTGTGTGTATTTGGCCCAGGCAGTTGGCTTTCCTCCTCTTGGATCAGAATATAAATGGTAAACTGAATCAATTGTGTCGTTTTTAAGGCAGACCATCTTTGTTTGCACTGTGACAAATAAGGTTCAGAGCAACAGTTTGGACACTGGTTAAAAAAAAAATGCCAAGCCCACAAACCTTTCTGAATTATGGTTTTGTACCAGTTAACTCAATTACGTCCTGTTTTGTTTAATGAGAAGTGACTTTAAATCTCCCATATATAGTTTCTGCTGTAACATCAAGTATCATGATGGAATGAGAGAGAATAAAAAGACAGAGCTGTAGGCTGTCTTGCTTAGACAGTCACTTCAATTAAGATTGGAGAGCAGCATCTTACAGGTATATCACTCTTATTTTACACAACATTTTTACTGGGTTTTGTAGGTTACATCATTATAATGGAAACAATAGAAGCAGTAACATACAGATAAAATGTTTCATCTTTTAATTGGTGCTGCTTGTGCTAATAAGTATTCCACTGTGATCTGAACATTAGGCCAACTTACCATTCACTGATAATGAAAATTACAAATGAAAAGGAGGTCCTGCCTAAATCTTCTACTCAAAACACGTTTGATAAAACTGTTCTGCTCCTGATCCAACAAATGGTCGTGATGTGTGCACTGAACTATTTCAATTGACCATGTTTGCAGAACATTTGTAGGTTCAAATTGCACACTGAAAAATGTAGGAGATAACACAGTTTATACATAAATAATTCTATGTTTGTGGGTTTTTTTTGAATAGGGAACAGCAGTCTGTAGACAAATATTTCAGCCTCAGGTACAATCCTAACTGGAAGAACACAAAAGAGGTAGCAGAATTTCCTGAGGCAGAAAAACCACATCACGTTGCTGGAGGAGGCAGTGTGGACTGTTCGCAGGATTCATTTTACCTCCATTCCAGTGGCTCCCCAGAAGAAAAGAATCAACTGGAGGCAAAGCTGCAGGATTCATGCTCTGAGTTTGGTACAGAATTACTAAGCTTTCACGAACCAGATGCCTTCATCAGCAGTGAACCTTTTAGGTTACATACCAGAGGGAAGGAATCTGCAGATGGCTGTTATTTCAAGCATAGTCCCAGTGCACACAGCGGTGCTTTTTCTCTTCAGATTCAAGAAAATCAACCCCAAAGAGCAAAAAAAGACTTTGTGGAGAAAAATAAACGGACTTTGGGATTACGTACAGACAAGAAAAATTCGTACCTTCAGTTACACAGCCAAAAGCAAGAAGTTCTTCAGGAGCAGGTAAGTGACTTTGACAAGTTTTCTAGTTGGTGTAGATTGAGGACTGAATAAACCGGGGCCTAAAGTTAAAATAGAACAGCTGCATGATATTACACATTTGTGCGGGACCATCATGCAACTGATAACATAAGATTTCTGATGAGAATCTGGTTCACCTGTTCGTGCCCCATATTGTAATCACAATTAGATATGTAACTGCAGTAGGAAACCTCGATGTTTGGCTTAAAAAGTTAACATCGGTGTTTTTCCACCCACGCTGACCCTAACAAAACCATGCATGTGAAGTTACGTTTGAGTTTGAGAAAACATGCTGTGCTCACACTGCTTTCAAGGGCCATGCTTCACACTGTCCTTTAGGGTCATGCATCCGGGAGTATCTGGGAAAGATATGTTAAGTTTGGGTGGTCAGCCAGCCCTTTCCCCCCGCTTGCATTCTCAGCCAGACCAAACCTTGTATTTGAACTCAGTCAGCAAATGCTGGAAACGTGCAGTACGGGGATTTGAAGTGCCTGGCCTGATGATTGACTGTGAAATGTCAGACAACCTGTGTTAAGGACTAAGTGGAAATGTAATGACAGTTCCTAATGAACCATTATACAAGAGTTTGCTGCCTTGCCTTGCTGCACATTATGCGTAACGGCGAGGTGGATGTCACTGAAATCACTCCACAAGTTATAACACAGATCATTCTTATCTTGCAAAACTACAGAGACTTTCTCTTTTGAGTGCCACATTTTCCAAGGCTAATGAACGGTTGACACAACACTAGAGGGCATCTGCTGACTACATTACAATAAGTGCAATGGTGGGCAAGCTCTTTTCTATCAGAGCTATTAAAAGCACTTGTTTTTTTCGGTTATAATTTAGTTGATGGTAAAAATAATTAGTGTAGATGGCTACTAATTAAAGCTGTGTTGATATGATTATGTTTACTCTTTGAGAATTCTCAAAGTGTTTCATATTTAAGTATCGGAGCCAGGGATCGGGAATTCATGGTGTAGACTGAAAGTTATTTGAAAGATTTTTGAAAGATACGTAAAAGAAAAACCAGCAAGCATAACCAAACCACTGTTAAAATCAGGACTATATTGTGAGGTTACCTTGCTGAGGCAGCCTGGGGGACAGCAGAGCTGTACCACAGCAGAAGCCAGGCAGCACGTGTGGTTCTTACCTCAACAAGTTGATGAAGCAGCAGCACCACCACCATTTTCAGTCAGCTAACTCTGGATTTGCCAGGAATAGATGTAGGAAGAATTGTTTACCTCTCTTGGTCTTAATGAAGACATCCATTCCTCCATCTTATTGACCTAAACTGACCCGTGAGCTGCGATCTTCCAACCACGTGTAGGAGACCCCACCATCAGCTTCACAGAAACCAAGTGTCTGAACATGCTTTAGGACTGAGAGCTAAACAAAAACTTCCTGCATCCCTAAAACCGCCTGCTGTGGTTACCCCCAGGCACACTGAAGAATTCTTCCCATAGCTATACCCAGGTCTTCCTGAAATTCCCTACTATGTTCTCCCCTGTTGAAACGCTCTTTCAGAATGTCACTCTTCTCATGATTAGAAACCCAGCTTCCAGTCTAGATTCGTTCACTTCTGGTTTGCTCTTCTATCAACATTGTCTCATGGCTTAAAATGTTTTTCCCCTCTGGAAGTTTTTTCCTACTTTGCCAGGTATTTCCAGCCTGCACTCAGCCTGTATCTTGCTAGGCTTAACAAGCCCCACTCCTGGAGCCATTAGGCTTAAGCTGCACTTTCTATCCACCTGCCTGTTTTAGGGAACTTCCATTTTTTGTCGAGTACGGGTGATTAAAGAAACCCAGCACTGCCTGTGAAGCACCTTCAACAACAGCATCCGGACTTCTCTGTCTTCTGCTGCGAATACCTTGGCTGTGACTTGACAGAAGTATTGGCTTCAGCAGCTCCCATAACCCTCACCCTTCTTGTGCCTGTCCAGCACACTCCTCGGTTTGCAGGTGCTGCTGCAAAGGAGCTGGGGTGTTAAAGAGCAGAGGAAGAGGGGTGGTTAAGGCTGGCACTGCCCCAAAACACATTCTGAGTACTGTTTTTTTTTTCCTAAACTGGATTATTACAAGCTTTGCTGGATGTTAAAGCTGTTTTTATCAATACAGTCACTGTTAGGTGTCGGGTACTGTTGTAATAACATGGTTGTGGACACTGAAATAAGAGCATTGCACACAAGTTTATTCAACTGGCACAATATTAGGTAAAATATTTGCAGCCTCATCCTTGAAAGATTTACAGATGTTACCTCTGTGCATACAGACAGCAGCCTGCATGTACCAAAACATACCATAAATGTGTGTTGATCTGTATATTTACTAATTTATATAGCATTTTATAAAGCATCAAGTTCTTGGCAGTGTTGCCTGATTCTTTAAGAACCCGATGATGAGTTTCTTTGAGAGAGAGAGAGAGAAAGAGAGAGAAGTAGCAGCCAAATCTAGCTCAGCTGTACTCAATATGAGTTGCTTTCCTACCTACAAGCCCCTTACTTCAAAGCAAGGAACATAATGTACAATTTTTTAATGGCTCTAGACCAAGGCACTCAGACTCTCTGTGCACTGCGCCTTACCTCAGTGTAAACACCTAATCAAGATTGCCTGCGCTTCAACAATAGCAGCCAAATGCAATTCGAGAACCACAAGCCTTTGAAGTCCTCACTGCAAAGGCCGGTTTTCTAGTCTGGGATAATGACATGCCATGATTGCTGTCTTTGTTGTATCTTTTCAGTAGAGAAGCAATTATGGGCCTCAATTTAACAGAATAGGCATTACACAGCTTATGATGCTCAAAATGCAATTTCATTTGATCATTTTCTCAATTTGATTGGTATTAATAGAATAGTTCACAAAAAAATGCTGGCAGAGGTTGTGTCCTGTTCCTCTTTCAAAGAGATAATGTAGAAGTATGCTTTACCTGCCCAGTAAACTATCAGTGCAGTGAGTCAGTTGGTTCCACCAAAAACATCTTCCTGACTGCAGAGCTACATCTATCCACACCAGGAAGCCTACGAGGTAACTTCCAGTCTGTTACCTTTTCTAGCAACAGCCACAAAACCTGCATGGTCGTTTGGGGCAGCGAGGTCACGTGAAAACTCAGCAAGGGACCCTACCTACCTTTTTCTAGTTCTCCCAATCTCCTAGCCCCAAAAATGTGGATCTTGGCTCCCCGAAAGGATTGAACACTTCCTCCACGCTGATTTCAGCATGATGATTTTCTGTTAGCACTACTGGCCTTAGTCACAAATACCTCATCGCTGCAACTTCTGCTTTAGCCAGCATCACTCCGCAGCCGCTCCTGCTACATGTGAGCCCCTACCAACATTGCTGTGTTTTGCCATCTTCTTCCACATGACCATGTTGTTCAAGACCTTGCTGTGGCATGTTTACCCATCAGTATCTTGGTGCACTGGCTGATTGCCTGGACAATGGGGATTGTCTAGCTGATCTTTTATGAGGTACAGGCACTGACTTTCATATAAATTGAGGAGCTCAGGCATTTGAAAATTACAAGTAGATTTCTGTGCCGCATATTTCCTGCAATTTTCTTTTCCTCTCTTCTCCTTAAAAGTAGAAGGAATACTCCCTGCTACCACACTGCTATTGTTTTTTTTCCCTTCCTTTTCATTTGTTCTTTTAGCCATTCATTTTCTTGCCATCTATTACATAATGCCTAAGTTGACCATTTTAGCTTTACTGGGAGTCAAATTATTTCTCTTCCTTTCCCAGGACTTTTAAATCCTTTTATATGGCTGGGCTATCTTTATGTGTGGCCATAAACATTCTGCTTTTTTTAGGTTGCAGATGCTAAAACTGTTGATGAGGAACCAGTTCAGAGTGTCCCACCACTGCAGAACGTGAAAATGGACCCTGAAGACAAATGGTGCCTGAAGTCACAGCAGCTCAAGGTTCCTTTTCAAAATAGCATGACAATTTAATTATATAATTAATAATATTGTATAAGTAAAAGCATACAAGTTTGAATATTTCAAGCTGCTTATTTTTGGAGTGCCAAATACTGTCAATATATCCTTAAGTTTAAAAGTGCAGAGAACCACAACGAATTTAAGGCCTATGCTGGTTTATATACTGAATGATTTTAGGTCAAAATAGATCTCCAAATCCCAAGAAATTACAAGCTTAAAGAGTCACATCTGTTTAGGACATTATTTGTTTGATAACATAAAAGACCAAGTTAGTAGTCTGTCATGTTTCCTTATTCATGTGGATTCTGAGATAAAATTTAACTGCCGTTGCATTACTTGTCCCCAAAAATCCCAGTGACCGCCAAGGGCTGGCATAAAACAGAAAATGGTACAAGTAGAAAAAGTTGCAGTGACCTCCTCTTGCACAAAATATTTGTTTTGTGCTGGCCTTTCAAACCAGTGTAATGGGGTACTCCTTGGAACAATAGAAGAGACCTGTTTGTCATCGCTGGTGAAAAAAAAACAAGAAGTTCAGAATGAGAACTTCGAGCTAACTGGAGTCATTACTAGCAAACCTAGTCACTGCCTTTGTATTGAATGTATTTGAAGTAATTCAAGCTGATGGCTTAAATTAATTTAAGAGTGGAAGCTGCACTTTTACAAACAAGATTTTATGCTGCTGTTCCTTTTAAGAGATGGGCTCTAAATACGGAATTTCAGAGCGAGAGAGGTATTTCACTGAGCTGCTCATTCCATTTAAATGGGAAAACATTGGCCTAGAGTCAGTTTGGCAGCAGCTGATGCTTTCCACCGCTGGCACAGTATGCCGGAACACTAATCGCTACAGCAGAGGTCGAGCTAACAAATCATCATCTTGGCACCAGGAGTCAGGATTCCCCAGTGCTAAAGCTTTCGCCAAAACATGCTGCTCTATATGTGGATTTAATACCTACCATTAAGTAGTTATTCTGAGTGCATATGCTATGTAGTGGTTGCAAGTGTTGCTAACAAAAGAACCCTAGAGAGACAGGAGGATGAAATGGAGGATTTTAGTGCTGACAAAGATTAAATGGACTGAGAATGGATTTGTGTATTACCTAGAAGGAAAGCCATGCCTTTCCTCAAAATGGGCAATACCTGATGCTGTAATTGGAAAGCAGTGAATAAACTCCAGATTTGGAGTATGTCTGTTTAGCTGAACACAGTAGTCCTGGTGTGCTTAAATTTTTAAATTGTTTCTTTACCATTTGGATAATGTTTTTTCAGGACACAGGACAGGGAGGAGTGCTTGGTTTAGAAGTGAAATCATTTAAATTGTTGACGTACGTGTTTTTTTCTGCTGTGGACCAGTCTAATAAAGTGTACATAGCTATCTCTTCATGAAATCTGGTACAAGTTACCATACCTAGGTCTCTTTAAGGGCTCTCCCATCAGAACATGTTTTGTTAATTCAAAAACCCCACATCCCAAATCCAGAAACAAATGCCACAAAATAAGACTGTTGTCCCTACGATACTAGACTTCAGGAAACAGATGCTTTCCCTTTAACATGTCACTCTGTGAAGAGCTCGCTTTTAAAATCAATTTCCATCCCGATACTCATTCGGACATATAAAACATTGCTGTAACCCTTTTCAGGGCTGTGGGCTTATGCAAACTTACCCATGCGCTTGCATATTGTTGATCTTAATGAACATACAAAATAGCGACAACTGAAACTCACCCCACTTTTGATAATTTGTTTTAGGATCACCAAAACAAGTGGTCCCAGAGAAATAAAACAAAATCCAACCAGAATCTCAAAGGGGGAGCTCTCTCAAGGAGTGATAACCAACAGCCACCAGGAAGACTAACAGAACCAAAGCCTCGGCATCGCCAAATGTCAGAATTTCGGACAGCTCCCACGCAGGCAGTGGAGCGAGACAACAGCAGTGCACCACAGAAATGGCTGTGCCCAAGTCTTTGTGTTGGACCTGACACTAACACAGCAGCAAATTCTGAAAATTGCTTAATAAATTTACCAAAACCGAGACATTCTGTTAATCAGGATTTTACCACATCTACCTATCGTATTCACCCAACACAACATAAATGTAACCCAGCAGAGGTTGTATCACCAGCATATACCAGCAAGGAGACCAAGAAATATCAGCATCAGCCTCCAAATGGACTTCCACATGACCAGCAACATATATACATGCATAATACTGTGCAGTTTTTTCCAAGAGATGTCAATACCAGTGGTCAAGCATATCCAAATCAGAGGAATGTTCCATCTGCTTTTAATGCTAATTTTCAAGAACGGGTAAAGGATTGTGTATCACTTCAGGATTGCAAGAGGCACGATTATGCACAGAAAAGCTACCACAACTATGCTGTCAGTAGTTTAAGGTAAGGATATGTGTTGAAACAGTATTATGGTAACACTGTGATACCCAGATAAACTAGAGATAAGCAAGAAAATGGTTTTTTGTTGTTGTTTTGTTTTGTTTTTTAAGTCCAAAGGATAATTTTTTTCTGCTACAAGCCTAGCACTCTACATTACTACTAAAAATTCATTCCAACTATTGATTTTTTTTACATACTATTGGAAAAGGACCGTTCTATATTCTGTTCTCTCTTGCACAAATAATTTTCTACAACTGAAAGTTTCCTTTAAAGAATAGAAGGTGAAGTTTAAAAAAACACATAGCAAAGAGCACTGTGCCTAAACTATAACTGCATAGAGTTATATCAAAATTTGCCTTGCAGGGTGAATATCCAGAGTTATTCTAGATCCAATTCTGGCTTACCACACAGATTTTAAAAGTTGTCCACATTTACTATCATGGATAGCCACATGCACAAACAGCAAGATTCAATCGTTATTCGAGGTGTCCCATGTTAGTGTAGGAGCTAAAAGTCTTTGCGCGCGTGGGCTGGGAATAAAGGCTGGACACTGTTGGCATGTTGAACATGAAAATCTAATATCAGCTCTGTAGAATTTCACCTGCCTTGATAAAAATGAAGGTTTTATTTCAAATAGACAAAGACGTAATTATTTCAATACTTAGCAGGCCTCATCCAAAGCCCTTTAGAGGCAGTTCTCATTGATGTAAGCTAGCTTTGCATCAGGCTGAAAACATCTCCATCTATGCTTTTTCCATTCATAATAATTTCTGTTCACTTGGGTGCAAGCAAAGTCAGTCCCTGTGAAATTCCCATGTGTCCACATTCATGTTCCCATTATATTCCGTGATTCTTTTTACAGACTACTAGCAGAGCTGTATACAAATAAATGTGTATCTTCTTCCTCACTTTCTTTTTTGAGGCCTTCCCAGTCACCAGCAGCCCCTTGTACAGCCTCCCAGCTTATGCAAACCACCGAGCAACATCACCAGGAAATGTCTCATCTGAAAGAAGCTCGCTTAGCTGATGACAGGCACTTGTTCAGCCCACTTCCACCTATAATTCCACAGGCCGAAAGTGATTCAGAGGTGGATCCAAAGAGAGGTGAAGGAAATCAAGTGAAAATAAACCGAAGCAACTCTGAAGGTTATCTCATGCAAATGGAAAAGCAAAAACAGCCTAAAGTCTACAAGAAGGTAATCAAATAAGACAGATTGGGCAATTTTACCTTTCTACTTCCTCCTCTGATTATTTTTTCCTTGATAAACCAAATCTTAACTCCAAAAAAGAGAAGGAAGGAATGGGGACTGAGAACTATTTTGTTATTACAGAGAGCACACTGATGCACAGTGACATGCCCAGAGCATTAAATATCACAAAGGTGGAAACAGACACTGAAGTTGAAGACATTTACTGGTAGTTTTGTTTGACCAAATCATTTTAATCTAGAGAGCAAGGCTGTTCACTGCCACCCCTACGTCACTTTCATTCTTGATTAGCTCTAAGAACACACAGAGCAGTTTTTGTCCTTTAAGGTATCCAGTGATAAAATGATTTGGAATAAAGCTGTTTATATAAAACAGCAGGTAGCCAGGCTTCAGATCTGAGCAAACCATTATCCTGGGTCATGCTCATTTGCTATCCAACTCAAATCTCTTGGTTTCCAAGGGAATCAAACTGAACAAGACCAAACTTAGAGGATTTGTAAAGCTAACGGCATAAACATTATTACAGGTCTGCTGACAATCCCACTGTGGTCCTTGTTAAAACTTGGCTCTTTTTGTTTCTGCTGTGCATCCAGATTTCATGCTGTAACCAGTTAACACAGATGCAGTGGAAGAGAATAGAGATACCCCAGTGTGTCCATGACAAATTAAATGTTTACGAAGTTAGCTCCATGTCTCAGGACAGACAGACTAATCTGGAGTAATTACTCATGTGCTTCATCTAGGAGGGTGTTTGTGTATTGCTGCCTGAATGCCCCTAAGAAGAATTAGCTGGATTATGATAGTAACTGAAGGGCAGATTTCCTTCCCTTGCTGTTTCCCTGAGTTCAAACCATTGTTTCTGTCCTGTATTTTCAGTAGCTTTCTCACACTACACAAGTGAGAAATGTCACCGAGAATAGGACAGTTTTTATCCCACAGAGGGATCCAGCTTTTCCAAATAAACAAATACAATCGTACTCATTGCGAGGTTTTATAATTTAGTCCATTTTTTTAAATTAACCTAGGCTTCTTAACAGTTCTAAAATTCTACAAATATTGAGGTTTGTGGTTTTTTTTGTAGTAAAGTCATAAAGGGTTCAAATGGCATCATCCATCACTCATCTCCTGTCTTCCCTATGCATTTGTAAGGCTATATCTGTGCTGCAGGGCATATACTTTTCATCTGTCTGTGTACAATTCTGCATTGCAGTTTTGAGAACGAAGAATTGTTACTATTACTAATAATATTTGCCTATTTTTTTGCCACTGCTGTGGTTTAACCCAACAGTCAGCTAAGCACCACACAGCCATTCGATCACCTCCCACCCCAGTGGGATGTGGGAGAGAGTCAGGAGGGGAAAAAATAAAGGTTCATGGGTTGAGATAAAGACAGTTTAATAGGACAGAAAGGGAAATAATAAGGAAGGGTTCCCCCACCCTGGCCAGCCACCCCACATAATTGTTCAGCATGACACCACATGGTATGGGATGTCCCTCTGGCCAGTTGGGCTCAGCTGTCCTGGTTCTGTCCTCTCCCAGCTTCTTGTGCACCCCCAGCCTCCTCTCCGGCAGGGTGGTGTGAGAAACCAAAAAATCCTCAACTTATTGTAAGCACTGCTCTGCAACAACTGAAACATTGGTGTGTTATCAGCATTATTCTCATCCTAAATCCAAAAACACAGCCCCATACCAGCTACGAGGAGGAAAATTAACCCATCCCAGCTGAAACCAGGACAGCCATCAAAATCAGTTACTTTTATCTGTTTCTCTTATAATAGTTTCTTTGGAATTTTGTTCTGATAACTGTCAATTGGGTCACTATAACCTGTTTAAAGCTCTCAAAAGATGATTTTTGACTGAGAAAGTATTGCTTTGTAATGTGGATGACTGGCAATTATCCATCTGGTTTCAAAGGAAATACAGTGCAATTTGATTTCTGCAATTAACTCAATCATTTTGGTCACTTATAATCTTTGAGATGAGACATGGCAGAGGTACGACTGAGACTGTAAGTTGAATTGTGCTCTTATGTTTGTTGTCGACTACAAGACTGCTTTTAATAATGCTCTCCATGAAATTATATAAAGGGAAATCTGTCACTACGGTGTGTTTTTCAGCCATATAGCTCAAAAGCCTACATGAATCTGGACGTGAAGCTTGGAGGCCTTGGACCTGACTATGAAGCCATCAAGGAAAAAGTAAGTGGTGCCCATCATACAGTCTGCTTTTCAGTTGTGCAACATGAGCTTAGGCAGGGGAGGATGGCGAATAAATCATTAAGAAGCAGCTCGTGTTTGTCTGTACTTTGTGTCCTTGACTCTAGGTCTAGCTTGAGATCCTAAGGGGAGATTCAAATAGAAAAAAAGACAACCATATTGGGGATAGTTTCAGCCCTCTGATTTTGTACTCCTAAAAATAGGCATTAGTTCAAAGAGTTCTACAGGGATAGCTGCACATCATTAAATTACACATTCACATGAATACGTTGTATTGTCATTCCCAGTGTAGGAGCTAATACTGCCTACCCTTCAATGTGGAAGAAAAAGATGTAAGTAGTGTAAACACGAGAAGAAAATAGCTGGCTAAACTTTACTGACTGTTAAGTAAATTCCAGGTATTACCTTGTTGAAATGGAAAGGGATTGTTCTGAACAAGGATCTGAACAATTGATATAATTTCACCTGTTCTCTGCTGGTAGCAGCTGTCTATCTAAAGTGCTGTAGACTATCTTGTATGCTTTGAGACCTCGTTAATCTGACAACAGTTGCTTTACATGACATTCTTTGGAGAAATATTGTAGGACAGCGGGAAGTACAAATGATGTTGAGAAGCTCCTGTGATTTCTTCAGCCTTCCCATAAATGAGATAGATTAGAGAACGCAAATTGAAACAGACAGCGGTGCATAGCCCAGGACACGGTGTCTTTAACAGCTCCATAGCACTTGTGGAGCCTGGCATGCCAACATGGTATTATTGCTCTGAAAGGAAGTCACTGGCATTAATAACTGGAGCAAGGTAAAGCGTACTGCTGAATTTGAGCATAATGAATTGCTAGAAACATAAAGAGACAGAATATCAGATAAGTAAATGAAGCATGTTATTCAGGACCCTAAAAGTAAGCACAGAGATTTTAAAAGTCTCTGCAAAAGGCAACAAGCCATTTTAGAACAGAACTGATGCATTTCTGTTGAGCTCTATCCTTGATACGGTCCAAGAAAAAGCTCTTAAAAATGAAGAATTACTAAAAAAACAATGCCTTTTGTCAGGGTTTCCCATTGTGTTCTGCTTAGGAATGACCAATAGCATAGCCAGCTTAAACAGCAACAGAGGTGTAAACGGCAGACTCCAGTGGAAAAAGTGTTTCACTGATGGATCCACTGAGATGATTAGTTAACCGTACTTTTTTTTTTCTTTTGTCAGAAAGAGAAGTTAAAGCAACAAAAGGAATATGCAAAGCAAATAAAGGAACACAACATGAAAAACATTGCTTTGGTTCCGAGGTTACCTACAAAACCCCAGGTCATATCTTCAGTGTCAAGACAGAAGGTAAGACTAGATAGAGTTCCTGTCAAATGCATGCAGGGAATGATTCTGGACCTTGCACGAAGAAAAAGAAAAGCAGGAAATTTAAGCCATAGTATGCTGAAATACTTTATCTACATTGATTTTCCTTTAATTCTAAGGACTTCTACTCTAATGGGATCTCAGCAGGTGCTCTGCATCTATTCTGTTGCTGTAGATGTATGCCAAGAGCTGCTGATTTCTTTGCTAGCAGCAGTCTTCAGTCCACGCATCCACCTTGCTCATCACGAGAATGAATGTACCGATTGGAAGTGGAGCAGTGCTCCATCCAAGCTGTGAGCACTCAACATGGCTTAACCAGCCAATGATGTTTTCCTGGTGAAAGGGCAAGAATAAAGGAGCAGGACCCCTGCAGGAACACTACCCAGTGCAGCACATGCTCTGTTGGTGTTAGAGGCCATGCCACTACAGAGTGCACCCTTCTGATGGACCACAGATAACCTCTTATTAGTCTATTATCCACCTGCCTGCCAGTCCCAATCACAAACTCTTTTCACTTCAGTTGCATAGCTACCATAATTGGCCTTATTTTTTAAGCCCATACAACATTACTTTAGCCTTCACTGGCCTTCAAACATAACGTAAATGAGCAACAGCTAACTACTTGACAATGGCATCTATAAACAAACAAAGGGAGTGCCTTTTGCATTTTGGAGGAAGTCATAAAGCCCTGAAAATACCACATGTACTATCAGATCAGTTCTGCAGGAGCTTACCCGCCTGGTGCTGAAAGCACATTAGGTATTTCTCCAAGGTGACAAACAAGAACTGCATGCCTCAGAGAAAAAAGTTTTTGAGTTTACCATCAGTTGAATTCCTCAGTTACTTGCATGCATTTTCAAATCTTACATAAATCACAAAGAGATGAAACTGCATTCTTTAGATGTCAAAAGGGCTTTGGATTGCTTCAGAAGACTTCCTGGTCTGTCTCTTTCACCAACAACATGAGATAATGCAACTTCCACTTGAGACTTAACAGTACGCGGCTGAAACACAGATACCAAAAGACATCTCAGGTAAAACCAGGGCTCTCACGCTTTCAGAATTTCCATAATACTGTTTCCAGTTTCTCTGCAAGGTAGCTTTACAGGTCTTGTACATCTCTGACCATCCTACAGGCATCTGCTTTGCATTCTTTCAGCGTGCTCTGATCTGCTTCAGTGATGCATGCCAGATCTAGAACAGCAACTTGAATACTTCTGTTGTGTTTTTTTGCTTTTGATAGTTAAGTCTATAATACAGTAGAAACTAAGGTCAGTTAAACAGAGCTGAAATACTTCTTATCTGCACAGTATAGTCTTTACCCACTTCCCACATGCACATATGAAGGTTTACCTACATACTGCTATGGAAACACATATTTGGAAAAGCACATGATGAAAGAAAATGGTCTGCCAGGCTGGGAATTACGGTTCTTCAAGACGTGCTGTCCCTGTCAATATTCCATTACTGCCCTCCTTTCCCTCTGCTTCATCTGCTGTGTATTTGTTGAGCTTATACACAGTATGAGTGTCTGCAGTAGAAAAATGGCTTGTTTCCCACTGCTGTTCATACTCTCAGTATAGTATGTGTAGATCCTGGACAGACTGGGTGTTCCTGATACAGAAATGTTTATCATTTGAGGCCTTTCGATACATCGGGTCCTTAGATTTTGTCATCAAAATGCTCTGTTGCCATCTTTGTCACATTAACCTGTGTAACGCCTCGCAAGGTATGACTGGGAACGGGGGCTTAATGAGATTTTTTTTAAAAATGAAGTTTAGAGACTTACTAGACAGCGTTGCTTTTTTGTTTTTAAAGAAAAAACGCTATGCTTCTGTATGTAAGATGGCCTCCAGAGATAAGTGTCAGGAAGCAAATCTCCTTGAGGTGGGTTGTTTTTCCCACTGGAGAGATTTCTTGGTGTTGCCACTGAGGGGTCTAATACTGAACACTGCCAGAAACAAGATCAGAAATTAGAAGAACTACTGACTTGACTCAACATAAAAACATGCAGATTTTCTTGAAGTGAAGGACAGGTTTCCTCTTAATCACAATTTCTGCAATCTTCATGTTTTTAGGCACTGGAATATGCTAAGAAGATTCCCAGACCAAAGACTTTCACAGCAAAACAATCAGATGAAGAGGTGAAAGAGGAAGGAGTTCTGCCGCCAACTTTAAAAGGAGACAGTTTACCTCAAATTGCATCTTTGGAAACTCTACAAAGCAGACACGAGAAGGAGAAGCAAGTCGTAGCTGCTTTCAGAACCCTTCATATCATATAAGTGTTTTGAAATGATTACAGATATCTTCAAAGCAAAAATATCTGAACTGTTTAATTATGAGCTATAACCATCACGTATCGATTTGCCATTCCATTCAAATATAAAGTGGCTTAAGCTTAATCAATTTTAAATTTTAGAATCCGTTCTATTGTATCTAATTTCTAAAATCATAAACACATAGGTAGCATTTTAAGTGTGCTCATCTCTTCTGTTTTTTGTTTGTCTGTTTGTTTGTTTGTTTTCCCTTGAAATGAACTGACCAAGCAGTTGCCATCTTTGAGACTAATGAGCTATTGGCTTGTCAGAGCTGGGTCATTTTTAGACATGTCAAACATAACATTAAAAATAATCAACGGTTTCATTTGATGATACCAGTCATGTTTCTCTTTCTAAAGTGCAGAGGAGACTTTGGCAGACTATCCAGAAATAAAGCCAAGTCCATTGCCGCTAAGAAAGAACAAAACGGTGCAAACACATCAGTTGGTAGTGATACAATTCTGATTATTCAGCTGTTACACTGTTAATGAA
The DNA here is from genome assembly GCA_011075105.1 of Heteronetta atricapilla. Classification (NCBI taxonomy): domain Eukaryota; kingdom Metazoa; phylum Chordata; class Aves; order Anseriformes; family Anatidae; genus Heteronetta; species Heteronetta atricapilla. Next base: position 3,657,462 of record CM021754.1, on the reverse strand, counting down.
TCATTGTCACAGCAAGACCAAGTTTTTGAAGCTTCATTTGGGACAGGAAAATATGAAGCAAGAACTGGCTGTTCATACAGACAATCTGTTATTAGCCAGAAGCAGTTGGAAAATATATTGAGTAACTAAGGATAATTGAGAGCTCCATGTTTGAGAGCAAACAGCTTTTAACAGATTAAATCTATAAAATAACAACCAACAGATGGGTTTCTTACGATGGTTCTGTTTCTTCAAGTTAGTAAATTATGAATTAAGTCAACATATGAAACGTGATTAGAAAACTCAGCAAGGGAATTTGGAAGAAAACACTACAATCTTGTAGAACATAGGCTAGTTTTTTAAAAAATGTGATTATGTGTAATTGCTTTATCTGATTTATTAAGTCCTGTTTTGTATGGGAGGAGACAGAATTGGTCTATGGGCTAAAGGTAAGGTGGGGAATAAAAGGCAGCATATCTCTGACATGGCTTTGGTTTTTTTTAGATGCACTGAGATCTTCTCTTCAAGGTAAAGATAGAAATGAGTAAGACTTAACAGATACCTGTGTTAATGTTTCACCATATTACATCTCACCAGTACAGAAAAAGACACGTGCCTTTCTTTGAAACCCTCCTGACCCACCTAAGAGATAGGAAGCTCTTCATGCTATGGTTGCTTCCCACCACACATGCTGAGGCGCTTTGCTGAATTAGACTTTGTGATGTACACAATCTTTTGGGGAAAACTTGGTAGAAGAATTGCCTTGAGTGTGGGGAATGTGGGTCGGCTTGCATGGAAAATATTTTGGATTTCAAAGTACAGCAGCGGACATCTGCTGCGCAGCTTCTGGAACAGGACTGTCCTCTGCCTCAGCCTCCTTCCTCCTCCCCTTTGGGATCTGGACACTCCAGCATTTGGCCCCTCTCTGTAGAACGTGCATGCCTGCAGGATGATCCAGCAAGCTAGACTGGGTACATGTTTCCATGCCACGCCAGTTGCTGCTTTTCTGGATTTATTTTTAAACTAAATGGTAACACTTCGAAGCATTTCTGATTAGGGAACCTCAACTTGTTGTTTCTGCTTAAAAGTGATAATCCCCCCTTAATACAAACCTCAAGTACCTATTTTAATGAAACCTTCAGATGAATATCAAAGAGCTATTTACTCGTATCTAATATTTTAATTAGATTATATTCTCAATTTAACCCATTAAACCCCCTTTGATGATCTCCATGTTTAGTGTTTAGCCCCAGATGCTGGAGGTAATGAATATTGGACCTTTGATTTAATGAGAACTTCTGCCTTTCCAGCCTGACTCCCTTTGTATCCCCCTTTTTTATTTTCTGAGCTATAGAATTCAGTTAATTGAAGAAGTCTCTTACCACCACACATTAAGGAACCTAAATTAGCATCCCTTTTCTGATTAGAAAATGCAAGCAGACATTTTCTCTTTGATCTGAGGATTGAGTTGAAGTAGGCAACAGCCCCCTGAAAATGAGCTGATGGCCTTATTATTTGGCTGCCATGCAGATGCGTCCATGTGGTGCAAAATGCTTAATGTCTTAATTGATCACCTTCCTCCCTATCTGTCATCCTACTACCTTTTAGAGCTCCCATAAATTAGGGTGATCTTTGTGGGTGGGTGGTGTGGTTTTTGTTTTTTAAATAAAACAATGAACTCCTAGGAAACATTTAAATACTAAACCCATGATAAACTGCAAGCCATGTATATTTATTTATATGATGCTGGGGGGGGGAGATATTTTTTAAAAAATGCTGCTCGTGATCATCTCACAAACCATTTGGAAAGGACTGTATTTTTTCCCCCAGGAAAAGACATTATTTTCAGCATATGTGCAAAGAAAATCTTTTGATCTACCTCAATACTAATGCAAATTCTTCCTGCACCTAACAGATATGGTGGCACAAAAAGGGACCATACAAGTAAATGATGAGCATCCATCTGCTTAAAAGCAAAGGCCAAAACTTAATGTCTTTCAAATTAGGAAGGCGAGGAATTTAAATAAGAAATAGGCCTTGAATTTTGCATTAAGTATTCAGGGAGAGATTTAGTTGGAGTAGAACCTGTCTGCTGTAGTCTCATGGCTGCAGCACAGCTATTCAGAGTGCAGCGTTGCTCGCCGTGAGCACAGGCTGCCTGCACAGGGGCAGAAACATATTTGCACACATCATACAATGGAAATTCTCTGCATTTACTTGGCGGCCCCCTGCTACTTGCCACCATTCCTTAAAATTTTAGATTGGGGGGAATCATAGAGGCAGAGGCAATTACTTGTTTTCAGAGCAGAAAGGCATCCAGGTGTGGCTCATCTCGTGCTGATAGGCAACGGCATTTGAAGCTTTCGTAACACCTACACCAAATCAGAGCCACCTTGGTACCCCCAAACAGCACATCAGCAGTCAACCTGCTGAAAAAAACCAAGGTCTCTGATCTGTCTGAGTGCTGGGTCATGTCTCTGGGGCACATCTTGGAGGTTACAATAAAAGGTGATTCTCAATTCCCTCATTCCCTTTACTCCCTGAATGCTCTGCCTGAGCACAAACCGCTCCCTTCAAGGCCCGGATCCCTCCACAATCCCACCAGCAGCATCGCAGCAAAGGGGGAAAGAGAGGAGAGCAGCTCTTCTTACAGCTCCCATTGTAACAGGAGTGTGGACAACACAGCGCCCTGCCTGGGGTGGGGAGGGAAGGGACAGAGGTTCAGGAGCTCCAAGCATCAAGAGGAGGACACAAGACAAGCAGAAGTGATCCTCTGGTACCTTGAGCAGTCAAAAACCAGGGGCTAGTTCTATTTAGGAGCAATAGCACTGCAATAACATCACCCCTGCACCTCTTTTGAAGACAGCTGAAGTGAGCTTTCAGTGACCTTGCCCTCAACAAGTGAAAACAGCTGCTCGTAGACCATTGTTTGGCCAAAAAAAAATATTGTTTTATCAATTAAAAGCATTAAATAAGCCATGTCCTGTCAATACAGCACTAAAGACAAACTGTTCAAGGTGAGGATTGTAAAACAAGGCAAGAGCATGTCCAGCCCTGCAGTCACTGAGTACATCAAACAGGCATCAACAAGCTGTAATGACTGAAGAGGGCACAAACCAATCATCTGATCGCTGATCATCTGCATTTTGAGATCAGTCCTGCAGTAAATTCTAATAGCACAACGAATGTGCCTTTTCCACATGGCCCAAACCTGTGAGATCTCCTGCACGAGACTAAGCAGGCACGTGAAGGAAGGACTGATTCTGGCTGCTGCTGCTGCGGTGTGAGAAACGACCCTGGATGCACAAAACCACGGCGACAGGTAAATGCAGTGAATCTCCACCGGTGACAGCTGACAAGGGTGAGTTAAAGCAGCCTGCCTTACCCTTACACAACAGCCTGCTTTGAACAGAAGCGATACTGAGCCAAAAACCTGGATAGAGCAGATGCTAAAGAAGCGTCCAGCAGCTCAGCAAGAGCTTTGCATAATGGTGAGCGCAGAGCGGGCAGCTGCAGGTGATGCCACAGTGCTGGCTTTCTGCATGTCACTGGGAGCACTTCAGGGTTTGTTCCAGCACAGCCAACGCGACGCACAGCAGTGGAGAATATGGAGCCTAGGGAAGCGAGGTGAGTGGGCTCAGCAATAGCTGAGCCAAGAGCAGCACAGCATTTGGGCAGCTTGCCTTTGCTCCTGGCATTTCAGAAAGCTGTGTCACAGAGTGACCTTGTCACCGTGAGTTAAAGTCAACTTCTTCCTTGAAAGACGGTGCACGACCAGGTTGGAAAGGCACTGCAGTCTGCTGTGGGATCACCCTTTCTTCTCCTAACCATACCTCTGTGTCCACCTGCCTGTATCGCTAAGTGCACCCCACGGCACTGCTAGCAACAGAGCTGCAAGTGTCCCATCTAAGCTTATTATGGTGTAGAAACAAGATAAATCTAAGACAGAAATAAGCCACTTTTCAAGCTGAGGAAGACCAAGTGGGACCTTGCAGTTAATTAGGGTGAGGCTGTTTGTTACTGTGACTAGAGAGGAAGAACGAAGTCATCAGTCTGGGAGGCTGCAGCACTCGGGTTCGCAGTGCCGTGCTCAGCATCCCGTCCACAGCCACCCATCCTCTGCTCCTCCTCGTGGCCCACCTGCAGAAACTTCACTTCTGCCAGCCGACGGAAAGAAATCACTGCATCCATGAGCCAGCAGAGAAGCAACGAGAGGAAGATGTAAAAAGAATCGTACACAGCTCACGCAATGCCTGGGTCACTTGCTAGGCATGGCCACAGGTTTTTTACACCCACACCAAGTGACAATCCACAGTATGTTCGGGGCTGATGCCACACATTTGTTCCATAGCAAGGCTTTGCAAATAATTTGCTGTACAACTGACCATACAGCTCACAAGGAAGGGGAAAAAATAAAAATAAAAGGGTTGGAATGGCTTTCCAGTCCCCAAAAAAAGTTTAAAAACTTCAAGAGCAGCAGAGGGGAAAATGCTCAAAATAAAAACAGAAAGCAAAAGTTCATGGGAGGATTTAATAGAGCAATCTACACTTTATTTAATGAAATCAGCCACAAATGTTAACTACTGAAGTGTAAATTAAATTAACAGGAAACAATTTCATTTCAAAAAGCACACAGAAGAATCCTTAATCAAAATCAAGACTTCAGTGGATGTCTTGAAAAATAGGAAATGCACCAAGATCAATTTTTTTCCTGCAAGGCTTTTCCACACAGCAATTCCCAAGCAAAGATGTGTTAGTTACAGAACAAAAATAATAATAAAAAGCCAGCTCCAAACAATCTCTCTCCTACGCCTCAAGCTTCTTAGGGACAGCAGCAAAGGCAGAGCAGGAAGAAGTCAGCAGCCCTCACTGCGTAAGGCAGGACCAGGGAATAAAAGCTCATTTCACGTATTCTAAGAGCAAATCTCAGGAATAAACAAACAAAATATTTCCCCATCCCATCCTTTTTCCTGGGACCACCTCCACTCTCCAAGCACACGATAACCTCTCTCCAAAAGCTTCACCGGACAGCTCAGAGGCTGCAGCCTCCTGTCACAGGCGTTGCATCCCAGCCTGGAAGGAGCTGGCTCCTAAGGACGGGGCTGTTTCGGGTGCCGATGATTTCCTTCCTCTGCCTCAGTCCTGTTAATCCTGGTTTGCACCCAGATTTCTGGGCTAAGCAGCCTGTTCCCAAAACCTTCTCCCATTATCCTCAAGGCGCACATCACTGCAACGTCCAGGCTGGGACAGGGGCTTCTCTGGGGTCGGGTGGTGGTTGTGCGGGTATTTATTATGAGCAACGAGTGGCTTTGGTTTTAAACACACTTGTAGTTTTAAACGCTAGCCTAGAGTGGGGAAGACAGAGGGGCGTTTGGGGATTAATACATTTTCTTTTGATCAGCATCAACACATCGGGAAGCGAGTTCCTGTCGCTGCAGGGGAGAGGCAGCAGAGACTGAAACAGCACCGGGGTCGTATCCTGACCCTTCCTCGGACACCTGGCACGTCCTGAGGGGGGCACAGCCAGGGGTGGGGGTCTGCGAGGCACCCGAGTGCCAGGAGGCTTTGGAAGGGCACAGCCCCCCCTGCGTGCAAACACCCCGGCCCTGCCACCGCGATGGCAACGAGCACAGGTTTGGGGGCTCAGCTCGGTGCAGCGGGATCACCCCCACCTGCACAGAGCCCCTTGTCCCCTCGGACCAGGCTGGGAGGGCACAGCCCGGCAGCACCCACGGTGACACCCAGCTTGCTCCACAGCCCCTGGGTGCCTTGCAAAAGCGCGGTGTAAACGCACAAAGGACAAAGTCAGCGTTGCGGGTGCGTGCCCCGAAACTTCTGTCTTTGTGCTTAACCTCCTCCTGCCTTTTTTCTTCGTGGTCTTTCCACATCAGATTATTTTATACGCTCTTAATGAGGCTATTAATGTCTTCATTAATAACGGAGTGAACAATTCACAAATAAAAGGAACCGCACACATGCAGAAGCAGGATTTGTAGTCTCCCCTTTCACTCAGGTGCATTTTTTTTAATGGCTCTGTGCTCCCCTCCTCCTAACATTCCTCCTGGCTAACCCGAAGGCATTTCTCTTGTGTTTCTCCAAACACTTCGCTGCCCGAGCCCATTACCAGGGGCAAACCCACCCGAATAACGGCTGCAAGCCGCAGAGCTTGGGAAGGCCAGCACCGACCGCACAGCACCGCGGCACCCAAAGGTGCTCGGGAGAGATCTGCCACACAAATGTCACCGCAGGGCTCCTCTTTTAGCTCACCTCGAATAACTCCTAATTAAACACCGGCTCCTGGTGAGGCCGGCAACCAGCGCAGAGCAAAACGAACAGATCACCTGGCATTTGGGGAGGTTTGGGGTTTTTTAGCACTGTGCCGAATGGGGAGGTTTCCCAGTCCTCCCCCCTCACCTCCCTGCCTGCGGCCGGGGCAGGGGAGAGCCGGGATGCGGAGAGGTTTTATGGAGGTGTACCTTTTTTATTTTTTTTAATGAAAATACCTGTCCTGGAGGTACTTATAAATATAAATAAATTTAAAAGACGGCTAGCTGTTTTCTGCATAGATGTTTGGGTATTGTTTTCCCCTCCTGCAACGTCTTATCTTTATTATTTTACGTGTAAAAAGCATAAAGGGGAACCCGCGGAAAGGAAGGAAACGTACACGTTTCAGTGGTCTGTATTTTATGTATTAAACAGGGACGCATTCTCCCCTCACAAAACCGCATGTCCCGTGGTCCAAAATACGCTGAAAGGTGCTAGCGACACCGGACAACCAAGTCTAGTTCCCATTTAAAAAAAAAAAAAAAATGGGGGAAAAAAAAAAGGAAAGAAGACAATAAATAAATAAATAATAAAAGAAAAATAAAATAGAAAAAAAAAAAAAAAAGGAGAAGGAAAAAAAAATAATAACCTAACGAGACCCCGATGGAGCGCACCCGAGTTTTAGCCGAGCGAAGCCCCAGGAGGAGCGGAGCGCTTTGCCGGCCGGCAGCTCACCCCAGGGGATGCAAAAATTAAAGACCCGTGATTTACCTGGAAGTTAAAACCATTTCCCTGGCAGAAAGGTAAAGGCAAAGCGAGCACGGGTGGTGACTGCAGCGCGGAGCCCGGGGAGGCGGTGGGGCAGGTGCAGGCGGGGAAAAAGCAGAACCCAGAGCCAGGTCCGGGGCTCTTGGATGGGAAAAAAAAATAAAAAGAGAGATCCTGCAGGTGATTCACACCTGGGAGCCGTGAAGAAATCGCGCTGCCGGTGCCTCTCCGAGCTGCAGGGTGTTTCTTGCTAGCTGGGAGCAGCCCTGGTGGGTCCGAGCTATTCGTGCTGCTCCCCTCTTCCCCGGCTCGGAAGGAAAGCAAGGGTAACTTTTGGCTTACCTGGATCTCGGCAGGGCGTTTCTACAATTCTTTTGGCCAGCAAAACGCCTTCCCTGGAAGCTCTGCCCGGGCCCAAAGCCGACCCACAGCGCTCCGGAGGGAGGCGGCGGGCTCCTATGGGGCTTGGGGGCGGCACCCCCCGGCCGCCGCTCCCGGTACCCTCTTTTTTTCCTTGGAAAACCGAGGAAAAGTCCGGGAATGGGGAAAAGTCCGATATTTCCAAGGGAAAGGAAAAATTAAATGGAAATTCGCTTTTTTCTTTTTCTTTTCTCCCTGCCAGGCTGAGGTTTGGGGCGGCGCTGGGGGTAGGTGGAGGCTCCGCAGAGCCCCCCGCTGCCTTCACCCCTGCGGGCAGGGGTCGTGCTGTGCGTCCCCCCCTCCCCAAATCACCTCCTCCATCCAGAAACAACCCCCCCTCCATCCCCCTGGGCTCCGGCGCTACTGGAGGCTGGGGGGCGAGGGGCTATTTGTGGGGTCGGGGCAGGGCGAAGCCGGCCCTAAAGGCGGTGGGGGGCGGCCAGGAGGTCCCCCTCCTCCAGGATGTCCACCTCGTCCTCCGGGTCCTGCAGCAGGAAGGGGCCGGGGGGAGCCTTGCGGGGCTCTGCGCCGGCCCCCGCGGGCAGCTCGGGCTCGGGGGAGCTCTGCCCCCGGCTCTCCTCGCCCCCAGCCCCTTTGGGGTCGTCTTGGGTTTTCCGCAGCTGCTTTTTGTGCTTCATCCGCCGGTTCTGGAACCAGGTTTTCACCTGGGGGAGGAGAGCGCGAGGAGGATTTAAAAATAAAAAATAAGCGTGGAAAAGATAGGATAAAATTAAAAACGAAACGGGGAGGCTGCAGGGGAGAAGGGAGAGGTGCCGGCCTTGCCGGAGGCTGCTGCCTGCCCATACCTGGGTCTCGGAGAGGCTGAGAGCCGTGGCCAGCTCCACCCGCTCGGGCGTGGAGAGGTAGCGCTGGATCTCGAAGCGCTTCTCCAGGCCGGAGAGCTGCGAGTCGGAGAAGACGGTGCGGGCTTTGCGGCGGCGGCAGTGCTTCCCGGGCAGCTCGGGGGCGGCGTGGGGCTGGAACAGGGCCGGCACCGGCACTCCTGGGGGGACACGCGGGGGACACCCGGGCTGCGGCCGGCCAGCCCGAGCCATCCCCGGAGGGCAGCGGAGGCTGGGGGGCGGCTTTCCCCGAGCCTCGTCCCCACCCGGCTATCAACGTTTTGTTTTCTGAGGTCGTTTTATTGCTTTTTATTTTTTATTTTTTTTTTATTTTTTATTATTATTATTGATGTTTCTCTCTTTATTTTTGTTCTGCCTGGCCGAGCGCATCGCCCCGGCTCAGCAGAGAGCGCGGCGAGGTCGGCAGGAGGACGGGAGATTAAACCCAAACGAAAAGCATCCAGGGCAAGGAGGGGGAGCCCTGAAAAAGGCCGGCAGGGGGACGGGCAGGGGCAGAGCGCTGCTTCGCGGCCACTCCGCTGCGCAACTCCGGCTGCCCGGCCAAAAAACTTCGCCGGGGTCTCTCCATCCCCAGCGGGGAACCGGCCTCGGGAAGGGGCTGCCCCCAGCATCTCCCAGCCCCGGGACGGCCCCAGCGGTGCTGTCGGAGGTGGAAAACCGAAGCCCGATCCCCATCCGTAGCGGGCGATGCGTGGGAAAAAAAATAAAATAAAATGTTATCGCTCCAAAACTAAAGAAATAATTGAAAAAGAAACGAACGAACAGGCAAGAGATCCTGGGGTCGCCGGGCTCCGGATTTCGGCTGACCGAGGGAACGAAAAGCGGCAGCGCCGGGGGCTCCTCTCCCCGCTAACGAAGCCCGGGGCTCCCCGCAACCGTCGGGCAGCGGGATGGGGACGGATGCGGAGCCCTGCGCCTCCCGTCCCCGGTGCTCCCGGGGCTGGGAGCTCCGTTCCCACCCGGCTCGACGGCAGAGCTCGGTGGATGCCCCCTGCCCGGCGCTGCACTTACCCGAGGCGGTGAGGAAATAGGGGTGGTGGTGGTGATGCTCCGGCTTGTGCAGGGCAGGGTGTGAGTGAGGCGCCAGCAGGGTCGGGGTGGGCATCAGGGGGTACCCATAGTCCAAGAGGGGGACGCGGGAGGCCAAGGAGCCGGGGAAGTGCTCGGGGGGCACCTCCCGCAAGGGTTTGGGCTTGTGCAGCAGGATGTCCTCGATGAAGAAGGAGGTGGGCCGGGGCGCGGAGACGGGGTGCACGGGCGAGGTGAAGTTGAGGTTCATCGCCGCCGTCCCCTTGCTGGGCAGCGGGGAAGGGACGGAGCCGGGCTGCGCGCTGGCTGCCGCGGGGGAGAGGGCGGCCGGCTGCGCGTCCCGGGACAAAGCAAAAGAAGCAAAACTAAGGGCGACGACAAACACACGAACAAACAAACAAACAAAACAAGACCAGAAAAGGCAAAAAAAAAAAAAAAAAAAAAGAAAAAAAGAGGCGATAAGAAATAATTCCCCCAGGCGGGAAGCGGCCGGGAAGCGCCGGGGGAGGCGAGGCGGCTGGCTTTGCGCTGCGCGGGGCGCTGCGCGCCTTTGAGGCGCAGGGCAGGGACTCTCGGGCGGAGCAATGGTGGGAGGGGGCGGCCCCCCGGCCCCCCCTGGCCCTCCCCAGCCTCCGCGGAGGGGGCGCGGAACCACCACGGGGCCGCGCATCCAGCCCCGTGCAGCGCGGCCGCCCCCAGCCCCTGCCCCAGCGCCGGGCTTTGGGGAGTTTTCAGCCCTCGGGGGTGCTGGGGGGGTCGTTTCCCTTTGCGTTTTTTATTTTCATTTGTTGTTTTTTAATTTAGATTTTTTTGGGGGGGAGGTGTTGAGCTTTCCCGAGCTGTCCCACACTCCGCTCCTAACTTAGCCCCACGCACACACCTTGTGCCTTCCTGCCCGGGTTGTGTCCCAGCGGGGTTTTGTTCCCATCCTTTCCCCGTTCTGTGTTGTGCTAACACTTCTTTTCTTTCTTTCTTTTCCTTTTTTTTTTTTTTTTTTTTTTTTTTTCGGTCTTTCCTCTGTTTGTCTTTTTTCCCCCCTAATCTGTAACATTCATTTCCCCGGAGTCAATTTGCTAAAATGAGGGTGATATACCACATCATAGCCGAGATAATTTCGCTTCGCATCTCAGAAAATTGCTCTAATTATTGATGTTAAACTCAGGGAAATTAAAAGAAGGCACTTCTCCTTCATCTCCTGATTTTAAGCTCTAATTTGTTGAAATCGAGTTGTCATCACAATTCCAATCACTACCGTTAATAGTAAAAGTGTTCTAATAGAGCCAGAATTCGCGCAACCCATGCTATTAGATAATTAAGAAAGATGTTAGAAAGGCAAGTGCTAATCCTTGGGCACACGGACAGCATTTCCATCTGATCCAGCAGGTAGAACAAATTAATTACCAGAATCAATTAGTCCTAAAAGTACAGTTCTCCAGGAAGTGTAAGCCACGTCTTCCATATGGATGAGCTGGTAAATGGTAAATAGATGAGGGAAAAAAAAAGAGAGAGAGAGAGAAAAAAAAAAACTTTAAAAGAATAGAAATGCCAATCGCCCTGTTTTAATGAAGTTGTGAAGCTGCAACTCGGAGCGCCCGACTTTTGCCGGCGGTGCCGGCTCCTCTCCGCGGCTGCCGGGCAGAAGTGCGCGGGTGCGCCGAGTGCGCGGCCCCGATGCGTGCAGGATGCGCGCAGGGAGGGGCAGCGGCAGCCCCCGGCCTCGGCAAACGGGGGAGAGGGGAAGAAGGAATTATATTTCCTTTTATAAATGATGAAGGAATTACAATGCCGCGGTAGCTGATACAGCTGCACCCACGTGTAGGTATAAATACATAAATACCGCTATATATTTAGGTGTGCGACCGATATCATCAGTTGCACTTGGCCAAAACTCACAAGCGGGGGTACCAGAGAGCGTTCCCAGGTAAATCCACAGGCGGCTGTGCTGGGTTTTTGTATTTTTGGTGTGTTTTTTTTCTCGGTGCCTGCAGGCAACGCGTGTCACAGGCTTTGCTTTACGCGTGCGTTGCCCCCACGCGGGAAGGCACCGGTGCCCTCCCCACACCCTCTTATGCGGTGGACAGGCAGACAGACAGACCGACCGACACACAAGGCAGACACCAACAGGTGCCCACTGAACGGGCAGGAGCAGGGACAGGGACAACGATGGAGATAGGGACAGGGACAGATCCCCGTCCCCCCACAGTGATGCGTCTTGCTGCATCCCCTCCCCTTCAGGCCAGGATTTGTGCCAGGGGTTTTGCAAACACACCGGGCTGACAACTTTCTCTGAGGAGCAAATGAGTAAGAAAATGAATTAACAGGATGAAGCAGGGCCAGCGCCCAGGCTGTTAATGGAGGGAGCGCAGCCAGGGGCGTGTAAGCCGCTTGACTGGCCATTTCATCAGCTGAGATTGCTTCTCAGGGAGGGCTGGGGCTTTACTCAACAGTCGCGTATATACAGAGAGATATTTTTTTTTAAAGAAGGTTCAAAACACTAAAGACGTGATACTTCAGGCAGAGTGGGTCACAACTTTATCCTCTCCCCAGGGCTAACTCAGGGGTCAAAAGCAGAGGCGATAGAGCTCTGCCTGCAAAAAATTCCCCCCGAAGGAAGGTAACCGCAGGAAGGGGGAACCTCTGTACCACAATCCCCAATGCCAGTGATTTTCACGTAACAGTTTTATGGCTTTTTACACCAGGGATTGGGTGCTGGGCACCTCCACATGGTGGTGGCAGGGTGGTCTCTTCACCCCACAAGCCTCTTACCTGTTTTTCCCCTTTTGGCCTATTTTTACATGTCCCCGTGGTGACAGGTGCCCAGCAGCAGGGCTGTCACCCCTGCACTCCAAAACCCTCCCAGCTGCACCCTTGCTCCCCTTGCATCACAGCAGTCACAGATTCACCCTTTTTCTGTCTGTGCAGACAAACACACACAGGCAGGTGTTCCTCTGAGCTTTCACACATATGCACAATCCTGTTCACTGTCAAATTCACAGGTACATCGGGTCTCCAGAGAGACCCTTCAGGACATCCCTTAAACTGAGCAGGGTCCCCCTTTGAGGCAGAAACTGCCCCAAACCTGGAGAGAAGCTGAGGGGTCACCTAGGAGAGAGAGCAAGGCTCAGCACAACCCAGGGGCTTTGTGCAAGGCAGGGAAGAAGCAGCAGGGCCAGCTGCTTTACTCACCGTGTGCTTCCTTCCCGTGGGGGGACAGAATTCCTTCTTGGCACCATGTTCTCACATCCTCCCCAAATACCTTATGGTGTGTGCAACATCTCAGCCCTCAGCCCCCAATGCTTCAGACCTCCTTCAGAGGCACGAGTCTGTGCAACCAGGTAGCCACACTCCCACGGAGCTCGTTTGTTGTTTCTTCAATACAATAAAAATATTTCTGCAGGCTCAAAGAACTTTATAAACTTTGCTAGTAGCAATACACACACGTCCCCTATATATGTAAACACACACACCTTTCATGATTTAGTAACATACACAAGTGCTGCACTTACACAAATGCCCATTGCCATTATTTGCACATTTAAGATCATTTGAAGGTATTATGGGAAAATTTTCCAGAAGAAACACAAATTTATTTGACTTAAGTCCTAGGGGGACATTTAAAAGGTCGGTGTAGCTGCACCGATGTTAGCTTTATTTCAGTGCCTTGCATTAGGGATAAATTTGGTGCGGTTTAAAAATACATGCACTTACCTTCCTGTGGCTCTTGAAGAGGTAGGGTAGCTTGGGAGCCCAGCCTTTTCATGCCTTTCAAGACAAATCCACTCAAAAAGGAAGGGTTAAATTAAAAACAGACAGCCTCCCTACGATCAAAATGGGAGCCTGGCTGCGGGAAAGAGGTCTGAAGAGCTCGGTTTGAGTAGCCACACACACAGCGCGGAGAGAGGGCCTTTGAACACGCTGCGTGGCTTAATGGAGAATGTTCCCTGTGTGATTCTACAGGAAGGCATCCCACCCTGTGCCGTGGGGTGCCTCTGCCCAGGGGCTCCCCGGGGGTGATGGTGTGAGGAAAAGCACTTTGGTGGCCTCCAGGGGCCAGGAGCTTTCCCCATCCACACCCAGCCTGCCCGTGTCCAGGCGTCGCCATCTCGGCAGGCCTCCAACACCCGCCTGGTGTGGACCCGGCCCTGCCTCCTGGCATCGAGTCCCTGAGGGCTTTTAAAATCCAGGGGAAGAGACACGGTGTGAGAGTGTAGTTATAGACCAGAGGCCTGTTCAGCACCCGGGTGCGAGGCTGGATTGCGTCAGCCTGGCCTGCGGCAGCATTTTGCTGTCGGCAGCCCTGCCGTGTGCCCTGACAGAGGCCCGGGTTGGAGGAGGGCTGGGGGGATCAGCCTTGAGGTCAAAACGCTCCAAAAAAGCAAGCTTCAGGACTGGGAGCAAGTAATGGGGATGATGGAGGGGAGGAGGAAGCATCCAAGCTGATTTCAGACCCCCAGCAGGTGTTGATGGCAGCACCAGGAGGGATCCAGCCAGGTCTTCAAAGGCTCAGGAGCACTGCCACCCCAAAAACACGTCATCCTGCAGCCTGGGGACAGGCACATTCCCTTATTAGTAGCCTAGAGGAATAAAATAAGACAGAATGGGAAATAAAGAAATAATCAGACTGTTATTTTATTTTTTTCCCAAGATTTCAAATGCCCCAATTAAAAAAACTTGTCTGTATCATCCTAACAGAATCACTGAATTTACCCACAAACAACATCACAGTAATTTCAGGGCCACCAGTCTAGGTAAGAAGCAAAGGGGAGGATGCAAGTGCTGCATTGGCCTGAGGATTTTGTTCCTAAATCCAGAATTTTGTCTCTGTACTGAAAAACTGTCTCATTATCTGATAATCCCAAATATTTTTTGATGACAGAGTACCTACATAAAGAGAATGAAAACACTATCATCAACAGGTTAGGGCTAAACACTTCTCCCAGAGCAGTGACCTGTAGGAGCTAGAATCTGTTGAATCTGTTTAATTATCTGAAATCTGTATGCAACTTCAGTGGCACATTTGTACTACTCCAAAACACAGAAATTGGGATGGAGATTTGGTAGTTTCCCAGGGACCTGATTTCAATTAATCTTCTCTTCATTTGGTTTACATACCAATTCTTCCTCATTGTGTGTCCAACCCATGGGCATTGCTTACTCCCTCGAGGCAAAGATGATTATTTCATCCACGACCATCTGTACTTTGGGATCTCCGATAATCCTTTGCTCTCAAAAAAAAAAAAAAAAAAAAAAAAAAAAAAAAAAAAAATCCATTCTCGATGCTTTTGCCCCTGCTTTGCTATTGCCTTTGGCACATTAACACTCATTCATTTTCTTTCATTCAGGCTGTGTAACAATCATCTGCACAACTCAACATTCTGATTCACCTTTTTGCACTAACGATTCAGAACCTCTCCTGTTTCCCTAGTCTCGTGGCAGACGTACCTTGCACATCCTTGCCTTTAACCATCAGGGCAGGATAATCCCCCGTGTCCCTTTCTTATCCATTCAACATTTATTTTACTCCCATTGTATTCCTACCGTTCTTTGTGTTTTTCCTCTGATTATTTGTCGTACTGTTCCTGTAGCTCCAAATACCTCACAAAAACCTCATATGTCTTTTACTACTCAAAGGAATACTTTGAATATATAATCCCAAGTCTGATCTCAGGCTGGCAAAAGTCAGGCATAACTTCTATAAAATCCAATGGAGCACATAAATCTAAATGACGCAGGTGCTTTGATTTTTTCAATTCCATTCTTTACTTTCCAACTTTAAAGTGTCTCATTGTGAAGTCTTAAAAATAAAAAGCACACAAATGATGCACTTTGAGGTCAGAGAAGGCTATTATGGCCACCCAGCCTGACCTCCTTAATCATACAAGCCAGAGTTTCATCCGGTAACTCCCATATCAAACCATAAAAAAACACCCGACCTAGGTAGCCAGTGGAATAAGAATACCAGTTTTCTAACTCTTAAAACTATGTTTGATCCATCTTGATGTATACACAGGAAATGCTTGTATATAAATAGAGTGAGTGAGCAGCTTTCTCTCTTCTCTACATCTCCAGCAAGCATCTCCACTCTTCTGTATTTATATTTTGACTAGCTCCATTGAGAATCTGAGACTATTTACAAACTCGGCACTAAGCTTTTTTAAATATGATTCAGCCTCCAGTTAAAAGATCAATCTCTTCTAGACACTAGATTTTACACATCACTTAGGACAAGTCTCAACATCCTGGCTTAGTTTTTCCTCCTGGTTTTCATGCACAAATGGTTATATCATCTCACGATGAGACACAAGATGCACACAAATGCCATGCATTACATACATCTCGCACACTACGTGTCACACGCACAGCGACAGTCGCAAGCTGATGCTGCTTTAGCTGATCATTTTGCTAAAAGAAAAGAAATCGTGCTTTATTGAAAGATAATTAAACCTTTTTCTTTCATGTTTGCTCCAACCAGATTGCAAAACTAGTTGGACCTAGTTTACAAAAAAGATAACCTTTTTGATGATCAAAGGAAGAGATTGGTTCCATTACTTGCATTAGTCAGAGTTGTCTGTGCTGTGGCCTTCAGAATAAAGGGAGAAATGTACTTTAGAAAGATCTGAGTAACACACTTTACTCGAAACATTTTTGTATTATATTGCTTCTTGACTGTTTCAGCTTACTCTGTATCTGTGCACTTTATTTTAAGCACTCCAGAAGTGGATGACAGGTCTGGGGGAAAAAAAGATAGAATCTAGCCAGCGTCCAGCAAATGCATCTTCAAATAATGCTTTAAAACTGGAAATTACATTTTGAAATGGCATTTTGTACATTTCCAAGGATGAGGTATTCAAATGGCAATATGATGTAATATATTGTCTAATGTTAAAAACTCTTTCTCACATTTGTCAATATCATTTTAAACTGGAAATACTAAAATGCTCTAAGTCATCTGAAACAAGAAATAATGTGGACAGGTGCATCATTATAAATTAGTACAATAATTTCTGCATGATTTTTCCACACTTCAAAAATACATTCAATTTATTTAGTTTATTGGACTCAGTCCATCTCTTCCTTGCTCATTTTGGTATTTTATTTTAATGTTTTTCTGCTAAAAAGAAATAAAAGAAGCTTGTACATCCCTCTCTATCTCTCCTTTGTCTGCTTACCAAAGCAAGGTTTTAACATATCAGCCAGTTTCAATCAAGTTAGTTGGACAATTAGCAGTCTCAAACATACACTTGTCCAAAATGTTTCATAAACAGGTGGCTGAATGGAGGAGAGTAACTTCGTTAGTGCAGTGTGAGCTTAATTTCTGAGGCCACCGACCTCACTCTCTCCCAAACACCGACTGTCTGCCTCCTGGGGGTCTGCGGGCAGCAAAAGCAAATGGCCCAAATTTTGCTCACGGGAGGCTACCATGAGGACTGCAAATGCTGCAGCAGTAGATGAGGAAACCCACCTGGCTTAGGAGCTGGAAGTGGTTCTTAATGCCAAAAGAAATCAGGGATCACCCCCCCCAGTTTCCCACTGCACCCAAAGAAGCTGCGGGATGGGCTATGGCAGCGGGGATGTTCTCAGCAGGCACCTGAGCAAGCAAGGCCCCTCCAGGGGACACAGGGAGCCTGGCCAGGGATAGCCAGAGACAGGACAGAGCTTTAGCATCACCTTTAATCCTTCCTTAGGGCCAGTAAGGGCTTCTACAGGAGGAAGAGAAACTTTTTGGGAAATTGAACTGGATTGCAGCACCACTTTTGCTTCTTGCATGCATGCTAAAGGATCCCACAAGTGGGCTAAACACATTCTTGATCGCAAAAAAAGACTTGGATCTTACACACTTTTCAAGACCTTTCTATTTTGGAAATAAATAAATAAATAAATAAATACAGAATTAAGCACTTTTTTAGAACAGGAGAAATGTTATGGAAAACTACACAGGCTTAGAAACATGGTATTGCTTATATATGGAACAGGTGAATTTGTTGTGTTTTTTTTTTGTTCTTGAATTAGCCTTCACTCAGCTAACATCTTTAGTAATGAGCTGTGGGGTTTCCTTTTCCGCTAATATGTTGTCTGCTCTTCAAAGCTAACGTTAGAAATTATCAGTACAACGTAATCACAAGATTCACCAATGCAAAGAAAGTATTCGTTCTCTGCCAAAAATCTGCTTTTGTTTTCTGTTGACTTCAGGGGGATCAAGACCTGCCATTCATCAGCCTGCAGCCATCTTCGCAAATTAGTTTGCCATTTGTTATTACACATGGAAAATTAAACCTAAAAGTCCAACAGGTCAAGAGCCATAAGCTTGAATGAAGGAAAACAGCAGCACAATTATGGGAAACAACATATCATACAAAACGTCCTCAAAGCTAAGGGGGAATTTTAGAATATTATAAGCTCGAGCATCTTTCTGACAGGGTCCCAAATTCGATAGGGGTGCAGGCACACATGTTTGTGTGCTTGTCCGTGCATTTCTGTCCAACTGAGATCAGTACTTGAGTTTCAAAATAAGTACAAAAAGGAGAATTTTCCAGTTTGTGTCCTCTGGCAAATGCAATCTCCCTCCCAACACACATTAAATTCATTTAGCCTAGTGCATTTTTAATAGACATTATTCATCTATTACCTTAATGAGCTTGTGGTGAAAGCATATTGCCTCCCAGTTTTAACAAAAGCAGTCTAATATTGCTGCAGCTTTTTCCCCTTTTGCCTTCTAAGGCAGAAGCACGGAGGGGGGAAGAAAAAAAGCTATAGAGACAGATAAGGTTTTTATTCTGTGTCACAACACTACATTAAGAATAAAACCTTCCACTTAAACACTTAAATGAAAACATCAAGAAACTAATTTACCATTTGTAACCACATGATTTAAGTAGGAGCAGCTTTAATTTTCTTCCCATTTTCCTCATATTCAATGTGAGCCCACATTAGATTTCACTGGCTCAAATCACAACACTTAAAGCCACTTTCATTTTCTTTTTGATTAAATAATTGAAATTCCTGTCACTGCCTGCACTTTACTAGCACACAAATTTTATGTGTAAAGATAAATACTCTCTTTCTCCTTTCCCTGCCTGTGGGCTTTTTTTTTTTCAGTTTAATCTTAAAAGCAGGCAAGGTTTAGTTTATTGATGGTTCCATAAAATGGATCAGTACTCCATTCACCTATTTCGTGGAATTATACCGCTCCCATTAAGTGATTGTTTGGAGAAATTATGGAAAGCCATCTTCTCTAATTTAGCTGGCATCATTGTAAGGTTATTGCTATCCAATCCTAAAAGGACAGGAAGCAGAGTTACTCGTGTGCTCTTCCCTCTCCCACACACGCATCCATTAATGCCCGAAGCCTTGATTTTTATTTAAGTATTTGTTTCAATTAGGGTAACAAGTTTTCCTAATGTTCCCTGATAAGTGACTCTGACAAAATCCTAGGCGCTGCCTTGCTGCTCGGCTCTCTCACCCTGCAGCTCCCGCTGCCTGCGACCAGAGGGGTTTGAACGTGGTTTTGGCATGAGTTCAGGCACCTACTTCCTTTATCTAAAATGTCAAAGGATTGTGCAAATCTTGACGTGCGACCCCGTAGCGGGCTTGAGGAAGCAAAGAGGAGACAGAACCCAGCTGGGTCTATACCAGGACCTCGCTGTTTGATCCTGCAGTACCACTGTCACCTGCCCAAGGATATAGGCGTAAATCCACAAGGAGCCAGGCTTCCATCTCGAACCAGCTCCCCTAAGAGACACACATGGTTATTTCTCAACAGGAACCTTTTTGCTGTCATATTGCTGTGAGTTCTCCCCTAATCTGATGCTTTGGCTTGTCCTGGGCGATGCTCACAGAGCTCAGAGGCCCTTGCAGCATCACGCAGGAGAGGAGGCTTCCAGGAGGGGTCAGAAGGAGAGGGAAGATTTCTTCCCCTTCCGCAGCAGCAAAAATAAGGGCAACATGTGTTGCCTCTAGAGTAGGCTTTCCACTGCCAGGAAATAATAGCGAGCATGGACAGACGTGGCCCAACATGGAAACAGGCTTTGTGAACGTGCCTGCTCTCAGCCAGCACAACCGGAGCTCCCAGAGGCACAGACACTGCCAAGCACAAGGGAGCCTTGTGCACCAAGAGGGAGGCTTGGGCATTGCTCTAAATCAAGCCAGATCATAAAACTGTTAAATTTAGGGCGATAAAACCACCCAGATGCTAGTCCAGTCATACAAACAGCTCTGCCGTAAGACATGCCAGCAACAACTCATGCCTATTTTCTTAGAAGGAAAAGCCAAGATATTTTTACAATTCCTATAGCAATATCTTACTTCTGACCTCATACCCTGACCAAAGAACCAATGGCTTCATAGTTTGTATGAAGGCCTTTGAGAAAGACCTATGAGCTTCAAAGGGTGTTGGGGCTTCCTATCTGTATCTCCCAACCTCATGAAAGATGCTGTCTGCCACTACCAACCCCACAAAGCTTGCCTCATCAGGCAAAAAGAGACAACTTTCATTTTCAAGTAGCACGTCAACCTCTTTCCAAACAATTTAGAAGCCTCCCTGGTATTCTTGAATATGCATTTTCAAATAAGATATATATATATATAAAGACTCAGAAGAAAATTTGCCACCAGCACTTGCAAGGAAGTTAGGTCCAGAAGCTAGGGACCTTTCTGTGACCAAGGTCAGTCACAGCTTTTAGTTCTGAAAGGAGAAGCAAGAAACAGAAGAAAAACATCTTTGTTCCTGCCCCTCCGTTTCCCCAACTATTCACCCTAGAGGACATTGTTACCATATAATAACTGGGCATGTCAGAACCAATTAGGCAACTAATAATAAAGCAGATGCTGCTATTGTGAAGACGATGCAGTGGAAGTATGGGTATAGGAAGGCCCTCGGTGCAGCCCGGGCTAAGCAGATATGATGCTAATTGAATTCTTGCTGGCAATTTTTCACCCCTAAATGAACAAGAAAGAAAGGAATCTTGGAGTCTCATCTGTTTAGCTTGTGAACAGGAAAATGTTTTCAAGCCCAGTAAATGAGCAACCTAATCCACAGGGATGCTAGCAGGAGGGGTTTCTTTAAAAACCGCAACGCCCCTAAATCCTGGTGTCTTGAATACAGGTTGTGCCCTGTTCCCAAAGAGGAACAGGAGCCAGGGACTGGTTATTTTGCTTAAGGAAAGTGAGCAGAACTTACTTTTTCCTTGCTTAGAGGCTGGTGATCCCACATGAGGGAGCGAGCGGGCTTTTCACACTGCTTGCACCGGGGCACTCCCAGGGCTTTTAAGAGGCTCCGATGGCACCAATAGTTCAAATATGATCAGAAGAAGGAGCTAATGGGCACCTGAATCAAAAACTACTGCTCTCCCTGCCCCCATACTGCTACCCTACACCCAGAATCCTGCCTCCTGCCATGTTTGTCCCCATTTTCTCCCCAAGTCTGCTGGGAAGAGGGACAGCCAGCTCAGAGCCTGGCCATCAGCTGCCCCCAAAGTGGACTGGGGTGCCCCAAGCCCAGGGAGACCTTCCCTGGAGGTTTGGGTGCCAGTTTGTGAATTAAGCCTTACCAAATTGAAGGCAAAGGCTCCCAGGTTTTAACATGGACTGAAACCTAAATTCCAAGGTTAAACCTGCCAGGGGTTATTTTTTTGGCAAATATCCCCGCTTTTGTTGCTCCTGCCACAAAAGAAGTGATTTCTCCACCTCATAGTTATCAACAAGCAATTAAGTCTCTTCCAGTAACCCTACGCTGAGAAGGGCTTTTAAATTAAAATATTTTCCATTCGATTTTGTTAGCTGCTAAATGAAGATAGGGAGAAACAGGCTAATTACAGCTATCCTAATTAAGCTCCTACAATAACCCGTAATTACAGCATATTTATCACCTTTGTGTCGGACACTTTAACCTGTTGTGGTTTGTAATCAGCGTGTCTGCATTGGGGGCTGGAGGCTGACGTCCTCTCTCCCCTGGCAGGGTGAAATTTTTGATTGAAAGTGTGGAAGCAAACTCTCTGCTCGCGAAACTGTAATTAGGGTAATTTGGGAGGCTGCACCGTCAGCAGCAAGGCCAGGTTAGGAAGCTGGGCTGGGTGGTGGGGGCGTTGGGTGACCCCACAAACAAATGGGGCCTGGTTGGTGGTGAGAGGAGGCCCAGCGGGACTGGCACCGGCCTCTGGCTGAGCCTCAGTTTCCCCAGGTGCAGAAAAGCGATGGGCAGGGGGCCGAGGCACCCACAGCCTGCCCAGGGAAGGAAAAGGGGAAAGAGGAAAGGGGAAAGGGGAAAGGGAAGGGCCATGCTGCCGGCTTCTGCCTTGCTGTGGGTGGAGGCTGGTCAGTTTCCTGCCCCTGCGGCGTGCAGCACTTCACCCTTGGGTGGGAATGTGCAGGACAGGTCAGGAAAAATGGGCACCCCCCAGGCAACCCCATTCTGTTAGGAGCCTTCAAAAGAGGCAGAAGGGCAGTAATAGGCTCCAAGGACAAAGTGCAAAGGGTGCTGGTGCTGGGGCTGAGGCCTTCCTGGGGCCGAGCTTCCACTCAAAGGGAGGCACGCGTGGGCATGGGGCTGTGGGAAGAGGGACCATGACATGTGGGGGCACCTCCTCGGAGTGCTGGCGGTTGCTGCCAGGGTCAAGCCGCTGCCTTTCCCCAGGTTAAGGCTCCAGGGGGTTCCCCGAGCCCCTTCCTCCAAGGTGGGCTTCCATTCCCAAGCCCTGTGTTGTGACCCTTCTCCTTCTGCCCTCTGCCTCTTGCTCTTTCCCTAGTGGCCAGGTCACTTCTGGGCCCTTTCTGTCCAAATTTAAGGGGCTATGGGATTGGGAACCCATCTCAGGGCTTGGGACAACAAAAAATATCCAAGAAAAAAAGTTGAGACAAACGAGAGTTGTAGTCCTGGAGCCGAACAACACTGCCTTCATGGCAATACTCAGAGGAAGGCAAGAAGAAATTTGTTAAATCATGTCTAAATCGTGTTCTAAAATAAAGGGCACCCGGCGCTGCCCACACTTACGAGGCCATTCAGAGCTGATTTATCGCCTGAGACCACAGAGACAAAATCAAGCCATTACAACCTTTTAAAAGCTTTCTTGCAACAAACTAAAAATATCCATTGCTGACAGATGCAGGCTGTCAATAAGGAATTTAAGAACTCAGTATGAAGAGTGGAAAGAGTGCAAAGTCTTGATAAACATCTCAAATTGGGTCTTACTCAGTGGGAAACAAGTAGTTTATATTGGTAATTGTAAAGGGCATTTTACATTGAGTCAATTAAATGAAAATCTTTTAAACCCTTTTTAAAAAGAGACCTTTTTAAGTTAACAGGTGATTTTAATTGGAACCATGGGACTTGCATCACAGGAGGTGGGTTGGGTCTTTTTGTTGAGAATTTTTTTTGGAAGCATTAAATATAGGGGAAAATCGATACACTTCCATCAGCATCTGAACTCCTAGAGTCTTGCAAGTTGAATAGTGAAACTAAGCAAGAATTACAGTTTGCTCCAGTTTTGCCAGGGGGGTTTCTAGCAATTAAATGTGTTTCCGTCATGACTCCTTAGTTGTGAAAGATGCAGGAGAATTTCATAAATCCTAAGAATATCCTAAGGCTGTGTAGCCTTAGGATAATTACTGTTAGTCAGAATCTTTGCCATAACCAACTGTAAAATAGGATGCATTTTTAGAGATGATTTACCTTCAGAGATGTCAAACGTCCCAGCTGACACGATCAGCAGCAGTGATTGCATGTAAGCAGTATTTCACATTGCAATTCCTTTTCTTTCTTCTTCACAGCCACGAAGCCTGCTCTGCCAAACAGACCAACAACCTGAGCAAAACCCTTCCTTCCTTCCAGAGCAAGTGCCACCTCCAGCAATCGCCTGCTGAAGTCCTCCAGTTCCCATTGCTCTGCACTTCACAAAATCAAGCACTGTGTGTCCTACAAAGCCACCAGGCGTGGTGCAGAGCCACCAGCACCTAACCAGGAGCGGGCTAGGCAGCAACATGTGTTCCCCAGGTGAAGACGTGGAGTTGCCCCTTGATAGAGTCAGGGAGGCACCTGTTAATTTAATTGCATCAACCTGTGCCTTCCTACTCCTTGCAAATTGTCTCGGGGCTGCAGCCCTTGAGTTTCACCCCAAAAAGCCAAAGGAAAATGCCCTATGTAGCTAATAGGGGTAGGGAGCCCTGGGCACACAGGATGCTCGGGGCAGATTTGCAGCCCGGCAGGGAAATGGGATGGCAGAAAAGGCAGCAAATACAACAAGCAACCTGATGGCAGATTTCTCAAAAATGGTTGTGTGAAAACTCATCTTTTTGACAAAAACAACAGACTTTGATTGCACTTTCTTTTTTTCTAGCTCTAAACAGCTGCTGCCTGTGAATTTGAACATGTCCATTAAGGAGCCTGTACCAGAGGCTGCCCGGTGGGTGCATTATGGGGGCAGAAATCTGCTCCTGCAGCTGGGGAAGGGCCTGGTGGAGAACCCCCTGCCCCTCTGCTGGCCCCAAGGCACACGTGCTTGCTGCTGGCATTGGGTGGAAGCAAAATGCCAGAGGGGAATCAAGAAGTTGCCCAGGGAGCACAAGGAAAGAGGGAGCAGAGGCAGCTTGGGGCGTTTTGTCATGCCCTTCCCAAGAGAAAAGGGGTCCCGAAAGCAGCCCTGGAGGTGTGCCTGGTGTTACCCCTCACAGCTGAGGTGTGCAGACCCTCAAAGTTTTTGGGGTGTGGAAAAAACCTGGAGCAATGCTTGGGTGAGCGGGGGGCACCCCGAGCTCCCTGTGGTTCCCTCTCCCCCTCCCCAAACCTTAGGATGGAGTCAGGAGGCAGACAAGGCTGAAGAAATCAGGCATCACCACGAGTTTATGGACTTTTCAGAAGCGCTCAGGTCACGGGAAACATGAAAGCCCCCCCTACAAGTGTCGAAACAGCAAATATCTCTTGCCATGGAGCTGCAGCCTCTTGCAAACGGCTAGAAGAAGTCAGAGAGAGATTTAGCGGTGGCTAAAAGCCTCCAAGTGGCCTATAGGGGTGGCTTCGTAGCACCTGCCCTTCCACAGCCTTGCAGCAACTTGCACACACGGCGTTCCCAAAAAGCCAGCGGGTGCCTTCCACGTCCCGCCAGGGCAGGTGGGGAAACTGCGGCACGGCTGCATGGGAGAAGATGGGCAGCAGCCTCCCTCGGCACCTCTCTCTGTGGAATTGGTGTGCTTCTGCCCGGCACCAGGCGATCAGTCTGCGGGTGTGAAGTTATGGAGCGGGAGATCCAATCACCAGCACGCCTCCAGTCCTGCTCCAGTCCTATCTGAAAGGGTAAGTGTTCTGCATCTTCTTCCGTGCCTGCAACAATCTAGACAAATAGGCTTTTAAATTAAGCAGTGATTTGGAATATAAGTGAGTGCATTTAAGCTGCTAAGAGATGGAAAGATCCTAATGGCTGAAATATTTGTCATATCACAAATAAACTGGCTGTATCGGGAGCTACTAATATAACTAATTTTTACCAAATCCTTCACTGCTCTGTGATAGAAAATGAGGTCAGCACAGGTTGAGGCAACATAAAATGAGCAGCTGCTGGAAGGCAGCGCAGAATACTGATAAAGGACTCTGCACAAACTGTATCGCCTGCCCACAGAAAAAAGGAATCAGTTTGTTTAAATTAAGATACAGCTTTTCCAGAGCATCCAGGGTTTTAATGAAAAGGTGCCAACGAACACAGGCTCTCAGTCGATCCTGAATACAAATGCATGCCGAGGTGCTGCCTCAGAGCCTTCCTATCCCCCTAGACCCCATTTCCCCCAGTTTTCCCACATTTTAACTGTGAGGGCTGTGTGACTTCGAAGGCACTTGGGCGTGAGAGAGGGCAGAAGCTGTGATGGGAATCCCTGGGACGTTTACAGCTCCTTGGATTCCTGCAGAGCTTTCCAGCTACGGGATCAAACCCTCCCCAGAACCCCCTGTCCCTTGGGTGCCCACAGAGGGCCACGAGGTGTCCTGGGCTGCCGCTGGTCTCCCCTGGTAGCAGCCTCCCTGCTGCCAGTCCGAGGATAACACGGCCAGGAAGGGGGGGACCGATGCTCAGTGCCAGGGATTCGGGACCGGGCGGTGATTTGCCCACCGTGCTCTGAAGGCTGCCTCAAGCACTTGGGGCCAAGTGGGGCGCAGCCATACTGCAGTTACACAAGAAAAACAGCATAATTTTTCTCGTTGTCATAAAAAGAATCGGGAATTCTTTGCAAGGGGAATGGCCTCCCTCTGTTCCAGGCAGGAGCTTTGAACAAAGGGAGGATTTCGGTCACAAGAATCGGCCCTTTCCATCCCTAAACCTCAAGTGGAAAGCATGTAGATCCATTTTAGCAGTGGGGAAACTGAGGCATGGGGACATCGAGGCACAAAACACCCCCTAGAAGGGCAGAGACCGAGACCAGTCGTGCCCCTTCCTTCCCCACCAGCAAACTGTGCGACTCCGCCGTGGCACCAGCAGCTCAGGGAGGGGACCGGGCTGTCCATGCTGGCATGGGGTCGCTCACGGCGCTGCGATCCCACCCATAGCCCCCCTCCCGGGGCTCCTGCGGCGTCGGGAGAGCGGCTCTGCCGGGATCGATGCGCAGAGAGCCGCGGCGGGGCAACGGGGGCCACTTGGGAGCCTCAAGACAATTTAAGAAAAATGAGATCAACATGGATTAACAATAAAACTTAGAGCGCGCCGCAGTTCCTAAATGGAACGGGAGAAGGGTTCATATTTGATAACCATTAAATGGTTTAATGAAATAATTATAACTCAGACTCCTGAGCCCAGCCACAATCAATACCTATGAGCTCTAAGCAACAGCATGAGCCAAGTTCTGCCATTTTCACAGTGCTCCCCAGCAGGCAGGGTGTGTGACTATAAATGCGATTGACAGTAAAGTTGCATTAAAACATCCCCATCAAGGGCAATAATAGATTAAAGGCTACTGAGGCGCTGCAGTTGGCTGGTCAATATGCTTTATTTTCTGCATCACCCCCAATTTTGCCACCCTCCCGCACACTATTAGTGTGAGTCGATTTGCTGTCAATGACCAGCCCTGGCAAAAGATGCATTAATGCACGCTCACAAAAGAAGTGCGCATGGCATTATCACTTCACTCGCTTTCAAATTACAGCCTAATGCTGTCTCCAGGCAGCTTGTGACACGTTAACACTATGTGCGATTTGTTGGGATCGGGCTAAATATTTCATGTCTAAAGATTTCATCAGAGATTTGATGACAGAAATAAACTACCACCCGGTGGGAAATCATTCCGAATAATAGAATTAGGCATCGCTGGAAAATCAACAGGAAAGGAACAATGATGGCGTGGGGTAGTGGAAGGAGAGCTGCAGGGAGGGCAGCTAATTAAAGGCAGTGTTATTAATAAATCCAGTGAAGGGGCAGAGATTCCCACCAGGTGTGTCTGTACCTTGCTCCAGAAACCAGGTTTGGCTGCTCCGTTGTTGCTTTGGTGTGTCAAGGGACCTGACACGATACACTAGACACACGAGGACGTGCCCAGAGCTTTGCTTAATTTCCTGCTGGGTCTGGTAACAGAGCCCTGGGTGCTCCCAGACCTCGAGCCCGGGTAAATGCTGGCCCAAGGCGGCCACCGCAAGAGCCCGCGTTCGACTCTGACTTGGGCGCGCAGCTCGAAGGCAGCAAACCCATTAATCCTCGCTTGCTCGAGGCCCCAGGACCTCTGCATTGACTACCTCCTCCAGCAAGCGCTCCTGCCTTTCAGCCTGAACAAAACAGCCACGGAGTCAATCGTGCGATGAACAAACAGGCACTTGACCAAGGAGAGGAGACAAGTACTGAGGCTCGGCGCCGAGCTGCTGCTTGGTCTCCTGGTGTAGCTGCGGTTTGCCTTTGCAGCAGGCCCATCTACAGCCACAATCTCAAGTCAGAGCTTTGGTTCGTGCCCACCTCTTACACCCAGCACCAAACTCAGCTCTCCCTTTTCTTCAGGTGCTTTTTTTTTCTTTCATTTTTTTCTGTCTGCGTTCCTAAGGATCATCTCCAAGAGCTAAGAGCACCCCTGCAATTGCTGGGGGTAAGGGAGTTCTCTCTTCCCCATGGGAAGAAATTTTAGCGCAGCTTGGTTAATTATCCTTAAGGCTACCACAGCTTAAAAACCTAGGTTTATTTGCAAAACCTGTGAGTGTTTAAGCCCAATAAACTGTCTTTCAATACTGCTTTCTACTTCAAGAAACTGTGAAAGCTTCTTCAGATCTCCCTTTCTTTGCATTTTGCAGTGTGTGTAGGAAATAAAGTGAGCCTGGCCCCCGTAGAAAAGGAGATCTCCTTTACCCCACTGAGTGCACCAGAAGGCAGTCGGCAGTGCCCAAGCAGACCTCAGAGCCTGTAAAACCAAAACCCTTGTGCCAATTCCTGTCTCGTGAACTGGCTGTGCAGCGTTCTTATGTTACCTGCAAGAGAATTGAAGATTGCTCCTCCTCAGCAGAGCCAAATTCAGCCTCTGTTGCTGAAGAACCAAGTAAAAACCTTCCCTTAAGCCTATTTGCAGGAAGATTTTTGTTGTCTAAGACAGGCAACACTGGTCACTACAAGGCAGTTTAGCTGGACTTCGCTGGCAGCTCTTCAGCTGCAGTGCTCAGAGCACAACAGCTGGTCGAGGCATCGCAACAGCAGCACCGTTACCCCATCAGCTGACCGAGGAACGCTTGCAGCAGGCAGAAAGGGAAAAGACTTCTTTCATCACCCTGGCTCCCCTGCTCTGTTCTCCAGTTATCCACCCATTAACCTAAAAACCGTTTCCCTGTTTTGCACACACAAACCTTCAGGCTTCATCATCAAGCCCTTTTTATGAAGACAAAATCTCACCAGTTTGACTGTATTAACTCACTAAATCTGCCTGTATCCTGCCCCACGTGCTGGTGTGACTGCAAGCTTCATCCATCGCCCTCCCTCGTCCTAACTCCCCAGTGAAGTCACCCTTTCCTCTTGAATAAAAGATTTTTGTGGGATTTTTTTTTTAAATCCCCCTGGAAAAGTGGTGATTTTTTGAGATTTTGCAGGCGTCTACTGACATCTGGTGGCTGAAACGCAGCAAGGCACCCCGCGTAACCAGGCTAACTGCCCCCCTCACCACCTGCTCTTAATGCAAACCCTCATCCCAATATAAATGTGTCCAGGTGATGGAGTTAACACTAATCAGAGCTCGGTGCTTCTTCCCCGTTTTGTGGGTGAGATTATTTAGCACATCAATTACTCCTCAATTATTACTAGGATATTTTAATTGCCTACTGATGATTTTTAAGGACTGCAGGTGTGCCCCAATGAAAATTGCCACTCCTCTGAGCAAACTTCACCTGGAGCAGCGCTGCTGGCACGACAAGCAGGAAGGTAAACGGTGACTGTGAGGTGTGGCACCAGAGCTAAGGCACCACTCCGAGGTCACAGGGACATCAGGGCCAACACCCAGATCCCGCAGCTCCTTCTCTTAACTTCACCAAGCCTCCCTTTTGCAAGCCTGCCAGTCCCAAAAGGGATCAGAAATACCCTTATGTGAACAGGAGGACGCCTGCTATGACCACACACGAAGCCTCGTGCCTGTTAGAAGTGCCCTCGCTGCTTCTCCGCTGGCAGCTGAGCACAAACCCACCAGCCAGGCAGCAGCACTCCGGCAGCAAAAGGAATACAAGGCTATCGGCCCCTCCTTCTTCCCCTTGGGTAAGCACTGCTGAAAAATAAACCAAATTCTTCCCCAATGTCAAAAAAGGTGTTGATCAGAGGAGAGAAGTGCTGTCACTCCTTCAGAATCTACTTAATCAGTACTAAAGGGTACAGCCCTGAACCCCGCAGCACTGTCATGCAAGGCTGCACAATAAAACCAGTCTAACACTAAACAACTGACTTGGGCTTTTCTTATCCAGTTTTTTTGTCACCCCTAGCCCTGATCTGACTCATGGTGGCAGCACAAAGCCTCCTCCCCAGCCCAGCCACTTCTCTAAATAAGCAATCCCACAACTTCCCCCACGGAGTGGGCGTTGGGGATCTTTGAGCCGAGAAATGCTTAAGAAGTATTCTTCATCTATGAAGGAAAAAAATATTTTCACTGCTGTGGGTTAGGTATAAGCAGGCTCTAAAAGCAGTTCTCTTAAAACACTGCCAGACTTCCCGCAAGCTCATTGAGGTTGTCAACCCTGCCTTAACAGAGGCTTATCTCTGCATCATGCAAATCCACACGTGTGTCCTTGGGTGGTGCAGGGCTGCAGAACACCTGCTTGTACTCTTACCCCTTTAAACCCTACCCCATCTAGCTCCCACCCAGCTGTGGCCATCTACCACCCTCCATTTCAGGCTGGCCACTACTTTTTTGAGCTAGATGAAGAACTGGGTCAGAAAACATGATACATGTGGTTATTTCACCTAAGTTTTTAGGATGGTACAGCTGTGTAGCATTTGAGGAAACAAAGTATAATGCTGTTCTGTGGCTCATGGGACCTGATAGCAACCTTGAACTTCAGAAAAAACATCACTGCCACCAATCACATCTAGTTCCTAACTCACTCTAGATCAGACAGCAGTTTAGGTCTTTGAACCCTTTTTAAAATCCTCCTGACTCAAGCCAAGAAAACTCCTTACTACTTGCATGTATGAACTTCTCTATTTTATCCCCCCAGCTGTTTTGACACCCCCATGAATGTGAAAGAATTCAGAGAAGCCTTGTGATGCCCATTAAATAGTTTTTATTCCTTAGGACATGAATTGCATTTCCACTTGTTTACAGTACTGTAAAGTGCAATGGTATTAATCTCCACTCCTGTGCACATGTTCAAGTATTTAAAATGCCCAGAAAGTTTATTTATTTTTACAGCAGCTCAGTTATGGAGTTGTAATCTGGCAATACACCCAGATGTGCCTACAGGTTTGGGTCCTTCACTCTGACCCCCAGCAGGGGTTCTCCAACACTAACTGCTAGTGGAATGCACTTCCCAGCATCTTTAATCCACCTCCTCGATGGTTGGTCCAGAAGAAGCCCCACCAGATGGAGGAGCTCCACCACCAGGGAAGCCTCCAGGCATTCCTCCAGGCATCCCTCCTGCACTCTGGTACAGCTTGGTGATGATGGGGTTGCATACCTTCTCCAGCTCCTTCTGCTGGTGCTCGAACTCCTCCTTCTCAGCCGTCTGAAAGAGAAAAAAGAGAGCTCAGCACCTGCTGCACACCCCATACCCAAGCCATCTAGTGCCAATTTTACAGCCCCATCTGAAAAAACAAGTTCACCCTTCACACCTCCACCAGAGTAGGTGCCAGAGTATTTCTGCTTTAGGTGTAACCAGTTTCATGTATTACAGATTATTTGACAACTAGCTAGCCTGAATGAGGAGGAAGTTCATGCTCACTAGCTGTGGTCGCTCAGACATCCAAGGAAGGTGCTTGTACTAACACGAGTCTTTCGACTTCTAGTGGAAACTACGAATGGCTTTGGAGTCACTTTCATCACTGCAACCAGTAGTTCTTTTCCTCCTGTCTTTGTCGCTAGCCCTGACCGAGCAGTACAACATACCTGATTCTTGTCCAGCCAGTTGATGATTTCATTGCATTTGTCCAGGATTTTCTGTTTGTCCTCATCAGAGATCTTGCCCTGGAGCTTCTCATCTTCAACAGTAGCTTTCATGTTGAATGCGTAGGACTCCAGGGAGTTCTTAGAAGACACTTTGTCACGCTGCTTCTCATCTTCTGCTTTGTATTTTTCTGCTTCCTGAACCATCCGCTCAATGTCTTCCTTGCTCAGCCGACCTGCAGAACACAGGACACATTTCATAATTTTAATTATTAACAACCCCCTGCATGTTTGAGGTTTGCAGTTACCCAAGTTAACTTACTCATGTAGGTGGCAGTACAAGAACACCCATGGATTATTAGGTGCCCTTATTTCACACCACTGCATGGGCCTTGAGATTCTTACAGATTACTGCACAAAGAATCAAGGGCTGTGCACATTTATATTCCAGTTTTGATAAAACCGGCATGTGCATTGACAGCCAAGATTTCATAAAGCTCTAAGACCTTTGACATCACTGCAGGCAGCTTGTCAGTCTCCCACCCTCAGAAACACGCTGTGTTTACCTTTGTCATTTGTTATCGTGATCTTGTTCTCCTTGCCAGTGCTCTTATCCACAGCAGACACATTCAGGATGCCATTGGCATCGATATCAAAGGTTACTTCAATCTGAGGTACACCTCTGGGAGCAGGGGGAATACCCGTCAGCTCAAACTTGCCCAGCAAGTTGTTGTCCTTGGTCATCGCACGTTCTCCTTCATACACCTAGTGGAAGAACCAGCAGATGCATCAAAATTTGAGCACACAAAGTTGCATTGGGCAGTCAGTCTGCCTCGGTCGCTCAGACATCCAAGGAAGGTTCTTGGACCAACATCCGTCTTTCGACTTCTGGTGGAAACTACGAATGGCTTTGGAGTCACTTTCATCATTGCAACCAGATGAATTTTAGTTCCCCTAACAAGTTAACTATTCATCATTCTGACAGGGTCTTAGGACTGAGGGCACCTCAGGGTTGCTAACCTACCTGGATCAGCACACCAGGCTGGTTGTCAGAGTATGTAGTGAACGTCTGTGTCTGCTTGGTGGGGATGGTGGTGTTCCGCTTGATCAGGACTGTCATGACACCTCCAGCAGTCTCAATACCAAGAGACAGGGGAGTCACATCCAGCAGGAGCAGATCCTGGACGTTCTCAGACTTGTCTCCAGACAGAATAGCAGCTTGAACAGCTGGGGAAAGAAGAGAGACACTAAGAGCCTTGAACAGATGAACCACATGCTGTAGTTAACCCCATAGCTCGCTCAGACATCCAAGGAAGGTTTTGGCCATCATTAGTAGACTTCTGGTGGAAACTACGAATGACTTTGGAACCTGATTCATCATCGCAAGTCACAGTAACTCCTTACTGCTCCGAGAAGCAGCACCAACTGCAGCACGCCTAGCATCTGCATGAGTACTGCTTTGAGACATCAGCTCATGCAGTGCCCCATTTACTGAGAAACCCACCCCACTGTTCTGGCATGGAGAACACAGGTTAAGACTGAAGTGGCAACTAAGATTACCTGCACCATAAGCCACAGCTTCATCGGGGTTGATGCTCTTGTTCAGCTCTTTGCCATTGAAGAAATCCTGCAGGAGTTTCTGAATCTTTGGGATACGAGTAGAGCCGCCAACCAGCACAATGTCGTGGATCTGTGATTTGTCTAGCTTGGCATCCCGCAGGGCCTTCTCCACAGGATCCAGAGTGCCACGGAACAGGTCAGCGTTCAGCTCTTCAAAGCGAGCTCTGGTGATGGATGTGTAGAAGTCAATGCCCTCATAGAGAGAATCGATTTCAATACTGGCCTGCGTGCTGGATGACAGGGTACGCTTCGCACGTTCACATGCGGTACGAAGGCGACGAACTGCTCTCTTGTTCTCACTGATGTCTTTCTTGTGCTTGCGCTTGAACTCAGCAATGAAGTGGTTGACCATGCGGTTGTCGAAGTCTTCTCCACCCAGGTGAGTATCACCTGCAGTGGATTTCACCTCAAAGATGCCATCTTCAATAGTCAGAATGGACACATCGAAGGTGCCACCTCCAAGATCGAAGATAAGAACATTCCTTTCAGCACCAACCTGAAAAAGAGATGTTTTTCCTAAATTAGTTTGTTTTCTACCACTAGGTTAGCAGGTTTAGTGGTTCCAGGGACTTCTCACACCACAGCATACCTTCTTGTCCAGACCATAGGCTATAGCAGCAGCTGTTGGCTCATTGATAATTCGCAGCACATTGAGCCCTGCAATGGTTCCAGCATCTTTTGTGGCCTGGCGCTGGGAGTCATTGAAATAGGCTGGTACAGTGACCACAGCATTAGTAACAGTCTGTGGGAAAAAAAGCAAGCAGAAAAAAATAAGTTTTAGATGTTGATGACCTCACACTTCCAAAGCAATGTTGTATTTGGCTCAAGACATGTGCCTTACCTTCCCAAGATATGCTTCTGCAATTTCCTTCATTTTGGTTAAAACCATGGAAGAAATTTCTTCTGGGTAGAAGCTCTTTGTCTCTCCTTTGTATTCCACCTGCACTTTTGGTCTGCCAGCATCATTCACCACAGTGAAAGGCCAGTGCTTCATATCAGACTGGACAACAGAATCATCAAATCTACGCCCAATCAACCGTTTTGCATCTGGAAAAATCAGTTGACCATATTAAAGAATTTCATTCATAGCACAATCATCTTCATCCTAGAAATTCCTAGAAAGACTGTACAAAAGCCTGTCAACCTGTATTTCATCTGGAATTACTGCCTTGCCGAAGCCTCCAAATACGTGCTGTGAGATGCAGACTTGTGTCAGCCAACACAGCAATGTTACAGCTGCTGCACAGTAAGCTTAAGTAGAGGCTACGAACCACTTGATAGCTCAATCAAGGCCACATAACACAAGCCACCAGAAAGTGGAATGCCATTACTAACTGTTAACTATTTTGGCTAAGACACAAGTTTTTAAGCTGAAGAAAAATCATGGACCCTGCTACAAACCAGCAGCGAACACTGACTACCACACTTCTAAGATCTCTACGCACAAATCTTGAGGCCTTCTTACCGAAGACTGTGTTGGTGGGATTCATGGCAACTTGATTCTTTGCAGCATCACCGATCAGCCTCTCTGTGTCTGTGAAGGCGACATAGCTCGGCGTGGTCCGGTTCCCCTGGTCATTGGCAATGATCTCCACCTTCCCATGTTGGAACACACCAACACAGGAGTAGGTGGTGCCAAGATCGATTCCAACAGCTGGTCCCTTCGACATTTTGTCTGAGGAGATAAGAATCAGTAGGTATAGTTAGTGGCTTGTAGTTATATACACATTACGTTGCTAATTGAAATCTTACTAAAAATCCTCTGATAAGTATTTAAAAATAGTGGCTTTTCTAGTATTCCGTATTTTAATAACGTCTACTATTCAGCGAACATTAACGAGTGATTTAAAGTGCCCGGGTGCCGGCGTCCAGCCACGCGGTGCGGCCACATGGCCGCGGACTCCATTTCCCATCATGCCCCGCCCTACAGGGATCACGTGGCGCCGGCCATTTTGGGCGCGGGGAAGCGGCCCCTACGCCGCGCGTGGGCCGAGCTTGGCAGCCTGCGGGGCCTGGCGCGGCCCCAAGCTCGCTGCGACGGGAACGCGGCTGGGGGGGGCGGGTGAGACGGGGCCAGTTAAGAGCCCTCGGGGGCCGAGTGGCGAGCCCGATTCCCCCCCTCCCCGTAGGGCCACGGAGATCACCCCAGGAACCCGCGCCCCCACTTTCCCAGCCCCGTTTGGAACGTTAGGGAACCGCTATTGAACGGCCGTTAGGTGCGGAAAGAAATACGAGTGTTAAATTAACGCCACTCCGCGGAGCCACCTCCCCTCCCCCGAAACCAATTTAGACTGCAGCGGCCAAGCCCCTCTCCCCTACGCCCCGCATCCCCCGCGCCCCACTCCTCGGCCACCCCGCCGACCTGCCCCACTCCCCACAAAGCCCTTCTCTCGGCCACCCCCCAAGCCCCTTAGACCGCCCTCAAGCCTCATACCCCGTTACCTGAGCGGCGCGGGCGGCGGCTGGCGCGCACGGGAGCTGCGCTGCTATCAAGCGGCTGCTGAATGAGAGCGCTCGGCGCCCGCCCCGCCGCCTTTATATACCCCCGGAGAACCTTCCAGAAGATCCCGCCTCTTTTTTCGGCCTCGGCCAATCCGCTCGCGCGGCCCGCGGACCTTTCCGCCAATGGAAGCTCGCCGGAACCCGCACCCTCTGTGACGCACGCAGGAAGGGGGCGTGGCCGCCGGCCGGCCGGTATTCTCGAACCTTCATGCGCTTTCCCCCCGCCGCCCACCGCCCCGCTCCGCTCGTCCCCCGCCCGCTACGGAAAGAGGCGGGGCTTCCCGCGCGCGGGAGCCAATCAGAGCCCTCCAGCGGCCGCGCGCGGGTGGCGGCACCGGCTGGAGGGGCGCGCGAGGTCGCGAACGGCAACCAATGGCAGCGCGGCGCCGCAGGCTCGTTTGCATTTTTCCCGCGCCCCGTGCTGGGAGCGACCAATGGGGCGGCGGTGCCGGGGGGCTCATTTGCATAGCGCCGGGCCGGGGGTGACAAGATGGCGGCGCCCCGCGGCCTCCGCCCGTCCCCGCGCGGCCTCGACCGGCTTAAGGGCAATTAACGGCCCCGTCCCGGCTTAATTAACGGCTCGGCCCCGGCTTAATTGGGGCACGGCCCCGCGTGGCGAGACCCGGCCTTACTCCAGTGTCTTATTCTGAACCCAGTCCCTTACTCCAGCCCCATTTTCTTACTCCAGCCCTTTACTCCGGCCCCAGCCCCTTAATCCAGCCCCAGTCTCTCACTCTGTCCCCGCAGCAGCTGCTCCTGCCGGCCCTGCTGCCCTTTCCCAGCCCCGTGTCCGTGCCAGCCCTGCCTGGCCTCAGAAGGTGAAACCAGCAGGGTCCGATCCCTTCCACACCCATGGAGCACAATTTGTCCTCAGCATCTCCAGTCGTAGTTTCTCCTGCCCACAAGCACCTCAATGCAGCGAACCAAGTGAGGAGCCCCGTGGCACCTCTTTGTACATCAGTGCTACCCACAGTGCATGCTCTTGGTGTTTCCAGCAGAAAAGAAACAGGCTCAAGACAGGAAAATTGGCTGTTCAGGCGCCCCTCCAGCATGTTTTGGGCTAAAGCAAGCAGACGGAGCACTGCAAACGTCCACCTGGTTGCAGTGCCAGAGGCTGGTCAGGAGTCATAATCCAGCCTCAGTCCCACCAGTAGTGCTGTGAATTGCATCGTGCTCACATGGCATAAAATGCCCAGAGAAAAAAAAGCATCCTGACCATGTGTTTGTATACTTAGGCAGTAGGAAAAAGGGTGCAAGGGAGTAAGGGAGGAAAAAATAAATAAAATTCCACATTCTTGTTAACTGCTTAAAGTCCAGTTGGGGGGGAGGAGTAACAAATCTCTTACTTCAGCCTTATCCCAGTCAAATGGCTGTGTGTCCTCTGGTACCTCACTGCCTGCACCCCGAGCCAGAAAGATGTGAGCTTATCTTCCTTCCACAGCGAGCTTGGGTTACATCTACTGGAGAACATGACGCAGTCACCCTGCATCAGCTGCTGCTTGTAGCTTGTTATGAGACCACTAATGGGCAGGTTCCTACTGCTGCCTACCACGAGGTAGGAGCTGGCATGTGGCAGGTACTGATCGACAACCCTCAATAGTTTGTGGCTCTGATTGGTGCTCTGCCATGCACTGGAACCTGTTTTGGGACCTTTGGGTGAGCACAGAAGGCAGTACCACGGGTTGGAATTGGGGTGCATGTGGTCAGAGAGATGGGAGGTGCAGCACAAAAAGGAGCAGGGTTGAGGCACTGACCTAGGAATAAGGGAACTCCCCTGTGCCTTTAAAGATAAAGGGTGATATGAGCCACCAATAAGGGGCAATATGAATCCCATATGCTGACCAGGGATGGCATGCAAGGCTACTCCACCCTGAGCAGAGTACAGGCTGCTGAGCTCTCTGCTCCCGGGCTGCCTCCAAGAGTCCCCCAGTTTGCACCAGTACATTGCACACCAGGTCTTGAGGGAGCTGTGCTGCCAGCAAGGCATTGCCTGTGCTGTTTCTTGGTTTTGTTTTTTAAATCACAAGCAGGATTTCAGTAGGACCTAAGAATAGTACTACTGGCACTTTGAAATAAAGCAACGACACTCAGATGTGCAACTGTACTTTGCACAATGGACTGATGGCAAGGGAAGGCAGCCTAAAGAAGCAGTGAGTCAGTGCGGGGAGGAGAGCAGTCTGGCAAATGACTCATTACATTAGAAATTAAAGGCTGTTTAACACACTTGACTAAAGTAGCCCGCTTACTGCAAATCAGAAAAACTAAGGCCCAGCAGGCTGGACACTGCCAAGTGTTTTGTGGTGTGTTTCTTTTTGTTCTCTTAAACGATGAATGCCAACATTTTATTTTAAAGCCATTTTCATCCATTGCAGATCAAGCATGTTTAAAACAGAGGTAGGTAGAGAGGGGAGATTTTCACAGGCATGCTTCCTATTCACAGTAACGGCATTTGTTACTTACATACCGCTGGCAACCGCACGCCCCAGCTGAAGTTTGAAAATGATGCAGTTCTAATGCAGCCCTTCCCCTTCAGCACGGCGGTACAAACTGAGCCAGGGTAAAAATAACCCAAGATTCCTGATACTGTAGAAAAGCATGCAATTGCACAACTCCTCTTGAAATGCGTATCGCCTAATCAGGATTTTGGATGTCATCAACTCAGGAGTGAGCCAGTAACAGCCTTTACTCATGAATCAGGGATAGACAGAAGGGCACACCTATGAGACCACTGTTGTCACTGTTTTAAATCCTGTGTAATTTAATTATGTTGCAACTTTTACTCCCAGATTTATGTCGAGAGGATTGCTGATGTGAGACCTCTGCGCAGAACACCCTGAGGGAAAGAAGGCTGAAAGCATTGCGAGAGGAAATCAACCACGGTCATACTTAGCCTAAATTCCACCTACATCTACAACTGGAGATTACTGTTAGCTAGTTCAAAATGTTTATCTGTAGACGAAATCTAAGCTGTCTGAAAACAGCCCTTAGTTGTCCAAGGTTTCATTGTCATCTCATGCACGGTTCAGGAGATGAACTGAAACACACAGGGTGGCTCAGAAGCCAGCCCGTGTATGTGGGAGTAGGAGAGCAATGTTGCTGTGAGATTTTTATCTGTGCTGTGTCTGCACTGGCAGTATTTACCATATTAGCCTGAAGCGGCTATGTCCTCAGCCAGAACATCTCAGGTGAAATAGCTGCATGGAAGTCAAAACTCGATTTACTTCGATCCACCTGAGATTTCACATATTTCATACCGAGTCACATAATTTAGACTGATCAAATCCCCAGGAAAAAAACTGCAGCTTCCCTGCAATTTCTACACAAATGTGCGCGTAGTCCTTAGCTTAAAAATAGTATTTTTACCCCCGTATCTTTTTTCTTGGATTCAACTCGACAGCATACAACATATAGCACAGAAGATAGAGCATTAGCACAAATTTAGTTGAGCTGCGGCACTTCAGCTGCAGCATATTTATTTATAAAACAACCAACAAAAAAAAATTACGAAATCATTGATTCAAAGGAATCAATAATAAATATTTGCTTTCCTCTGAGTTGTTCAGACACAGTACAAGTACACCAATTATAGCAGATAGAAGAGATGTAAGCTCAGTTTAGCTGCTGAGACAAAAGAAAGCTACGTAAAATTGTATGCATTTAATCACACTAGTAATAACTGGTATATAACAGTAAATGCTTTAAGTACACTATTTTACAAAATAGAGTTTGGCTTATGGTTCATTTGTTTCCCTTGTGCAACTCCTGATAGCATCATCTGGAGCCCAGAAAACGTCCCCTTGAAAATGAAATCCCTTAGAAACGATCTTTTTCTCATATTTCCTTTGAGTAATGAACTTTTCTCTTTTGGGCTTCGTGCTAGCAACTGAAGCGCGGAATTGATTTGGCGTTCACCTGTGAGATCACCGGTGTGCGGGCTGAAAAGCACCACTTCATTTCAGACTTCATGATTTTAAATCACCACGCTTTCTGGCCAGGGCCATACATTTTAATGCCATGGCAGGAGAGGGCCACAGTGGTTTTCCTGACATGGTTTTGTACACAGGGCAGTCTGCATGTGCATGGATAGCAGGCACTTGGCCTCCTGCTTCCCAACCAAGGCTCCGAACAGCCAGGAATTATCACATACCAGGCTTCAGCTATTGCTTCCAACTTTTCCCAAGGCCCATAAATCTTTCATCTCACGGAGGCAGACGGCTGACAGGGAGTGATTTCCCTGCTCCAGGAAAGCTGGACAGCAGGAGAGGGCTGCCACAGCAGCTCCAGCCTGCACCGTGCTCCCCAAGGCCTCCAGGAAGGCAGCTGCTTGGTGCAGGCTGGGCAAATTCTCATAGCTGGCAGCAAGCAGCTCCCAGGCTGTAGGCAGAGCACCCTTCTCTTTGCTAATTGCCAGCCTGGCCTGTGACTCAAAGCTAGCCGACAGTATTTGGTGCTTAAACCATAACCAGCTCTGCCTTTTGATCTGTTATCCGCATTTTGTGGTAATCAGCTGCTGGTTGCTCAGGCATGTATGCTTTGCCGAGAAATTCACCCCTGGTTTTCTCTGCATGGAACAGGTGTCCCCAGATAATCTGCTGAGGTAAAGCAAGCACAATAGGCAACCGTAAAGGTCACAGACTACTTTAGAAGTCCTTCTCATGCCTTTCCTCAGGACTTTCCTAGCTCTGGAGAGCCTTGTAAGCACCTTGCAGTGCTTAGGCCTCCAGGGCCCATGAAAAAAGCTGAAGAGTCATAGACACAGCTTCTGCTTGCAAACAGCCACAGCCAAACCCACCAGAACAAAGCTGACCCAGGAAGGCACCTCTGGAGTAACCAGGGAAACTGCCTGGGTAAAATTGCAAGGCATCCAATACCAGGAGCCCTCATTAAAAGTAAAAGCGTAACAAACAGGTAATCCCCTAGTTTAAATCTGTGACTCAAGACCTTCCCTGCACAACATGTTAGTATTTTGTCATACTGGGGGTGGTTAGGTAACTGTGGTACAGAGAACAAGCAGAATCTCAGCATGTGGGAATGAAAATGTGTGGCTGTTATTAGGAAGAGAAGTCCTCAGGCAGTATAGGGCAAATTTGAAAACTGTTTCTCATACAGACATAGCCCAAACAAGGTCTCATTTTAATCAGATTTTCTAAGATCTCAAGCTTGTAAGCTAGAATTCTGGGTCTCAGAAAAAGAGATTAATTACAAGCCCTAGAGTGAAAGATTCAGAAATCTGTGGTTCTTCTGTGCTGATCCATCTCCTGTAGATGCATTCCACAAATTGGAGAAAACCTTCCTTCCCTCAGATGAAAAAAAAAAAAAAACTTTTTTTTTTAAAGGAAAACCATCAATTTAGGAATACAGGAATTTAGAACATATAAGCTCAGTGTCTTCTGTGTAGCAGTGGTCAGAGCCAAGGCCTTCAGAGAAAAGTATAAATGACAGACAATTATGGGAACGTCTGCCTCCAGAGGAAAGCCTGGCGCTCTCTCTCATCATTTCTTATTGGCCTTTCACTTGAAGCATAAGACTATACCCCTTGAAAATGTCTATTCTGGCTAACAGTCACAGGAAGGGTTTTATTTGTTTTTATTTTGATTCTTGCGATTTTTGTTTGTTTATTTACTTAAGAGTCCTGTTAATGTTAAAGCCTCAAAAATAGCATACGGACCACAGGTTGATATTGTGACACTGCACACAGATATTTTCTTCCTTTATCATTGCACCTGTTTACCTGTCCCCAGTGTATTTCCCTCATTACATGGCTCTGTCACTCCATCTTCAGTCTTACCTGGATGCCTGAAGGTCAGTCCAAAAATGCTCTTTGTTCAACCTTGGGAAGAGCTCTCCAAGGCTTCTATAGCATGGCTCACCCCAAAACTGGTGAAATTCAAAATCTGGTAATCCTTCAAATGCTTCATCCTGTCTTTTTGGTAGGTTGGTGGCCCTCAGTTTTTGAGGTATGCCTCCATTTTGGATTAAGCACACAATTCTCATCTCACTAAGGCTCATTTGACACAGATACAACTCCAGTGGAGTTACTGCAGCTTTACAACACTGTCCATAAAAGCAGAGTCCAGCTCCTTGCTTTATCTCTTAGGGTGTATCATTAATTTTGTTCTGCAATTAAAGCACCTCTGTTTCCTTGACATAAAGGCTCCTTTCTCTTTAGTAGAGGTTAGTTCAGACACATGCCTTAAGTCTGCATCTCTAGACCTTTTTGAGTTATCCTTTCCTTTCTGCTTTAGTTACAGCTTCCAAAATTATTTCACTTGAAGAATGAATGCAGAAAATGTGAAGTGTCTGTTCCCTTTGATGTTTGACCACCAGGCTAACCTCGGCAGAGGCTACCTCCAAATCTTCAGGTGAGACAATACATCTTTTAGAAAGTTCTCCAAAAACAGTAGAAGGGACTTTCCACTCCCCTTTAAAACTCACTGAAATATTGTGTGTCTTTTTGTCTTCTATTGATCCCTTTTAAAAAAATCCTGAAGTTTGGCTTCATTTCATTTGTACAGCTCTTAGCTGACATTTTTCAACTGTAGTTTTAAAATGCTGAGTGTTCCATTTCCATCAAGGTAATTAAAATAAAAAGCTCCCCTACCCCCTCAATTTTATCCTTCTTTAAAAAAAATAAAATCTGTATCAGAACCTCAAGTGCTGGAAGATACAAGAAAGAGTTGTGTGGGAGGGCTTCTTGTTGTGTCAATAATCACAAGTGATTAAAATTAAACTGACCAGGAAGATAACTAGCTAATCTAACAATTCCTATGTGGCTGGTGGTGTGTGAAGTGCTTCTGGATGGCAGGAGTCTCCTCCAGGTGACTGGTGAGCAGTCACACTGTCTGGAAAGCCCGGCTTTGGGCAGGCACCATGACCTGCGTGGCTCCCATTTTCACCAGGTTAGCATAGTCGACTTTCCTTGGCTCCGTTTCTTTCCCTTCCGTCTCCCTCTGGCTGTACTGGGGAGGAGTCAGATGGGGAGTAGCTTCTGTTGACAAAGTTCGTTGGCTGCGAGAGGCACTGTTGGCTGTCGACCTGGTTGAGGAGGAACCTGAGCGTGAGCTCCTGGAACCAGAGGAAGAGGAACTGGGCTTGACAAGGTGGGCTTTGGGTGCCTCCGCGTCTTCTCTGCAATCAAACATAGCAGGGTTCAAATGCCATGAGAATGGAAACAGACATACATTTTGCCAGACTGAATTGCTGCTGCAATGAGCAGTTGCTCACTGAAGTTGCAAGTCACCAATGCACAGTTATCAAGCAGTTTGAGCAAGGTACCGGGTTTTCTGAATTCTGTGCAACACAGCTTGGTAGACTGAATTCATTACTGCTCTGCAGAGCTATTAGCCAAACAGATTTATAATACACGTGCACATGACCAGTTCTTTCTGTGTGGCTTTGAAGTCTGTGGACCAAATGCCAAGTGTCAGTGCAAAGAGTTCAGACAGCACTGTCTGCTCTGCAATCTTTACTCATAATGACAAATTACCTCAACAGGACTAGCTGAGATCAGTTCATCAGTTTAAAACATGTGGGTAGTGAAAGAAGTGCAAGAACTGGGCCCAGAGAGAGAAAAGTCATGCATGAAAAGGTGATAGGGGAGGCTCAGAATAAAAATAAGAGGTATGCAAGATTTGAAAGGAAAAGAGAACAAGAAAAAGGGAAGGGAATAAATCAGCAAAGACTTCTTGTAGGCCAAATAGGCAACTTGACTGTCAGCCAGTATAATCAGCTACTGAATGGATTATAGAGATGCCTGCTTAACAGCACATAGATGTCATATGAGGGCAGGCAGCCATTCTCAAACAGAAATAAGGATGGAACAAGGCGAGGGGGTTCTTCAAGGGCAGGAGGAGCTAAAACTCCTTCCTGGAAATATCTTTTTCCAGCACTTTCCTTCCCAAGGTTAAGCTCAATTGGCTGGAGTCCAACCTCCACTCAGAGGAGTGAGCAGCAGCCCTCACACGCATGTAACAGATGAATTTCAAGAACATGCATCAGCATTCTTGGTACACTCGTCCAGGGGTGAGGCTTCTCAACTCTGCACCCAGAAGCTCAGGGGATTTTTCTCCCTGAGCTAAATCCAGAAGCACAGTTGTTCCAAAGACTCAAGGAGGACTGTGAGAACCTGCCTGTCTCGTAGTGTTCCCAACAGGAAAAAGCAATTTAAAAGAAAAATCAAACCTCTCAGAACCATAAGGGCTGAGTTTAATACTGGAGAGAGTTACATAACTGCTTCAAAATGCTGAAATTGTAAGCAAGAGAATAATTAATACTAAGTTGCATTTAATGTAATTTTATTGTGTTTTATGCTAATCTGTCCTGGGAAAAATGTCATTTTTTCCTATCTGGTTTTCTGGAAAGTCTTCACAAGTATTATTCTCACAGTAACAAAAAAAATGTCAGTGATATTTCAGGGAGGCTTTACAAGTTTTTTAGAACAACCTTTCAAGACTGTTACTTAAAACATCTCAGTTACTTAAAACTGAGTGAAAAGAGACATTACTGTGGATCACACTGGGTGGATGTGAAACTGAAAGAAGGGAGGGTAGGAGGTGGGGGATTAAATGAAAGGCGTTACCTGATTTCATTTGGGGCCTCCTCTTCCTCATATCTCTTCTTTTCTTTCCTCCTTATTGTCAGCCTTACCACCAGGAAAAGGAGGGCAAGTCCCACCACCACGCCACAGACTGCTCCAGCAATCATACCGATATTTTGTGCATCTGTTGTCCAGAAAATAAATGTGTTAGCTGGTAAACTCTCAGCACGAGTCATACGGTCAGATTCTAGTCCACACTAGAAATTACACCATCATGTATAAATCAGAACAGAATGTAATAAATTAGTCTACTTCTTTATGTGTCACCATACAGAAATTGAATCAATTAATTTTATTTCTAAACCTGAGCCAAGACTGAGCAAAGCATTCACCTCTAGAAGGGTGAGATCACAAGAGCTATGCCTTCAGCTGTGGGTCAGAATTGAAACAGGGAGGAGAAATCCTCACATAAGAGCCCAGAACCACACAAAGCACAGAGGCAGAGAGGACAACCCACATCCAAAAAATAAATACCAAGCAGTTTTTGCAGAGGCAGAAGAGTGTTTGAACTACAAATACTTCCCCATGAGGTACATATATTTCCCCATAAGGATTTTTTCCCCTTCAACTCACCCTGAAATGATTACAATCTACTTGCAGAATGAATTATTCAATTGGAAAAAAAGTGACCTGAGGATGACAAAGAGGAGGGGAGAAAGGAAGACTGTACTGTGCAAATGCAAGGCATTTTTCATCCATAATAATAAAGTTAACGAGACAACACTTTCTAATGTCTATGAGGCCTTGGTTGAACCTGTATGAAACTTCATTTCAGTGTTCAGGTTGGGTTTGGCTGAAAGTTGTTTCCTTAAGGCTTGTCCCTGTGGAGGGTTTAGCAAATCAAGATGAGGTTTTAAACCAATTCTATTGGTATAAAAGCTGCCAGCACACTTTTACATCAGAGGAG
The DNA here is from genome assembly GCA_011075105.1 of Heteronetta atricapilla. NCBI lineage: Eukaryota > Metazoa > Chordata > Aves > Anseriformes > Anatidae > Heteronetta > Heteronetta atricapilla. Next base: position 3,613,001 of record CM021754.1, on the reverse strand, counting down.
AAGTAAAATGCCTGAGGGGAACAGGTTTTCTCTGCTACATGACCATATTCCAGTTATTTCAGGCCTGGTTGGGCAGATAAATTCCAAAGCTAAGGAATCTCCGCAGAAGAGACCTCTCTATTAGCAGCCTTTTATCACAACAGTTCCAGCTCCTGCTGAACTCCCCTGAGAGCTGCAAATAAAAACCTGCCAACCTGTATTGTTTGATTGTTTGTACTTGCTGTCAGTGTTGGTGCCACACTCCACCCTTTTTATTGCATGCATATGCAAAGACAGAGGTACCTAGGCACATACACACCCTTGAAGTGGTTAATCAGGTAGGACATTTATTTTAATCTCTGGTATTTTGGCTGGAATTTATTAAGTCTGGATTAAAATCTAACTGTGTCAAAAAGTTGCTTTTTATTCTGCATTTTACTTCAAGTTGTAGTCAGCCTTTCCAGGCTGTCTTTAGGTTAGTTTACTATCTCAGGTCCAACAAACATTTAATTTGGAATTGGAATGAGGGACTACACATGGAGATTTTATACCTGACAGTAATCTCATGCAGACATTTCACCCAGAAATAACTAAAAACTGGAGATTCAGCAAACCAACTCACCTTTCCCCCCCCAGTACTCTATTAGTCATTCTCAAAACTCAGATTTTCTAACAGACCAAAACATCTGAGCCCAAATAACATATTTACCCCTCTAGGTTATAAGAAGGACTGCTGAGCAAAACAGAAATGTAGTAAGAAAGAACTGTTGCATGTGATTCAAGTACAAAAGGGCAAAGGTGTGGCAGAGTTCATCAGCTGAAATAGGACAGCTGAGAAGCTGCGCTGCTCATATGGTAGGGAGAATATTAGTTATGTGCCAATACTCACGCTGCACTGTCACCTGCACAACACAGCTTTCTTGTCCAGCCTCGTTGGTAGCAATACATTGGTATAACCCTGTACTCGTCTGGGTAAGATTCTTCAGTAAGACTTGCCCGGGATTAGAAATGTCTGAAACAGGAAGAACAACACCAGGATTAACCAAAAAAAGACTAAGCAACTATACCGGTGGATGGAGCACAGCAGAACTCATTGAAGCTCCAGATCAAATCAGCTCAAGAACAATGACACCGCAAGAAAGCTCCGTTGTCACCCTTCTGCAAAGCACTACAACTCAGACTTCCTTGTGCAGGGTGGAGCATGCCACAGCACCCAGCTGCAGCAGCGAGAAGCGCTGATACACCATTGCTGTCACTGCTCTAAGTGATCCCCATTTAAAAGGCATGACTGTACATGTGGGTGGTTATCTGGCTTTGAGCACATGGAGAGCTCCAAGAGGAAATGACCTGACTTACTGACTCTTGATGTGGGCGGGAGATGTTCAGCTCTCTCGTTCTCTTCATTTATGCGCTGCCATCGGTAGGAGATGGGGGCAGTGCCAGAAGATGAGCGGCACTGCAGGGAAAGGTCTTTTCCTTCTGACAGCTCCCCTTCTAGCCAGCACTTGGGCTTGGAAGGCTTCTCTATAAGAAACAAAACATAGGTCATGCACATGCAGAAGACTCTTTTCTCAGTGGAAAAACCTTTTTTTTTTTTTTTTTTTTTTTTTTTTTTTGGCAAGAGGATGCATTTAAGCAGCTTCCAAAAGCTGCTTTCTCTGGAAAGCATTGGAGAATTACACCACTGATATTTGTTAGTGGACTTTAGCTGCAACCTTGTGCAACTTCATAGTCTAAAAAGTAGAGCTGGCTGGCTCAGACATAGAAACGATGTGCTTTGGGGAAGTCTGCCTCATGGATACTTGCACCAGTGGAGCTGTTTCACTACATTTATCTCCTAGGTACTATTTAGAGAACTTCCTTCCCTCCCCTTGCTTTGTCATTTCTTCCTTCTCCCCATGGCATCTGGCAGGCCGCAGCAGGGCTTCCATGGAATGATAACATACATGCCAAATGCCAACTGGTAAACCAGAATCAAGGAAGAGAAATGCTAACCCCAGCAGTTTATTCATCACCCTCACTGACCTGGATCAGTTTGAGGTCCTGGGACATGAACCCAGAGTCCTCAGCAGGAGACTGGACAGAGTGATCACCACTAGGATATCGTTCTAGTTTGTACGATGAGATCATAGAGATAATTTGGAAAGAACAGTTTGTATGATTTTGCAAGTGTGTACTTACCTCAAAACAGTTCTCTGGGCTCTTCCTGTGTTCTGTCCTTTGCCAAAAAATGCAAAGGTTGATATGGAGCTAGACAGTGAAACCTGATCATGAGAAGTCTGTGTGTATTTATACTCCACTGAAATAAATCTCTCTCCAGGAAATGAGCCTAGTGATTTTTTTTCCCCTTTGGAAAACAATAAGATGATCTTACCTACAACCTTCAGGGTGATGCGAACCCATTCATACTGCCCAGCTTTTTTGACCTTACATGTATATTGCCCTGCGTCACTGGACTGCAGGGATATGATCTGTAAGGATGCGTCTCCAGCACGGAAGTTGGACGTGAACGAAACACGGCCTTTCTGCTCCTCGTTGAGGTCATCATAAACACGGCCTCCAGAGTAAGTGATCACCTAAGGGGCAGAGGCAGTCGCTGATTAGCCAGTTGGAATTTTACTTTCATATGGAACAACAAAACAACATATTTCCAGAAACTGCAGACTGAGGTTCTGCATGGCTAAGGGGCTTACCTAGGGTCGCATGGGAAGCCTATGGCACGGCAGAAAATTTAACCTGGATTTCAAGTCTGAGACTGTGACATAAACTGTATTTACACTAAAGGTTCATATCTGAGCATTTATACTAGCATCAAAATAGACACAAGCTTATGCCATAATATGTAAATGTATTCTCTAATCTTAGCTGGATTTAGCTAGCTAATTTAAGTTAACACAGACTTGATTTTTTTTAAATACTAAACTACTGTATTTTTTTTCCTGAAACTAAGGTTTCAATACCTGAACCTATAAAATTGAAAGCCAGTTCATGGCAAAGTTACCTGAAGGGTAATTTTGAGGCTTATCCAGAAATGACTGATTAAATAACAGTGTTGATTTAAAGAAAGCCCAGTTTGTATCAACACCCATTTATCAATATATGATAAATGAATATCAATTATTTTTTATATATTTTATATTTCTTTAAATAAAATAGCATTTTTTTTTTTTTTTTTTTTTTTTTTATGTGCCTCTAACGTCCTCAGTATAAATTGCAAAGAAAATCACAATTCTCCTTAAATGAATGTCTGCTGATGATGTCAACATGGAAACAAGGCAGTTTTCCCCACCAGGTGCTGATCCTGGATGCACCTACCGCTTTTTGCACCGTTTCAGAAACGTGCAGCAGCCACTCAATATCCAAGCTTCCTTGCTCCAGGAGGCCCAGGCGGTGGTGACAGGGCAAAGTCACGTTTTCTTCAGCCACCCTCTTAAATTCAGTCTGAGCCTCAGCCAGCCAAACAGAGCAGGAAGCTGAAAGAGAGATACTGGTGGTCAGAGGCTGAGAATAAGGGTTCTTCATCATTTGCTTCATAGCATCAAAGAAAGCCCAGCAGCTTGGCTTCCTGGACAGATTGCAGCTGATTAAAGGGGACATCTATCCATACACAGGGAGTGAGTTTCACACTGATATTTAAGCACGAAGAACAGATGGCTTTGCACTCCAGAGCTGTGAACGCTCAAGTCACACAAACTTTTGCTAATATATCCACCTACATCCTCCATGCACACAAAATTTCAGATTGCCTCCTTGTTTTTGCCCTCTCCTTTTATTCCCTTATTTTGTAAGTGATGTGTCAGCCTGAAAGACCTTCACAGCCCATAGACTTATTCCTACATCAGCCTGATGATGCTTAGGGTCTCTTTCCTAAAACTGAATGATGTTTCTGCATGCAATTCAGCACTTGAAACAAGAAAACAGCCTGGCACCCTTACAAAAGCACGGTGTGAGTAGAATAGCGAAGTCTCTTTGAACAGCAACATCAAACAACCCGACCAACCACCAGAAGTCGTCAAAAACGGTCGGGAGAAAAAGAAAGGAAATGAAGTTGCCAAGACGAACCGCTAGATGGGAGCTGCGTCCTTTCAAAGTTCGTAAGAAAAAAACCAAACACAAAATAACGCCCTGAAACCAGAGCCAGCAGATGGCGCATCCCAGAAAAACCTAATTTTCAACCAGCACCGCTTAAACCACAGTGAAATTCGCAGTTTCTCTCCGGGTTTCCTTCCGTATTGCAGCCCTGCTAGGAAGAAACTGAATCCAGGGCTGATTCTTTGCTTTGCAGATCTCCAGACAACAAACGGGCTCTGGTAAGCTCAATTTCGATTCAAACTGGCCAGGGACGTTCAGATTTGCTACCAAACCAAATGAAAAATTTTGCAACCGAGCTTCCACGTGGCTTTGTGGCATGAATGCCATTGGCCTTTTGTGTTGAATCTTCAGAGTGCAGCTGGGTTGTTCTTAACTTTTGCTGTACAAGAAGAAAGCCCCCAAACTTTTTTTTTTTTTAATTATTAGTATTTTTTTTCCCTCTGAAAAGAAGCAAGCTGAAATCTCTCAATTTTTAGCCCAGTTACAACAGATTAAAACAGTGAGAGTTGGCAGCACTAGGAAGATATGTTACACGTGTATTGAACACACAACCCCATGATTACACAGCAAGATGGCAGGAGCTCGGGAAGCTGTAGTTACGTAGGCTAAATTTATTCCTGTGCTTGTACTCAAACACTGGGTCTTTACCCTAAAAAAAAAAAAAAAAAAAAAAAAAAAAAGGAAATATGACATCAAAAGTGATCAAAAGTGATATTGCCTTAGCTTTTTCTGTTATTGTGTTTATTCTGAACAGAATTACCCGTCCTGTTCCCACTCCCATCCTCAGACCACAACCATCCCTCAGCTCCCAATATCCAGTCAATACTCATCGAGCACTTGTATAGAAGGTACCTGCTACATGCACACGTGTACAAAAGCACTTTGAAATATCTGACAGATAGAGTCTTGCAAAGGATCAAACACTCCTCTCTGCACAGATCTCTGCATGAATTGATGAGCATGAAAGCTCCTTTTCAGTCACATTAGCTGCTTTCTTTAAAGGGAAAATTAATCCACTTTATCACTGGATTCACTAGTCCCAAAGCTCCATCTGCCAAATACAATTATACCTTCTGCCTAAGACAAATGCCTGCTCTCTCCTGCAGCCACATTGCTGCAGGCTGCCTTCATTAACACACTGATACTCACTAGATGGCTGATCAATAGCTTTAATTAAAGCACCACAGTAGCGTGCATTCACATAACATTTGCAACAGCTTCACAGTGCAGTGCCAGCAGAACTCTGAGGTTTTATATACATATCGCAGGGTATTCCAGATTTTAAAATGCAGTTTTACATTAGAAACCCTGATCAGGATTAAAAATTGCTTTTTGATGCAGTATATTTGTATCACTTTCCTCCATCTCTGGCTTGAATAGACTGTTTTTAGGAGAGCACCTTGGTCTATTCTTGTTGCCCCCAGCAAGCAGTCTCTGAATTTCAAGAGCCTTTCACCTGTAAGCTCATCTATAGAGGAGTAAGATCAGGGAACCCTCTAGCAAGATAGTATCAAATTCCTAAAGCACCTAAAGCCTTTTCAATGGTCCATTCACCATCAGGTACTTGGGAGCTGATCCACCATAGAACTGCAGGCTGTATCTGTGTGAACTGATTACCAGAGCATCACACAGGTTGTGTTCTCCCTTTTGTTGTGTGCTCCCTTTTCCATGACATAGCTGTCTTTCTTATTCAAAAAAATTTCCCTTTGGTCCTTATTGGTTCTTTAAGCCTACAAACTCCAAAGGAAGCCTGCAGGTGCTCTAGACAAAACCCTCACTTTTTCTTTCCAGTCACCCATACCTGCACAAAGACAAAAGGAAGCTCAAGATACAGCTTCCTAGAAGTACTCAGAGTTATCAAAATTACCTGTGCTAAATCTGAAGAGAACTTGAAGTGAACAGACCACATGCTTTCCTCATGCTTTTTTGTTTGAGTAGGGTCTCACTGTGGCAAGAGGTGATGGAATAGAAACGGAAATTTGCCTTTGGATGTTAGCTGGAATTTATGTCTTTGAAATGGAAAGGAACTAGAGACTATGTCTGAGCAACAATCTAGTTACCTTGAGTTATTTTTCACAGAATAAATGCTATCTGAGGTTCCCTCATTTATCTGCAGATGAGACCCGGCAAGAACAGCTCAAAGAAATGGGAGTCTGCAGATAGCATTCGGTTATTTTCCAGCCTAAATTGTTTAAATCAGAAATTCCTCATGGGCAACCCTTCATAGCAGCAAACAACCCTGCATGCTGGCCAAAGTGCACATCAGCTGGTTTGAGCAAGCAGCTTGCTCTGGGCATGCCTTTTGCTGTGCTGTGTGGGTGCAGAAGGCTCCAGACCTTGCTCCTTACCCAGCTCCATGAGGACATAGCACACCCCGGGTGACGCCTTTTGTGCTGGCTGCAGCAGATGACAGGAGATTAAGACAAGATTTTCCCAAACGTCAGACCCCCGGGTCTGGCTCAGTAATGCAATATGTATGCAGGCTCCACAGTTCTTACCCAAAAAACCTCTTCCCCTTCCACATCCTGTGTGGGGCTCTTTGCCACGAGTAATTCAGCAATTTACTCAGCCTGCGTCCCATGACTCCAGAGGGAGGTCGGTTTGTTTCTGCAGAGCAGGAGCCCTGGGCCCATTGCAAAGCTGTGGCTCACGGGCCTGAAAAAAGCCTTGGGTGCAGTGCCAGGCTTGCTGACACACTGCAGTGTTCTCTGTTTGGGGGAGGAGACCTTTGTAATGCCTTAACACTTGCACAATTGTTCAGAAGACAATAGCTCTGGCACCCAGTAGACAAGGGAGAAAGATTTGTCTTTTATCCATCACTAATGCTTCAAATCCAAGGAATACAGAGCAGCAAGTATTTTAAACAATACCAAGCGAATGCATCTAAGAGCACAATACACACACCACACCACCAGATTTCAGGATAAGGACAGATCCAACCAGCCAGGGCACACATGCAGAGTTTAGCCATCAATACCAGGCCCTTCTGCCTTGCATCCTTAGAGTCAACAAAATAAAAATGAGGACAGCAGTCTGAGTACTTCCCAGAACTCATATAAACATTTAAGTGACTGATTTTAAGTGCACTGCAGATACTACGTGAAGGTTTGAATTTCCAAAAAGCCTGCCTTTTGGAGTGGACTTAGAAGGAACCATCCCTGGTACAATGCAAATATCAAGCTCATCACAACTGGGTGTTGTCAGACCTCATCAGTTTTCCCAAAGAAGCATTTTCATGTCTGAATCCCAAACACAATCACATGTGCTTTCACACACATTATTATAAAGCTCAGTTTTATTTTCATGGCCATGCAATACTAAGAATATGTATATATCTACACAAATACACATACTGAGAACATTAAATACACACATCTATTAATGCACAAAAATAAATGCAGAAGCAGTTTGAAAATGTTCTGCTGACATTTTTAGGCAAATTCATGTGCTAAAAGCTAAAGAGCTTCCAGATTTAAATCTTTAATTAGCTTCAGAAAGCAACTTGAATTAGGGAGTAATGCTAAATATAGACAATGCTTTTTAAAAGTAAAAAGTTGTGCTATATACTTGTCTGCTACAGTTAGAAGGAATAGCTTACAAAAATCCAAAGAATTGTGATACAACAAATCCATACTGACACTTTGCAAACCTGGACCAAATCATAACCACACCAAGATCATTTGGGACATCAGTGTCAAAAATGGGGCTCCAGAGGCTTCTCTTGTGAAGCATACTTTTCAGCTAAACTTTTAAAAGGTTTTTTGAAAGCTTATTTTGGCTTTTTATCAACAATTACATTTGCAGCAGACTATTCCAAGGCAGTAACGTCCGAGAAGTAGAAACACAACCTGTAATTTCCCTGTGACTTGAGACATCCTGTGCTAGGAGGAGACAAAGTGGATTCCTGGAGCTTCAGCGCTTATTTAGAAAAGTTAGGGTCACCAACTCAAGTAAGTGAAGTGAGATGTAAATACTTGTTTAAACTAAGCATGTTTTTATAGAAGTGCTTTACTAAATGCAAACCTTAAAAATAAAAGATATTTAACATGGGTTGTCCTAGGCCAGTCACCTAGCCTGACCCCGTTTTGGAAACTTCAGCCTTGAAGGCCACAACACAAACACCTTTCCAAATAAATCCATGAAGCAGCTTACATATTTTTATATTCTTGCATTACAATAAGCTAGCAAGTTGTAAGAAATTTCAAAAATAATCTGACAAGTAGCAAAGCAGAAGACCTCACAACACGATATTTATTTACCACTCACGCTCCAAGCCAGTCTCTTTATACACTTGATTTTTTTTCTGCCACTCATTTTCCATTTATTCCATGGTCAACCTTATCTATTTCAGTTTTAACAGTGCTGTTCAACATCTGGATCTTAATTCTATGGGGTACAGTGCACAGGGTTAAAAAGCTGTATTTGGAGGTGTTCTTCACAGTAGAGAAGCAGGTGAGTGACTCAACTCTGCTGCTGAGGAAAGCTTTCTTCAATAAAACAAAACCAAACTCTGGTCAGATCTACGTGCACGGTTTATAGGACTGTCTGGGCAATTTCCTGTTCACCTGTGCTAGGTGTTCTGTCTGCTTTGTTCGTTATCAAACTGTTTTCTGGAAGAACATGTGACAGAAGCAGTGAATGGCCACTGCTGCCAGGGCACATCCTGAAAGGGGAATAGTTTGCTAAAGACAAGTTTTTTCAACATTAAAAATTTTGGTAGCCTGTCAAGTCCTCTAGGGGATGCTCTTGAATGAATTTATTTTCACACCTCAGTGCAATCCCACTGCCTGATTACGAGGAAGGTTTGGCCTTGCAGTGCTCTAATAATGCATTCTTCTCAAAATCCAGGCTGCTGGAAAACCAGCTCGGTGTGTCCAACAATCCCATGCTCAGCTAGACCTGCAGGCTGAACTGCTTGTAGAAGTATACTTCATTTAGATCATTTTGACTAAGAAGAATAAAAAATTTCTACTTAAACAGTTTAAATTAGCCCACACTCCAAAGAGTAAGTGTCTACTGTATTATTCAGACAGGTAATGTTTCTCTAGCCGAAAAACCCTGTACATCTGACTCGCTTATTGACAGGTTTAATACATGCGATCCACTCGAGCAAGTATTTAAAGAGAGTATCTGTCTAAACAATATACGCACAAGACTGATGTTCGAGAGTTAAAAAAAACAGCTCTGCCTGACATGGTGCAACTTCAAACCACTCCTTCATGCCAGGAATTTAAGACTTCACATCTGTTAGATCTTACTGTAAGAATTTATTTACTGAGCTTCTTCATGGAAAAGCAAAAGTCTGCCCTCTCTCCATCTAATGCTCTCACGAGTGCTAATGAACAAGATCTGAGCATTTTGTAATAAACACATTTAGTATTTTACATGCTTCAATAGGAGGCTGACTACAGAATTCTTTGTGGCCAAAGAACTACATCTGGAGTAAAACTTCCAGAGATGGTTGAGTGATTTTGAAACCCAGATCAGTTAAGTATCAATGGCACTACAGACACTAGTTCTACTACTTCTCTGCTGAGAAATGAATCATTTTTCTTCAAGTTATTACTGTTCAGTGGCAATAGGGCAGACCTGCACATCATCTTGCACCTCCCCTTTGAGTCTTTTGCAGTTTCTGCTGTGGACAACCAAAATGGTGAAGAGCTACTTTAGTTTGTGACAGAGCTATAGGAACAACCCACAAGGTTGACACCCCACGCTCGCCATCAGACCACGCTAGCACTAATGGTTAGTTACCCTGACAGCATTTTAGGCCAAAATAAATACAAAATAGTGTCTTCTTACAGACAGCTATTCTGCATTCTTTGTGCAAGGGAGGAAAAGCTGGGGGCGGCTGGAAGTCTCCTAAGGATAATTAACTCAGCCAGTGCTGTGCTCTGGGACATCTGCTTTCTGTATTCCTTGGCTGGCAGAGACAGAAAGGCCAGGGGTCGCCTTCTCCCGAGAGCCCAAGTGCTCCAAGTGACCAAGACCTGGCCCCCAGCGCACGCTGCCTGCAGCCTGCTCCCCTCAGCCTCCCTTTGATTTCAGGAATGTGGTTGTGAAGCAAAAGCATCTCAAATGAGAAAAATGTGAGCTAGCAGGCGGTTCCCGCAGGGACAGGCTGGCTGTGTCAAAATGAAGAGGTCGGCCTATCCTCATAGCATTGCAGAGGTCCTCTGTAATTGGAACCACATGCGCTGGGGCTGAGGTTTGAGGAGGCTGTTAAACAGAAAGCAAAGAGAGCTCCAGCACGCTGCTGAGTTTCCATGGGGTGACGTGAAGTCTTTGGAATTGAACCACTGCAGAGCTAGGGAAGGCCCAAGGAGAAGAGAAAAAAGCCACATTTCACGAAGCAGAGCCTCTGATTTTTAGAGGTTTGCAAGGACAAAGCAAAAAGCGCAGGAGGGGGGCTAGAATCCTCCTGGTGATACAGAGGCTCTTGCCAGAAGAAACACTGCCAGCTGTTGGCCACCCTTCCTCCAAGCTCCAGAGAGCAGCCCCTCGCTCCCTGGCCCTTCTGGGATGAGGGAAGCAAGCCATGGCGAGCTGTTAGATCAGAGTAGTGGCAGAGCACATGTGTGTGCACAGAAATGCCCTAAATGCAGTATAAATGTTGCCCCTAGTGCCAGCCTGAGGCTCACAGATGAGACTCATGGCAGTACCAGAGGCCACATGTAATCTAAGGAACCTACCTACGCATTTCTGGGAACAAGAGGTAAAATTGTCCCCCAAAAAGCCAGCGGGAAGCTTGCTTTCAACACCAACAAACAACTGAGTCCAAAACCTGCAGAGACTCTGGAATACTGGAAAAATGTCAAAGCATTCAGTTAGCTGAGGATCCTCAGAGACAGCCAGCAGCTACGTATGTACCATGTCTGTCCTTTTTCTCATTGTATTTTAAAATCAAGTGCAAGTAGGCAGTTCTGGATTTATATCCCTGGAGACCACAGAGAACAGAAAAGACTACATCAGAACTGTTTCTTCCTATTTAATAGGTCACAAAATGTTCGTACAGAGGGATGTGTGAAGTCCCTTAGCCTCTAGTCCAGGCATTTCATCAGGAAAGTGATCCAGGTGTCTTCTTTTTACAGGAACACAGATCAGCTAAGGCTTTCAGTAATGCAGCTGGTGACTTCCAGCTGTGTGGATGAAATCTGTACAGAGACTGTCAGTACGTATCACATCCTCAGGGGGCTGAAGCACCTAAGGCTGTCGGATATTCCCTTTTCCTGAGAGCATCTCTTGGCTGCTTTGAGTACCCTGCAAAGGTTTGTGCTGAGTGAGGTGGAATAGTTCTTTCCCCAAACCCAGCGATGGTTTAAAATTAATGTTAAGACATCCCTCTTGTCAATGGGCAATGGGAGAGCACAAACAGGTGCCCCCCAGTCACATTTCAAACCCTTGTGTCCTGAGTCACAGCCCAATATGAGAAGTACCAGGTTCTAGGATACACCAGAACAGCACAGCTGGTGGAAAATACCCAAACTGCCTTATCTGAATCACAGCTGGAATGGAAAAGTACTAATAGTCAATCATCTCATGCTCTTATAAAGGTTCTAAGCAAAAAGCCCCTTGAGCTCTCTGGGATCACAGCAGGCTGTGACCGAGGAACTCCCCCAGAGCTAGGACACCTCTCAGGGCTATCTCCGAGGTTTAACACCACTGACAACTGATGCACATTTACCTCTTAGGGCAGGCTTTGAGATTCAAAGATCATCTGCTGACTAATGCCAGGGAAAAAGGGTGAGTAATTCACCAAGGGGAAATCCTTAGGCACACAACTTGAGAAAGCCCCAATACACTGCAGTAAGTTTCATGTGAACCTTGCTATTATCAAGTCTTTGAGTTGCTGTTTTAATCATAACTATTTCATGTTAAATTGCTATACTATATCAATAAACCTTAAGGGCTTATAGGTATTGGAAATCCAATTTATTTCACTATATTAAATCCTGTGATTAGAGAGCAATGGGTTGTATCAGCTGAGATAACTCGGAAAGTTTCCTGAAGAGGAGGAGATGGATAAAGATTCCTGATAAAACCACGGCTGTATTAAGGATTCTTGCGCCCCCCCCCCCCCCCCCTTAGCACCAAAATGTAACAGATTAACCAGAAAGCACTGAACTGAGTCTGTTCCACTGCTGCTTTTTGCCATAGGACTTGAACTTGTTATAAGAATGACAAGAAAGCTGCTAAGGAACCTGGAAGGTACTCACAGGCAAACTTTATCCTTTTCTGCATCTCAGATGTTTTCAACAAGTTGGATGTGGTTTTAAGGTACAGGCTTCAGCCCCTGTTCAGCACATCCATGTTATTTCAGTGAGATGCTCAGTTCTGCACCCATAATTGCACATAACGTGGTATGACATCTCACTTATCCACTACAAGCACTGCTAATATGATACCGAATGAATGCCTAATGTATTAGCACTCTGTCACTTTTCATATTCTCCTAGTCACTCAATCTCAAACACTCAACTACAGCCTAGCTGTAGGGCAGAAAATGAACAGCAGCAGCAGCTCCTCCCCATCATCCCCGTAAGTCTTGGGGAAGATGTGAAATTCTGCAGCACTTCTGGGATGAATACAAGGTGCAATCTTTGAGTCTGAGCACAGCAAGAGCAACAGCATGCTGACTCCAGAAGGGTCAGGGTTACAGATACTGCCTACCCAGCCATTCCTCACTACTGCAACAGTTGCCAGAATTAAGTTATACTTACAGAGCCTGTTGGAGGTTAGAAAATACAAGGAACTTAGTTCTCTTAAGCCTTGTCCTTGGACTGGTTTCACTATGTAAGTAAATAAAGATCACATTCTTAATTGTGTTATCGCTATTTATTCAGCTCCTTCCCTACGTCTTTCTCCCAGTTTGGGGCAACAGCATCCCAGTTGCAAGCAGAGCCCTGAGAACAGATCTCTTCTGTCCAGCCCCCCAGTACCAGGAGCTGCTGCATCTCTACACATGCACTCAAGTCTCTTGGAAGACTAGATCCACTCTGTAAATCTTGCTTTTTGAAGCCAAATTGAACAAGTAGGGATTACAGAACAATGCAACCACCTCGTAAATGCTGGAAGAGACACGCACCTACTGCATCTTAGGCAGATGGCATCAGCCAGACAGTTCACAAGATCTCTACATGCAGAGCATTAGTTTGTGTTGCACTGAATTAGGTCTGATCTTGCATTTGGTGGGTTATGTATTCAAAATGATCATGAGGTTCCTCCTGGTAACAATTAAAGCCTAAAGGGCAGGCTGAATAGTATACTTGTGAGTACTGCTTTGACATTAAGAGATGAGCATAATTTGGAAAGCATTCTCCCTTCAGAGGGACACATCTCCCGAAGAGGAGCACAACAGCTATTTTAACCACTGACAGCAGTGCTGCACAGCTGTTACAACCGATTCAGAACTTAAAAGGACTTAAAGTCAGGAAGTAAGAAAGTGTTGCTCAACTCTAAATGCAAAGCATGACAATAATAAACCCACACCTATATGTTTTTCAATGACTGGGCACAGCTAACCCTAAGACACCAGTGCACTGACAACAGCCGGGGATGCTGAGGTCTGAGAAGGATTCCATTACCCTTAAGATCGTGGCTTACGAGCTGAGGGCCAAGCTCCATGTTTCCCACGCTTCTGGATCTATTCCACACGACAACAGCCTACCAGCCTAAAAAGGACACAGCTACACAATAACGTTACATTAATCAAGTCAGTTAAGTGCAGCAACAATGCTGCAACCAAAGAACGTAAGAAAATGAATGGCTTTTCTTCTGTGAAAGTTTCAGAGCAACTGAAAACACATGGAAAAGCCTATTTTTGTTTTCAACTGTCCGCTTATTTACCATATATATATATATTTTTTTTTAAATAGGCTTAACATAGGTTTCTCAAAATGCTTGTATTGTTTTAAAAGTTCAAAGCATGACTTGAGTTACCATTTATGATGGTAAAGGAATAAGGAGTAAACCAAAGCAGATCCATTTCACTTCCTCAGAAACAGATGCAGCCTTAGAATATTGACTTTTTCAATGCCATTTTAAGTGACTTTTTCTACCATGCAAGTGGAAGGACTAGAGCAAAACTTCAGCATCCCTTAAGCTAAATAAAACCTGTAAATTATTGGGAGGGACAGAGAAGGAGCCTATTCCAGAGTTAAAGAGTTCAGAATCTGTCAGAGCTGAACCACACTGAACTACTTTCTAGTGGCCATATCACCCAAACAATTGCCTCTGCAATAGGAGTGAGCTTGGTCAGGAAGCAGATTTTCTCTGTTCACCGCAGGGCTCTCATGCCAGCAGCTGAAATGCACGTTACATATATTTTGCATGTTTGCAAATACCAAGGGCTCTGCAGAGCAGGAAAGTCTGTAAAAGCCTAGGGCCATTGCTAGGGGAAACCTTGAATGAGAACATGCAAGCATCATGCCTGCCAAATATTCCTGTGACCTTTGCACAAAAGAGTAATCTAGTTCCCCTCTGGCACATGTTCCTCCTCTGAAGGGAGGGATGCTCCTAGTGTGACCGGAGAGGCAGAGCTCTCCATGAGAAGTGGCAGCAGGATAGCAGTGTCCTGAGCACAAGGAAGCCGTAGGAGCTGCAGCACAGCGAGCTCTGGTGAGCAAGCACGATGTTTCCGAGATGCTGAACAGAAAGAGGGGTTTGGAGGGGAGAGGGGGATAAAATGTGATTCAGGCAACAGTTGAACAAATCTGATAATTGGATGTGAAAAGGTCAGGTATCTTATCAAGAAACATACTGTAAAGGTCAGGCAAAGTATACAGAAGCCTAGAAGAAATGGGTATGACCAGCTGCAGTCCTCCACTGGGACACTGAATCTCCATCCTCTCTACACAGCGTATATAAGTCTGACCCTCAACCTAAAAGCAAATATTTTCCTTCACTGTTATGCAGACTGAGGTTCCTACCACAACTTGACTAACTCATTTCCTTAACTTCAAGAAGGGTTTCTGTCAAGTACAGCTCTGAATATGGTCATAAAACAGGAGATGCTGAAGCAGTAGTGTGAAGAACTGTCTTAAACATCCATACCTGGTCCTGACCATCTAGAAATATTTGAAGGATGTTGGTACAAAAGGTTGCAAAAAAGCAATGCACTGTAGTGCTGACTGCACATTTAAACTTCCATTTCTCTAACACCTTTTAATTCTGGTAATTGTTCTCAGAAATTAAATGGCATCTTATAAATTTTGTGCCCAGCTGAAATACAGTTGTGAGATCAACACACGTACCGTCTTTCAGAGTCACTTTTACAACTGTGGTTAAGGGCAGCAAGCAGTATCTGTAGCACCTGCCATTAACTCCTGATAAATTATGTCCCTTAAAGGTGTTTTAGAACCATGGGATGGTGGAGGCTGTGAGGGACTGGACTTGATCTAGTCCAAGGCCCTATTCCAAACAGACACTAGTCCCTTAATCACCTTTGTGGCCCTTAGGTTGGCTCCTTTGAGGATATCCATCTCATACTGGGGAGTCCCAAATTGAACCCAGTATACTTATGGTCTCACCACTGCTGGGTAGAGGTGAGGGATCCCCTCCCATGACCTGATATCAACTCTTCCTAAGAGCCCAGGATGCTGTTGGCCTTTGCCACAAGGGCACACTGCTCACACTCACCAGCACCCCCAGCTCTTTCTCTAGAAAGTAGGATAAGGTAGAGAACATGAGGACTCCAGTGCTGGTGCAGGAATACAGGCATTTCATGGAAACAAGCTTCTCAGTGGGTCTGAACAGCCTGAAGAAAAATGATTAAAGTTTTCTGCTGAATGATTTGGGAGACTTGGCAGTGGGGATTTCTCACGGAATTCATCTAAGCTTCCTTGGGGGGACAAGAAACAAACTCTACAAAAATGACCTCAAGCCCTGCTACAGAAGGGCTCCTGGACAAGCTGCAGCTTCTGTGCCTCACTTCTGTCCTTGCAAATTTATGTGAGAATACCTGCATGCCTCCAGGATGAATATGTAAAATCTTACAGAAGGAATAACAAGATTATAGAGAAATCTGAGTCAGACTCAGAGAGGTACACGAGAAATAGATGAGAGACAACAGACAAAATGTAAAAAGGGCAATTCCAGTCATATTAGGGGAAAAAGATTGCCACAAGGGTATACAAGCACTGGTACAGGGGCTTACGGACTGTGGAACCAGCATCCTTAGAGTTTTTCAGAATTGGACTGGCTCAAGTCCTGGGCAGCCTGATGTAAGCCAACCCTGCTTTGAGCCGGAGGCTGGATCCAAGGCCTCCAGCCACCCCTCCTGCTTTACACAATCCTTTGAGAAGCTCAAAGTCACATAGCAGGTCAAGGAGGGACCCATGAGACTCAAGTACAACTCCCTAAACCCTTAGGGCTTCCTGCTTCACCACAACATCTATGCCGTCCCAACTTCCAGTTCCTGAGGGCCACACTTTGGCTTCAGCTGCCACGACGCGCACTGTGTACACAGCTGCTGGAGCAGGGTGGTGGGCTCTCTGCTGATTAAGTCCATTGTAATGTCTGGCAGCCATCTGTCAGCCACATTTACAGTAAACTCCAGCTCTACTAGCATGTGTGGTCTGTGGGGATAGCTGAGCGCATAATTTAGTTATTGAATTTAGCTTTTTTTTTTTTTTTTTTTTTTTTTTTTTTTTTACTGCTGACAGTATCTGTGAGCAGGTCACAGCTGTCTCCAGTTTCTTTACTCCAGTACCAGCATATTCAGTCCTCTCCACAGGACAGAAACAACAAGCTGTTCTGTCTGATCAGATACATCACCTGATATTGCTTCCCAATTGCCTGAACTTGCAAGTAAATACATACGTATATTTGACATTGAATTCCCCCCAATATTTACTTGTACAACACTGACATTTATTCTAAAGTACCAGCAGAATAAGTCATTAATTGACCACAGAAAGTTCCAAAAAAAAGGAAGGGCCAAAGAAATTTGCTAAGGTAAGACATCGCTATTTGCAAAGTAGTCTGCCTTAGCCCAGCAGTGCTGATTCTGGGAGCTGAAACAAAACCCAGGGAGCTCAAACATTCCAGCTGGTGCGCTTTGACTCTATGCTCTATGAGTGATACTGAAAACACAAACACAGGCTTTCAGGAAGGTAACCTCTCCACAGAAGTGACCAAGTACGTTTTCCTGCAAGCTAGAATCAGCTTTTTATATTGTTGCTCTTCAGTGTCCAGTGGGTTAATTTTGTCTTCCAAAAACCCCCAATATTGTTGACCCAGAATTGCTACAAGCAGCAAGCAGAACACATGGCTGGCCACTGCAATACCTGTGTATTTCTGCTGTTTAGGTTTCTCCAGAAAAGTAAGTTTTCTTTAATAGAAGCTGACACACAGCTCTCCCTCTCTGTTTAAGAGGGCATTTTCAGTCAGAAGGAAGACTAGATAGAAGTGCTGGCTGTCTAAACTGAGCACTCTGGTCTTCCTCTGCCTCCCCAAGGTGCTATTCACCTTCATACCCTTCACCAAGTGCATGCAGGGTATTCAGCACCTCTGCACATCAGCCATCTAATATCTCAGCAGTAATTTCTGTGCTTTACTTTACACGACAAGAAGCTGTGGATAACTCAAGCCTCTCTACTGCTACTCAGGGGCTTGGGTATCACCAAGTAAAGAGAAAAAAAAGCATAAAGGAAAGTGCATACTGAATAGTTTCACTTATTTACCTTGATTTTAGGTCTGACAGACTTTGTCCAGTGGCATTCAATAACTAGTGTCATTCTGCATAAGCAAAAACATTCTTAACATTACCTTTCCCCCACTGATGCCCCCCAGGAACTTGTGCACATCGTACATCTAAACCAGCCAAATCACTCTCCCATCGATCCTCCCATGCCGAGACCTCGGTGTTCTTTCACAGCCATTAGTTAAATGAGTTTTGTGGCCCCACAGTGAAGCTCCTAAGTAACTCCTTTTTTAGTCTGCAAAGGAAAGAAAGCAGATCCTGAAGGCTCAGCCTGACTAACTAGGGACACAGCAAAGCTGACTAAGGTCATAAGGAAACAGAGGCAGAATTGAGACTGGGTTCTACAATTCACAAGCTCCAAATCAAACAAAACACTGAAAGTATCTCTCATCTGGCTGCCTGCAGAAGGTTCGGTGCCCCTAGCTTGCTTCACTTCAACCACATTAACCTATGGCATAGTATTTTTCTTCCTGTAAGAAATTGTATTGGATCTCATGCAAGTTACATGTCAGAGCCAGGAAGGGTCACAGAGGCTGTATTGCCCACTGTGCTGACTTTCAGAGAGGAGGCTGGCACCACACACAGCCCACAGCAGGAGAAAAACCAACTTGTGTGAGCTTATTACTTCTGGTTTCCAAACAGGAGAGAAAGTGAAGCCAGCACAGAGCTCAGGCTGCAAGGAGGTAGCTGGCTTCTTGCCCAACACATCGGTTCATTTTTCTGAGGCCCCTTCAGCTTCACATAGCCAAAAAAGGAAGCTGGAAAATGTCATACCGAAAACAAGAAGGGCTGCATCTCCTTCTCTCTCCCTGCCTGGAGAAAGCATCTCCTCTGGCTAAACTTCAGCCACCCAAAGGAGAAGCAGGCTGCAGTGCTTTCCACCTGATGCTTGCTTCACAAGAGACTCACAGGGGTGATGACCAGTGGCCAGCCATTCCTGACACTCATCATATTCCTGGCTGCCACAAAAGCACTTGGCTGTGAAACACAGGTGTCATGTTATACCACAGCCCCGCCAGCTCTTCCAAGAAGTCCTGGTTCTGAAGAAACACTGCCCATTTCTTCTTGACACAGTACTGGTGCCACATGAGCAGAGCTGACAACTGTTTTCTACTGACCCTTGTGCAATTGTTTTAATTAAATATTTTCCCTTTATTACTAAGTAAGACAAGAAGTCCCTGATCACACTGCAATAGCCAGGTTTTGCCAGGTTCCTGACTAGAACTGCCCTGAGACAGGGAACAATGACTGCAGAACAACTCCATCAGCTCTGCTGCAGACCTTCCAGTGGTCCATTTAATCCTCCACCTTTTACTGCTGATTAGGAAGTCAGTCCCCAGCACTGTGTTGATGGACAATCCGTCACTCCATCTCACGGGATGCAGAGTAGGACAGCCATTTTGCCACAAGCTACTGAAAAAGCTGATAGGAGAACCAGAGCCTTAAGGCTCTTCCATACTAATAAGGCAGGGTCCCCAAACTAGCTGATATTTACATCTTTCCAAGCGTGGAGGTGTCACCACTGCCTCCCTTTTAACCCCTGTTGGCTCACAGCATCCTTCTAGCAGCTGGCAGAGCAGGTCACAGCCTGTGCTTTCAGCACACCCAATTCCCACCTCAGCATGAGGGAACTTGCATCTTACACGAAGGCAGCTGCTCACTTCGGTGGCACGTTTAAGCCCAGACCCTTAAGGGCTATTTTGATGCATGGTGCCAAGGTAGAAGTCTAGGAAAAGCACTTTAATCAGACTTAAATATACTGCTCATTTCCTGCAGTCTCGCAGAAAAGCTGTCATACCTGAACCAACAGCACGGCAGTCGGAGGCTGTGATGTTACCAATAACACAGCAAGGACTCCACGCTCCCTGCGCCTCATTTTATGCTCAGTGCATTCAGCAGAGAGAACTCGGTAACGTGGGTTGATTATTTTTACCTTAAGCCTTTACTGTGAGTTCCAAGAAAAGCCCTTCTCCCTGATGAACCAGCGACACCTCCCTGCATGAGGTTTCGGGGACAGCGGGGAGAAGGTGGTTATGTAAGAGCTGCAGGAACTGAGGGGGAGAATGAATGTCAAAACTTGCTAAAACACAAACCCTGGAGCCTTGTGGATTCCATCTCCAACATCCATCAAACATGATTAATTTTAATGTCACAACATTTTAATGTCAATTACTTTTAATGTCACTGCTTCTTATTTACTGGTGCAACCACATTCTGGAGCTGATGAGAGATTTCCCCCAAAGAACTTTTAAGATCAAATAAAGAAAAATAAATGCAATAAGCACAAGCAGTAGCCTGGTGCCTCTCTGCTATTGTAAACCTCTTGATGTGGTGAATCCAACTGAATTTCAAAGGCCAAGGCATTTGAAGAACAGAGCGTATCTGAGGGTTTTCTGATCAGGGTTAAATTACTACTTAGTAAAAATTTGCTTCTATGCATGTTTTCCAGACTACATCCATTTGGCTAAAAATGCCTATTAGATATGTGGCTTGATATTTACATTAAGCTAAGCCCCCAGACAGTATTTTTAGTGTTGCATAAAGTAGGCAATAAAGTCCTAATTCTGGTTCTCTCATAATTTCTGTATAAAAGGACGCATGTGAACTTAAATGGTTGAAGAAACAGAAGAGTTTGATATTCAACATCTCCAGATTATCCAGTTGCTGGGGAAAAAACAGGAGAGCTAAGGATTTTTGTAAGGCATCGCATTAAAAATCTATGTAAATTAAAACCTGTTCAACTTCTGCAAATATAAAAACCTGGTGTTTCATTCGAGTTCTTTGCTTTCATTTGCTCTTTGGCAGAGAAACAAAGAACAGATAGCAAGTAAGGAAAAGGAGCACAGAACACGTACAAAAGATGACAACAAAAGAACAGAAACAGTGAAGTATGAACAGGGTGACTCAGCCTGCACAGTGTCAGGCAGCTATACCTAAATACGCTATGTGGTACTTACATATAGTACCACATAAGCGCTATATACATATTATTTTCTTGTTGTTTGCTATGCTGAAAGCAATTAAAGCACCCTCCTTTTGATGCAACATGCAAATATCTGCTGTGTACTTAGAACTCAAGTGTTTTTAAAGACTTGATTAAGTCTGAAGGAAATTTGTGGGTACAGCTGGCAACAGCAAGACTGGTACACAAACTTCTGTCTCTGAGGCAGTTTTTTAAAACAGTTGGAAATCAAAACCTCAAACCCCATAAGGTTTCTCAAAACAATTAAGGAAATTTGCCTGTCCTCAATCTTAGAATTTACTCAGGCCTCTAGTCTAATATGAAGCTTACAAGGATAAGTAAAGGAATTTGCAGAACAGAGGAACTAATTAAGGAAACTGAGAAATAGAAATCAAATACCTGCATTTTGAAGCATTGTATTAGCTACTGATGTTTGTAGCAACTAGAGCTGATAAACTGATAAATCTGAATTAAAAAAAAAAAAACATTTTTACTTGAAAATGAATGGATGAAACAGCACAAAAACAGTTATATTTTATGCTTAGTTAAATGCTGATGTACATGAACAACTGTGATGAGTAAGAGGGCATGAAAAGACATCATTGTATAAACAAATTGCTTTGTTTGGAAGCAAACTACAGACTGCAACTATTGTATGAGGCCCTTTGCTATACATGATTTTGATCCTCAATAATTGTTTCAGTGTGGTTTTCACTTCTCAGCTACAGAAATTTTATTCCTCACCCTTTTGCAATAGAAGTGATCTGGTTTTGTTTCTATCCCAAGTCTGCTTGGAAGAACTATCTCAGACCACAGGCAGTAGCATTAGAGCAGATTAATTGTTGAGGATCTTTTTGAAAGGAAGTTGGGAAAATTTAGCCAAAGCTTGATGCAACATTCTGAGCAAAGACTTTGCAATTAGAATCACCCTAAAGGAAGTGAGGGGAAGAACAGATAGCTTGTAGTAGTTTCCTAGGACAGTTTTTAAACAGATGTAGGCCACACTAGCAAGACCTGTTGGCTCCAAACGGTTCACAGCAGAGCACCTTGACTAGACATGAGATATACATGTCAGTTCCGGGTGAGGATTGCTAGTCCTGCAGGAGAAGTTACATCCAATAAGAATAATCACATCTCAAACCCAAACCAATACATTGCATGATTTAAGAGTTCAATACAGACAGGGCTTGTGTTTGTAAAACAGATTACAGCTACCCTCTTCTCTGGAGTCTAAGAGAACACTGGATCCAGTCATTGATATACATTTATCTACCCACATTTGTACTTGTCATCTCACTTAATGGTAATAAATTATGCAGCTCTAGAGCTACTACCATTTTATTTCAAAAAGCTCCAGCTATATATATTTTAAGACAGTGGCAGTTCAATGGGACATCTGATGTGCTTATTTCCACCGATATATTACTGAATTACATCTCAATCCATAATACAGCCATAAGAATGAAATTCAACATTGGTAGTTTTTCAAAGCCAGAATAGATGAGGTGGTTCTGTTAGTGTTTCCTTCCAGAAAACTGGCTTACCTGCTCTACCAATAGACTGGTTCAGCAGCACATTAAACTCATTGTTAGCTCCTTAAATCTTGGTTTCTATTCTGCATTTGTGAAGGTTCAGTTTCCAGCTACCAGTTCTTAAAGACCCTTTTCTTCTAGGCCAGAGAGCACTCTAAACTGTTACCTAATAAAGATCCCTTCAAAACAAGTATATAACTTGATTACTAAAAAGAAAGGCTCACTACAAAGCTTGGACTTCTCACCTAATGAGAGCAGGGCAACGACAGGCATTCATCCCCATGTGTGCTTCCCCCCCCCCCCAAACTCCTGCTGCTTCCCATGCCTGGAGCAGGGGCTGTCCTGATCTCAGGCCCCATCCAGAAAGGGGGAGGCTTAGCACGAGCCAGCCCTAGCTGTCAGTTGATGTTAGGATCCAGGACTCATTCAGAACTGGGGGTGGAATTCACATAACACGATGAGTTGCTTCATTTTCCACCTCTTTTTAGGGGATCAATCGCAGCACCGTCTCCTGATCAGTGCAAAGCATCTATTGCATCACCCTTGTGCCTGGGTTGACCCAGACCCACCAGAGCGTGTCAAAAAAACATATACTATAAAAGGTAATCAGGTAAAACATACAGAGGTGCCAAGAGATGCAAGACAGTGCATTCTGACAGAGCTGTGTATACATCTGACAGCTAGCATAGCCCAGAGTCATCTCCCAGTCTTAAACAATTCACATTCCTTCCTAAAGCTAAATCGCGCTTGGCTGCATTGTTTCAACAAGCAGAAAGGCAGCCTTGTGCCAGGGGTTTGCTGCAGGAACCTTTACCCTGACCCAGACTAAGCTAAACTCTCCAGGGATGAGCCCTGAACAAAGCACCACGTTCCCTTTGTTTACACACATTAGCTGCCCCAAACCAGGCAGAGAAAAACAGCACGGTCAGCTGTGGTGCTGCACGGAGACCTGGCAGGCCAGCTTTGCAAAAACCACCTGAGGCTCTACAAAGCCCCAAAGCTCAAAAGATTGCTCAATGGGTTCCCCAACCTATTCTTGGTTTTAACTCTTGCAGTCTGAGAAATTCTCCTGCCTATCTTCTCTACTAAGGCCAGTTCAAATTCACTCAAGTTCAGTAGTTCAGACCTAGGGATTCAGCCAGTGCCCACACCTTTTATATTAGGTGTCAGGAAGATTTGTTTCCATGGAAGGAATGGTTAGGCATTGGAAGGCTGCTCAGAGAAGTGGTGGAGCCACCAACCCTGGAGGTATTTCAGAGAGACATGGATGTGGTGCTTAGGGACATGGTTTAGTGGTGACCTGGGAGGGTTAGGTAATGGTTGGACTTGATCTTATGGGTTGCTGACCTAAATGATACTATGATTCTATGAATCAGTGTTTTAGATAAACTTTTAGTCAGCTGGTCCAGTAATTCCTAGCATCTTGTTTTCATGTTCGCTTTCAGGCAGAAGGAGTCTGACTCACTGGCTGAATCTATGCAAAAAAACCCTCAAATAGTTGTACATTAGAGTTACTGTAGAGTTTCCAAAGCATCTGGCAGACCGGGTCTGATGCAACTGTGACAGCTCATAGAAGTGAATCCAGGGCATGAATAACTATTGCAAACCTATGGGCCAGAGGAAAAAAGTGTGGCTAAACGAGAATATTAACCACTTGCTGTTACTGAGCACAGGGTGTCTAATGAACTTCACAAAGCATTATAGATTCATTTAGGTCAGAAAAGACTTAAATGATGATCAAGTGCCCCATTAACACAAGCGTGCATGGTTACATGGAGACATTTCTCACAGCATGTTTCATCTTCCTCTGACTTCCCAGGGTTTTGAGTTGTACATCAAGGCCTTTTAAAGGCACATCGTTATGGCTTGCTCCCTACGTGCACTGCCCACAGGTCTATCCACATGTATCTGTAGTACTGGAGGCATATAAATAATGCCTAGAAATCCACTGGACCTCTCTGCAGCTAGTACAGACAGTACCACAGAAAATGCTGCTACTCATTTGTATTTTGGATTAT
This sequence comes from Heteronetta atricapilla, assembly GCA_011075105.1. NCBI lineage: Eukaryota > Metazoa > Chordata > Aves > Anseriformes > Anatidae > Heteronetta > Heteronetta atricapilla. The sequence continues at coordinate 3,588,716 of CM021754.1, read as the reverse complement.
GGCATTAGCCCTGAGTTGCACAGGGAACCTACTGTCAAGCCTGGTCTCATGTTCTTACATGAGAATAAGGGTAGTTTGTAGGGAAGAGGATAAAGTAGAGCTGTAAGGAGAACAATATAACAAGGGGCTGGAGCACCTCTCATACCAGGACAGGATGAGGGAGTTGGGGTTGTCAGCCTGGAGAAGAGAAGGCTCCAGGGAGAACTTACAATCTCCCAGTGCCTAAAGGCTCTGCAGAAAAACTGGGGAGGGACTCTTGGTCAGGGGGTGCAGTGATAGCACAAGGGGTAGTGGATTTAACTGAAAGAGGGTCAATTTAGATTAGACATTACAAAGAAATTCTTTACTCTGAGGGTGTTGAGGCCCTGGCCCAGGTTGCCCAGAGAAGCTTTAGCTGTCCCATCCCTGGCAGTGCCCAAGGCCATGCTGGATGAAGCTTTGGACAGCCTAGGCTGGTGGGAGGTGTTCTTGCTCTGAATTATGTCCCAGAGTATGCACTTAAGGGTATCAAACTTAAGTTTCTGGAAGTCCCTACAGTACTGACTAGAAACAGCTGGAAACATCTGGCCAGGGAAGAGTTCCTCCTCTTTTTATCCTGTTCCTGTATTCTTCCCCTCAGATCAGCACCTAATAATTACTAGAAACAAGATACCAGGCTAAGTGGGTATCCTAACCATTATTGCACCTCTTATTCTGTAGCACATTATATTAGATGTTGGCATTCTGACTGGGACACAGTTTTAATGTGTGAATCTTGCACTGATAATTAACATGCCTTTTTGCTCTTTGGTTGCCTTATCTGGAGTGACAGGAGATACCCACCCCTTGTCTCCCTGTTTCAAGCCTAGCTTTATCCTCCCAGCCTCAGCTTTCTGTTTCTTCATCTCAAATGGAAAAGCTTTAACAGCTTCAAAACACTGCACATACTTTACCATGTTTGCCTAGTAGAAGGAGATGAGATCAAATGACTCCATACGGGGGACGACAGCGGTTCATTGGCCCCAGACCACACAAATCTCCACATCTGTCCTTCCTTAACATCTAGAAATGAAACCAGAGCATCTGTGTGCCAGGCAGAGGGTTTCATCTGACATTCCTGCAGAATAATCAAAGTAACACGCACCCATTTGCAGGGTCCTGACTGATCCCCAAGGCTCATTTGGGATGAGTATAGGTAGCGGCTTGATTGGAGCAGCCATAGCAGGGTATCCCACGTAGGTTTTACGGTCTGGTTTGTCGTGAGTCCAATTGCCTTGATGTCATGCAACCCTGTAAGTTAACAGCCGGCTGCTTCTGGCATCCTGCAGGATGGAGACTGCTGTTTGGGGGGATGGGATGAGGGGGGGGACTTGTCATGGTTTGCTCAGAAATGTTTTATTCAGGCTGTTTATCCTCAAAAGAGCATTTTCCTTTTAGATTAAAGTATCTGGATTCTGTTTATTCTAAACACAGGAGACAGGACTCAGGCATTTCCTCTTTTAGGAAGTATGGCTGAGCATATTTCCTACAAAATTTATAAAGAATTGAAGTAAGGACTTCTATGGCTGCTGAAGACTTCCAACTCATCTTCACTAAATGCAATGAAGGAGCCACAGCTCTGTCACAGCACAGTTGCAACATATGAAATGCAAATGAAAACAGACAGCAGCTACAAGCCCTTTGAAAAGACAGACCAACTAAAACATAATCAAACTATCTATCAATACTCTGCACTATTTTGTCTGAACACCATAAACCACATCACATAACAGACAAGGCATTTCCCTTTATGCAGATGGGGAAACCAAAGCCCCAAAAGAACTCGTAAAGCCACCTGCTGGGATTGTAGCTGAGATGACAGGCAAATTAATGAACATATTTCAACATTATCACTGAAAAGTTCTCATCCCAATTGACTGCAGAGTCACCACTACAGCTGGAAGCAGAGCTACAGATTCCTGCCTCCTCATTTCTTCTATTTAGCGACAACACTCTCTCAAAATAAAGATAGTACCCAGTTTTTTATGCCATTTTTCATGCATTAGACACAGTACTTTATATGGGAAGTCTATCTCCACCTTAAGCACAAGGAAAGTGCCTTGCTCAGTCTTGCAGGAGACAGGAAATCTGGATAATGAACAGAGCTCCTCTACCCATAAGGCCAACCCGTCTCAGCTTCCATAGCATACCTCAGGACTGATGCAAGTCTCATGTTTAATCTCTCAAAACTGCCTAAGACGTTTTCCCTGGCATCTACCCTCAACATTCATATATTATGCACTACTTTCTTCTGGATTCAAAGTAGTCACAGAGAATATATGAACGGTGACTTCTATTTAAGATGTCTGCAGAAATAACATCTATCTGCTACATCAAGTCTTTCCCATCTGCACAGCCTGAACATAACTGATGGTGTGTGTTTATAAAGTGTGCATAATCATTACCTGCTCAATTACTGTTGTTATAATGCATGGTTTAGCAATAAGTGCTGCCAATTGCAGGGCTCCACCAGCTCCCTGTATTAGGGGGATTCTTCATGTTTTGTTTCTAATCCTGCATCACAATCAAGCCCAAATTTTATGCATGTTGATTCAGGATATTTTTCCTTTCCTTTACATTATCAGTCTGCTTGCCACATCCTTGCTGAAGGGGATTCCTCACTTTAAGTCCTTCTCTTGGTAGGGCAGGCTGGCCTCTTTTGGTTGAGGATTATAGGCTCTGACAGTGCTGAGACAGAAAAATACAGCCCTAGACTGATTTAAAGCAATGAGCAGGGCTGTTCCCTTAAGATCAGTTATATGCAGCTACCTACCATTTCCTCCTCCTGTAACTCAGACCCACTCTGTACCTGGCCTTATCCACTGTCAGCAAATCACAGATCCAATGACGATCTCCACTCCTTCATGCACTGTATTTAAAAGTGAATTAGGAATTTTAAATACTAACAATGAGACCACATTGCTGCTTCTCCTTCATGGAAACCAAAGCATTTTACAGAGTCATGACAGAAATGACAGCTGGGGCAGGGACACTAAGGCATAAAGGAACAAAGAGACTTGGGCATACTCACAAACTAACAATGTCACAAACCTGGCAATTAGATCATATTGCCAGGCAGATCCATACTGAAAGAGTACTAGAGGACTTTTCAAAAAGAGCTTTTCCAATACGGAGCTAATCCAAAGAGAACCATCAGGAAAAAAGCCATTTTATTTCTTCCATTCTGCTCAGAGCAGAGCATCATAAGAGAAGCATTTAAATCAAGGATGGAGAGCCAGTGCCAATTTTTTCTTGAATCATCTCCACCCAGGAAAGAGGAAATTCCTCCCCTCCCAAGGACTAAAGACATTGCTGGGTCAGTCACTACATCAGGTACTTCCAATGCAGTGATGTTCTGCCCCACTGTCAGAAGCTGGAGATTTACAGCAAATGCTCCAGATTCCATCAAAGGCTTACAAAGCCCCAAACCACAAGAGAAGATTTGCATCTAGAGTTAAAAGAGCTTCAACATAGCCCAGGAATGCCTCACTGGAATGAGGGAAACCTGCAGCTCTTTTTTGAAATTGCTCTTTCTTGGCATCAGATAGGGTTGGACGCACATGGCTGCAGAATAGGAAGCACTGAGAAGGCCAAGCAAAGTCCACTGCACGTGGTTTTGCTCCACACAGCATAGGAGAGGCTGAAAGTCTGCTCTGTGTGTAGGAGAACAGCCAGGTATGGCACAGAAAGGGGCAAGGTTATTACACATCTGCCAATGACAAGCAGTAGAAGTACTTGCATTCGAAGGATTCTCCACATGGAAGACCTCAAAATAGTGGACTTGGCTCTGCCCAGCACATCTCCATCAACTTACAGTTTTAAAGTACGTGGAAAATTCCCAATGTAATTGTTCCAGCAGTAAAAAAAAAAAAAAAAAAAAAAAAAAATAAAGTGCTGTGACTTAACTGTTCGTTTAATGTATTTCAGAGCTGAGATAGGGTATGCTGTACACTAACATTATATTCTTTAAAACAAAGCATGAGCTTTATCAGTACATTAGTTTCTGAAGACAAAGAACATGTTTCCTATTCAGTTAGAGCCAATAAAAGGTCCAGGTCTTCAGTAGCCCTCATTAACACTGATGGGGAGAAAAAAGGAGTACCAATATTGCCTGGTTAATTTAAGAATCCTTTCACATGCATGAAAAATCAACTCCTCTCCCCAGCTTTTCACCTAGAGATGTTTTAAGATAAAGGGAGGTGCAAAGAAAGAAAGAATATGAACTTAAGCAACATTTTCATTCTTTTTAGAAAGCTAGCATGAGTTTTGGAAACTAAGAAATCCCAAGTAAGAATACACTTGAAGAACTGTCTTTATTATTTCCTATATTTGAACTTCTCTAAAAGAAAGCACTAATTAAGCTAAGTGGAGATTTTTGAAAATGCCCAGGTACCATGCTTTCAGAACAGCTTCCAAAGGGCCTGCATTATGGCCTGGCAACTAAAGCTTTAAATTAGTTCTGAGCACTTGCCAGGCACGTGTGGTTCCTGGCACCCTTCAGGTGTGACAAGCCTGCTCTGTGCTACAGTAAGTCACTTTTGTTAGCTGGGCCAGCATTAAATAAAAAGCATAAAGAGCTTAGGTAGTGAGAAAAACAAACAAACAAACAAACAAACATACAAACAAACCAGAAATGATCAATTTAGTAAAATACATAACTTTGGTGACAAACTGATGGGATATTTTACCTCTTGGGGTCTTCAAATCAAGCCTGGCTGTCTTTCTGGAAGAGATTTTACTCAAGTCCTTAAAATGAAGGCAAAGATAAATATGAAGTTCTTCACCCTCCAATATACTTGAACAATTTTCGTTGCTGCTCTCAATTTCTTTCCAACTGTCAGTGTGTGTAAATCAGGATCTCAAAGCTTTCACAGATATGCCTAAGAGACAGATTTTAGGTATGTTCTTCTGTAGCTTTAATGTGCTCAGATACAGAAGTGGTGAGCAGTCTGTGCACCCTAACTACACCATGGGGCTGGTCAGTAGTTAGGACCTTTAGCAAAATATAAACATGCTCGCAGAAGCTGCTTTGTGATCTGGTGGAACAAAGTCAGTTTACAGAAACCCCTAGGCAAGTACCCCTGGCACCACATCTAACGTGTTCATCAGATACTATCCGAGCATCTTAGCTTCCCAGCTTTCCTGTCTTCTCATCTCATGAATTTATACTCCAGAACTACCTTGCCTGGGTTTCACATGAGCAGATGCAAACCTGGTGCCTGGCTTTATACAGCAAGCAGGAAGAAAACTAGGTTTAAGACATTCTGGCTTGCTACGCAAGCTTTGAGTCTGCAGTGTTGTAGCAACAATGCAAACAGGCAAGGAAATGGTCCCCGCTACAGAGCACTTACATCCAAGAAAATATCCTGAATATTTGCATCTGGTACAATAAAGCCCCGTTTGCTCTGTTCACAGCCTGGTTTTGGCTTTCCTTTCTTCTGGTGCTTTCACAGAAGAGATGACACAAGGTAAGGAAAGATGCTTGCTGACAACTTGAAAAGAGAAACACCACAGCCTCCGCTGCATTCAATGCTTGTTTCTAATGAGTGCATACTCATTGCTATCCCACAATGGAAACAACATGCCCAAGGCATTACTAAATAGAAAAAAGATGGGAGCTCAATTAGAGGAAAAAGAGTATTGTGCAATGCAGGATCATTAACTCCAGAGCTGTGGAGCTCAGTTTTGAACATCCCTTGTACCAGGTCACACTGGGGCTGAATTAACTAACAGCTGCAGAATCGTGTCCCCTCCGTACTGCAGGGGAAGCCTTGGGCTAAATGGAAGGAGCTCTGACAAAGCTCTGACATGCCAGATATGCTGGGATGCATTTGCCACAGAGTGGCACTGATGGGAAGGCTCCAGAACTGCAACATCATCTTCAGCCATTAAACTAGAACCTGGCACATCTTAACAGGCTATCACTTTGGCCTTTTATAGCACCATTTTCAGCGAGTTCAAAGCACTTGCAGCTCATCAGGGAAGGTTTGCTTCATTTGTGAGTGCTCTTATATTTATCAGCAACAGAAGCTGTGGTACACAGCAGTTGAAGCAAACATTTTCAAATGCACCCCCAAAATTGGAATGATTAAAGGACACCCAACATTGCACATAGCTGGTGTGACCACATCAGGCTCATGGGTCCTTGGGCTTGCATCTTCAGCAGTACTGGCTGACCCTTTATAGCAAAGTTCACCACTTGAAACAGAGACAGTGAAAACTAACAAGCACTTAAAAATGGAACGTGAAATTACTTAAATCACAGTCACTGGCAAAACCAACAAGGGAATCTAGACATCCTGAATGCTGTTTTGATCAGACACCACTCAATTACTTAAAGCCCCTCTTTAGAAAAGAAATAAGAAAATAAAGCATTAGTCAACACAAAAGCTATTCTTTGTCTTGTTAAAATCCCCACTGTCTCCAAGCAAGAGCTTGAAACAATGGAAATGGAGAGGTTTTACCCACAGTACAGACCACATCAGAGCAGGACAAAGCTGTGCTGTGGAAACATCGATCCAGACTGGATGGATTCAATAAAACAGCTCCTTATGCGAAGTGCTGAGACAGGATTAGCGGCAATGACACCTCTGTCAAGTCTGTGATGGGAGCCTATGAGACAGACCTACTCCAGACATGGGAGCAAAATGCCACAAAACCTTCAGAGCTGATGCAAGACTTCAGAGGCCTTGGAACAATAATGCCAAATCCCTTATCTAGAATTGGGTTTCTGAACTTTGCTTACAAAAAAAGATGCTCTACTTGGTGCTCAGCTGGCTAATACCTTTTTTTATTTGTTTATTTTCTGATGCAGCACCATCAGTTCTAGAAAAAAAGACATTAAAATGTTACCTCACAGGAAAGCATAAGAAACCAGCACAAGCAGCTGTCGATGGCACCCAAGCCCACAGACTAAACCAAGCCAAGAAACGCTACCACTGCTCAAGGAACAGCAACAGGGGTTATGGCAGTAACAAGCCAACATCAGAGCTTGGTTTTGCCAGATCACTGGTACATATTCCTGCTCCTACTTCAGAAGCAGAGGGGCTCAGACCCTCAGTTGCCACAAGGAAGCTGAGAATTCCTCTGCTGCTGTTCTGAAGCCTGCTCAGGCCCAGGATTCCACTTAGCTCACCTGTAAATTCAGCCAGGATTCTAAATAACTGTCTAAGATGTCAGACCTGGTCTGCTACTCATCTACCGGAGCAACAAAACAGCCTTCCTTCCCAGTGTTTGCTGAGTCCTGATTTTAGCTGGGGCCTTTAAAAGCTTCCACAAAGTAAATAAAGCAAGCACTTGCTAATAACCCTTCACTCAGCAGCCCCACTTCACTCAGAGCCTAGCGCAATCCAATGAAGGAAATGAAATGCTTCACTACGTGTGATTGAAAGCTGTGACACCATTTTAAGACTGTTTTTAACTTGAGCAGCCTGAAGTAATCTACCGAAGACATCTGTATATGAGCTGTGCTCTGGCTTCCATTGGCTTTCTGATCAGCAGGGATGGCTGCCTCCTTTACTGACCACACAGCTAAAAGCCACAAAATATTTAACATTTCTATTTCCCTGCTTCTGGGATGTGGCTGGGGTCAGTCTATCTGACATTGCCAGTAGAAAAAACAGTCAACTTCTGCCTCAAGGCACAAGCCCTAAGGAATTCTGTTTCCTCATCAGTCATTCCGCCACCACCCTCCAGCCTTCCAGTCCCAGTGGGCTTTTTGAAGGGCATAATAGCTCTTAGCTGCTGTTCTACCACTGGATAAAGCCCTGCAGCAAACCCTTCAGAGTTACCTGAAAGTCAGTTGAACCACTTCAGCAGACTCCTTACCCATTTTGAGCAAAAAAGTTTGTTTTCCATGAGAAATATTCATAGTTTCTTACAAGAGCCACAGAGCGTTTGCGTTTAACAGATATTTGCTGAAGCTGCATGTCACCGCACTGAAACGAACTCCAGTGCCAGTAAATGCCTGAGCAAAATGAAGCAATTTCCTTAATATTACCCAACAAGGCAGGATCCACAGCAGGATTCCCAGCACCCCACCAGACACTGGTCTTGAGTCTCGCTTCATCAGATTTGCTCTGGAATTACCCTACCAAAACAGATTTCCAAATCTGTCTCTGTACCTTTTTTTTCCTGCAGAGGTTTGATAAATGGTTCTTTGTTCAGAAAGAAGCCCTGGTGGTGGAGAATGTGGCTTTTTCCTCTTGTCCCTGGAATTGTGATTGGAAATAATTGGAAGTGTCACTGGAAGTAATCAGAAGTGACAGTCCCTGGGCTATAAGGCTTTTGCTTCAAGTCTAACGATCCCCCCCGCAAAACAAAACCTAAATTTAAACAATGAAGTCACAAAGTGATTTGCCTTCAAGGTTGAAAACCCTGCATTTTTTTTTTTTAAATGGAAAAAGTGCCTGACTGTTTTAGTTCAATATTCAGGGCTTGCTGTGTTGTACAAAAGATTCCCCCTGCACACAAACACCCCACCATTTCCTGGTACTCTGCAGCCCTACCCCACAGATAAAGGCTTACATCTATATTAAACATCTCCATGGCTTTTAAAATTTTATCAAGGCTTTAAAAAGCAAAAAAAAAAAAAAAAAAAAAATTAGCCTAAGCAGTCTGAGCTATGAGACTCAGCCAACATGCATCTCATAAATATTCCGAGTACTGGAAAACCACCTCATTCTGATGATTTTGCTGAGGCACATAGGGGGAAGGGAACATAGCCACTTGATTTTTCATACACCAGTTCCAATGAGGCCTCTCACCAGCCCCGTTCACGCTGAATACCATCCAGGCACATAAGGAAAGACCTACCTGCTCAAAACCCTTAGAGCCTCAATAGCCAAAGGAAGTGAAAGTCAAGCTGGTAGAAAAACAGTGGGATGCAATCCAATACAACTCACCATGAAATAAAACTGCATCCAGATTCCTAGTCCTTACTTTAATCCCCCCCCCCAATGCTTCCCCAGCCATTGCTAATGCTAGTTTCCTAGCTGTGCTTTTCTTTCACCTTCAGACACTCCAGCAAGCACACTACTCAGAGGCATGTCCGCAGACACTGCAGTTTTCACAGTTACTATGCCACTGCTCCTATTTGCAGAATTTTAAGGAACATCTATTCTGAATGAGTGCTGTTGGGCATATGCTTTAAGACAGATTTTAAAATGTTCCCTTTTTCAAAAGCCACAGCGAAGGACGAGGGGACTCCCAGATACTTGGAGCATAGCTGGCTTCCAGGTTCTGCTTTACAGAGCAGCTCAACACAAAAAGAAACAAAACAAAACACAACAAAACACGTTTATGCTAGATAGCAAGACTCAATTTTCTACTCTCCCATGTGGAAAACAAAGACATTCAGGGCCTAAACACCTGCAGCCCGCAATTTCTTTTGCAAGGACTCCTCTGGTAACAGCCATTCACATCATGAGTGGAGTTTCTCAGCACACCAGTGCTCTAAAACCCATTATCCCATTTTTTTTCTAATCAAGTATATTACTAAGTAGGAATAAGTCAAACCTTCCCATCCCTCAGAAGTCATCCCTTCAGATGACAGCTCAAGACACTCAGCTTGATAAATCATGGCTGATGGATTCAGCTGTTTGCCACTGATCACTTCTCCCATGTTTTAGGGCATACTAAAAAGGGAAATGACTGAGTCAGAGCTGCAAGGGTTCAAAACATGCAGCAGTACAGCTAAGTTGTCACGAGGCAGAATGCACCCACCTGAGCCTTTGTTTCCTCCTCTGCTAGCCAGGCTTCCTATATTCTCTACCCAGTATCACCCAGTTGGACTAAATTAGCTACCCAGAGCTTTATATGTTTATGGCACTTGTCACAAAGGATGCTGCAGAAGAAGTGCTGTATTATGGCAGACCATACGCAGTCTAGTCATTGCCAACAGTTGCCTCTAACTATGCACACTCCATTTCAGAAAGACTGCTCCCAGGAGAGCTGCCTTCCTTCTACAAATGTGTATTCTAAGCACAACAAAAATTTCACTGACCTTTTCCTACCATAGGCAATTAAACTGCAGGCAGTAAGCTGAGCTTTGGCCTTTCCACCTAGTTAGTTGGGAACAAGTCACACTAAGGCTTCATACTCATTTTGCAGCCTCTAAAACGTGGATGTCAGCTACATGGGAGAAGAGCCAGGCTGAAAATACCCTCTGTAATGTATATTGATTCTTGCAGGACAGCAGCTCTGACATCATGAATCTGTGTCTGGCCCATTAGGAGAAATGCTGAGTTAGCACAATTGCCTCCCCCTTTTTTTAAGCTGTCAAACACTTCACTAGAGAAGATTAAGCAACAGGTGAAGGCAAGACTTGTCATGATTTTTTTCCTCATCATTCACCAGCTTCAGCACATTTCACAATTGCTCAGTCCTCATCATAACTTGTTGCAAGAAGAAAAAACTGGTTGCAAAGACCAGGTAGATTTCCCTTAGGTTAATCCCTTCTCCACTTCACACGGAAAAGCTGAGACACCAGAAAAAGGTGTTTGAGAAAACCTAGCAGAGGTGCTGTGCTGAGGCAGGACAGGACCAATCCTCCTTACAGGCTGTGGTAGCAGAGCTCTGCTTCCTTGCCATTCCTCTCAGCCATATTGAAGTAGTAGATCAAAGGAAGAGGAGAGTAACAAAAAATAGAAATATTGCATCCTCCTTTCTCCCGTTGACTTCACTTTCCATCACTTGGCACATTTTCCATTGCTGTGCACCCTGCTCTCACTATTTCTGCATCTACTACTACCCTGTCCTTTGAGGATCTATTCACAGACCTCAATGACCTGAGTTCACCCTTGGCTTTTTGCTGGGCTGCTTCTGTAAACTAACCATTTCTAAAAACAGATGAAGAGCTCGGGGAAAAGAGACCTAGTCATCTTCCAGACAGGGCACCACCAACTTCCCACTGCACCCAAAGTAGCCTCTGTTTTGTAACACACGACTGCAAGCAAGACATGCACAATATTGTGTGCACAAGAGCCAAGCTTCTTCTGCACATGCATAAAGCCCATTGCAGATCTGCACTGCGTGCAACATACACGAGCAATGCTCCTGCCTTGGCTAACCGAGAGGAGTAGTTTAGCTGGAAACCTAAAGTACAGTTTGACTAAAGCTGTGGGAACCGTTTCTGGAGAGAAGAGGCACAGCAAGCAGCTTGCAACCCCCCTCTTTGCTGGTACCACTCAGTCGTTACGTGCAAGTGTGCTTGCCACACGAGGCAGAAGGCAGATTTTTGCCAATAAACACACTTTGTCAGAGTGACTGTTTACATTGCTTTTCAGGCAGTTCCTACAAACCCAAACAAGTCGCAGACTGTAAACCTGCTCAGTTCCCTATAAAGCCCTGTATTTGCCTTGAGGAAGACAGGGGCATTTGTTGTGATCCAGAGGATAAACATCGGGATATCTCTGAGCCCGTTGTGCAATGACAAGCATTTCTGGGAAGCTCGTTCTGCTGTTACACAAAATGTCCTTCTGAAGTGGGCCAGAGTACCCCACAGAAACAGACCACTAATTCTGCGGAGAGGAGACAAGGCCCAGTGTAGGCACAGTGGCAAAACACCAGTTGTTTCGCATGGGAAATTCAGAAAAGTTTCCTCCCCACACGCATGCTGTTTCTCATGATTAAAAATGAATCCATCTTCAGTATTCCAACTCAGCTTTGGCACAGTGCTATTCCCACTCTGGAAGGTTACCTTTTTCTTCTCCTTTTCCTTCTTATGGTTAAACCAAAGGAAACAAAGGATAAAAATAACCCCCAAACCAAAACCAAGCATTTTAAACATTATGTATCTGAATTATTTCATGTAAAACAAAGCAGTACTAGAGAAAAATAGGCCACTTTTATGAAGTGCCCTGACAGAAAATATTTGATGCAAACCAGCCCTGGCTTTAAAAGAATTTTAGTGTCTCACAAGAAGTGTTAACCCTGATATCCTGCCAGATAGCAACTCACTCAATTATGTCTTGCTTCTTTGAATTCCCCCTGGAGCACCAAATGGGCACACTGCTTCTTTGCTCTTTCCCTATGTTTTCTTAGAGCAGTGTTGTACTAAAGAGCTCTCAACCCCCTCCTAGAAGTAAATTCACACCACCAACAGTTCTTGCATACATCTGGTGTTTTGTTGACTGCTTCTAGAGTTCCCTCCTGAAGAAAAATCTATTATGTTAATTATCAATTATTTGAAGTTGTCTTTGGGAGAACAGCCTCCTTTTGAGCTAAATAAACCAAGAATAATTACCTGCATTCTTTCATAATCCAATGAAGGAAAAGATGAAATTCACATGGCAAAATCCTGTACAGAGCCCCTGTTCACAGCTACGCATTTTCTTTCTCTTTTTGTACTTCAGCCCTGAGCCAAGGATTTTTGTTAAGTGCTGAAAAAAATATGGGGCAAAATCCTTGCCCCACCAAGCTTCTAACCTAAGAACACCATGAAGCAAATAAAAACTACAGAAAAAGATGTGAGAAAACCAGGAGATAGTAAGTATGTTCTATATTGGTAGCCTCAGAAAATTGGGAAATACCCAGAGAAGCAGCAGAAATAAGATGAGTTTAATTTTTGCTTGCTTAAAACAGCCTCCCTTGCTTTTTACTGCTTCTGCCTGGAACCATTCTATCACAACGAAAGCTTCCCAGTAACCTCACTGGGAGGAGTGGTGTTTTTTCTAACAGCACAGCAGCTCTTGGCTATGCTGCAGTGTAGTGTTGCAAGGCTTTAGGAAGGGCCTTGAGGAAGTGTGACAAGGCACCGTGCAGGTTGTCCATGCTCTTACAGCAGGAGAAAACACTAGTCTCAGAAGTCAGTCAGTATACAAGCACAGCCCCAGGCTGACCTGCCACTACCAAATGCTGCAGAGCAGCTTCCATTTCATCAAGGATTTTCAAGCTGGGATTCTGGTGGATACCTAGGCAAGCACATGCTGTCAGACCCAATCGCTCATGCCAACAAGCACCACAGGGAATTGCACCATAACCTTTCCCAGCACAGTGAGACAATCAGGTCTTGGTGTTCAGTGCAGCAACTGCGTTCCCCTGGGACAGCACTGTAAGAGAGCCATTGACCTCAGCTTAGAGAGCAGAGCTCAGCTACATCCACACAGAAGGTACTTTTGCCATTACAGCTGCATCCACTTCAGCAGAATCATTTCTGCACAATACACCAGTTTTTATACACTGAGCACATCAAACTACCAAAAGCCAGACTAAATATGCAAGTCCAAGCCACCAGGTACACCTGCATCCATCAGCCTCGGTACAGTACATCTGTTTCCCTATATCACATATCGCTGTACCCTACTCTTGCCTTTTCCCAAGGACACCATATGCAAAGGTAGTTAAGACTTGGCTCTCAAAGCATCTGTGCTTCATCTAGGAGGGCAGACTTCTTTACATCCTGCTGGCCAGTCAGATTTAAAGAAACCACAAAGACATCTTTGCAGTTACTGAGGCTGACGCTAACTGCAAAGGTATGAAAGCAGACTTGGCCATTCCTCTGTGCAAAAAGAATTCCTGTGGGCAAGCAGCTGCCCACTTCTCACAAAGCAAGAGCTGAGCAATTAGGGCACTGAGATGAGCAGCCCCTAATGCTGTAAGGCAAAGGTTCAGTGTCAGTAGCGGGGCACCAGAAAGCTGGTTGGCTGCGTTGGTTTGGCATGTCTATTCCTTTGGATCTTGAAACCACCGGCTTCTGAAGGGCAAAGCACATACACTAGCCAACAAGTTAATAAAATAAAATAAAATGTAATACCAGAGTCAAAGCAGGCATACAAATATTACACACAAATATTTGATTACAAGAAAATGAAATTTCCTTTTACTTTAGTAGAAGGTTCATTAAAAAGATTCAAAATTGACTTGAACTAGGAGATGGGAAAAGGTAAAGGAGATTTCCAGCATCTGAAAATTTAAATCAATTAAGCAAAATATATGAAAGAATATTTACTAATTATTTTTACTGGCTGAGAAATAAACACTCCATAGTGAAGAACCAGGAATTTCCCTTGGAAACTTCCATTTTCATTTTTATAGTTTGTTATATATGAAGCTCAAAACAAGATTTTGACCAGCCATGGACCAAGATGAGAATCAGACATCACAAGTACGTGTAGGTAAAAATTGGCATGCATCACCATCCTCTCCACACTCCTTCCTGTTTCATTCACATAGCCTTTGCTACAGAAGCATGGTCTTGCTCTTGGCCACGTTTAGGAAAGTCTTGTCATGTTTTAACAGCCTCCTTTAGTAATTGGCTCCTGTTTGCTGCCTCCTCACACAGCTATTCACTTGCCTCAGAGGTAAAGAGTGCAAAAGACAAGGACTGTATACACGTACCATTAAAAATAATCAAAACCCAGCAGAGGCAACCTTCAAGGTTTACGTGGCTTCTCTAAACACTTCTTCCCACACTACTCCCTCATTTTAACAGTGAGCAAAAGCAAGCCACCACTGGCACTTCTACACTCTTCTACTACAAAGGAGCAATTACACTTTCTCAAGCAAGCAAATCAGACTGCCCAATCTCCTTTCTCTCCAGCATGAGCCATGAACAGGGGCCACAATGACTCCTCTTCCCCAGAACATGCTTCTAATGCTGATAAGCGAAGCTCGACTAGGAGCAGAAAAATCAAGCTGTTGACAAGACAGGTACAGCATGAGCAAGTCCAGGGGCAGGTCAATGACAAGGAGAAAATACATTCTTGGTTGTGCTGTGAGCTCTAGGAAGCCACTTATCCTCCCCTTGCCACAGCTGGGACAACTCCCACAGAGGCTGAGGAACTCAGTTCATGGGTAAGCGCATAAACTCTTCAGAGCAGGGATTGTCATTTCTTTTGGGCTTATGCATTACAAGCATTACAGAGATCCCTTGATTCCGAAGAAATGGGAGTGATTAAAGCCCATTATGCTCCACAGATAAAACTAGTGCTAGTCACCCAAAGGATAGTTGTCTTGTCATTACGACCAAAAGCACTTTTTCTGTGGCAACAGCTTATCCCTTTTGTTCTAAGGCTTCATCCTGGGGCCTCTGTGAGAAGATACAGCCTCCAAAGAGGGTTGGTGGATCAAAGACTGCAGCTATCATTCATCCTCCTTAATGAGGTAAGCAACCTTGCCTTCCGTTTCCTAATTTTTAGAGCCACTTACTAGCCATTTCTGCACAGCAGACTCAGTCTGTAGACCTCTAACAGAAGCCCAGGTGTTCATCCAGTTCTTGGTGCCTCATCTCAGTCTTCTTTAAGCACCACCACAGGCAGACAAATTGCCAAGGTAAATACGCAAATGTGTGTGGGGGGACAAACTGCTGCCTGCATTCCCCTATGGATTCTTCATGTTCAAGTTCCCTCTTTCTTTGCTAACAACAATTTCCAGAGCAAAAACTTTTTCCATAATATATTCAGCAGCTCTACAGATGCTGCCTTTCTTTTGGACATCTAGAAAGCTGGCTAGTCCCTGTCCCACACCTGTGAGACTAGAACAGGTCTGTGTTGTACAGCATTAGTTTTTTAGGATCCTATCTAAAACCCATTTTAACTGTGTCCACCCACATCAGTCCCTCACCATATGGGGCACCGCTCTTCCATGGGAATCAAAGACCTAACCCCTTCCACACCTGTACCCAGGTTTCTGGGGGACAGAAGGACCCAGGAATCACAGCCCTTGTTCAGCCACAACAGATCTCAGAGCTGCCTGCTTGTCAGCACTATCTTGCGAGCAGAATGGAGACAGAAGCTCACTCATCACATTACAGTGCCTCTGGAGATACAGATACCCTGGCTGCTTCTGAGTCACTCTTGTAGGCAAGCCCCCCTGAAAGACCTCAGGGCTGCAAACCCTTTCTCCATAGGCTATAGATTTAACAAACCTCTCTTTTCAGCCCTTCACTCCCCTCTTCATTTACTGTTTCCTCTCCTGTTTTCTTCTCCTTCACTCCTTCAACAGGAAATCTCTACCTATTTTCTTTTTTTCAGCAGCCCTTTTCCCTCCGTTTCATGCTGTCTCTTTTGTTTTTCCCCCCTTTCTCCCTTCTCCCATCTTTTTCCCCCTGAACTCCTCCCTCTTGCACTTCAACACATCTGTTTTTAATCTGAGGCATCAATTGGAAACAATAACCCCTTTTCATTTTAAAAATCAGAATGTTAAAGGCTCGAGCAAAGCAAAACAGTTTAACAAATTTGACACTATGCTTGGAACAAAGACATTTTGTTCACTTTGTTTTGCTGAAGAGGTTCAAGCCCCTTACTAGTACATTGTCTAAAAGCACTGCCCTTTTTAAACAAAAACATACATTCCTAAAGGAGTCTGTTTGACCACCACTTCTAAAAAACGATTCTGGATATTAAAAGGTCTCTGGCCATCAACCTGCTAATAACCAAAGCAGTGAGAAAAGCACCAAACGACACTGAAATTGGAGTTTTCCGTAAAAGTTTTTTCTTTGCAAACCCGTTTAGCTCATCAGAAATGAATTTCAGTCGCGCAGAGAGGGCGCATGGAAGTTACATTAAACACCGAATACCAAAAATCCAACCTACCTAAAAAGAGGATGGAAAGTGCAGACATTCCGTCTCCAGGCAAGAGGGGGACTTTTCCTCCCTTTTTCTTCCTTTCTCCCAGGAACAGCAGGCAGACCTGCACAGGATTCAAAGGAACGCCTCTGGAATGCACCGAGTGTAATTGCATCCATGTGCCAGAGAAATAACCAACTTCACTCTTTCTTCCCTTCTGCTATTCATCTCCTTGTCCATATTCCATCCAGATTCAGCAAGAGCTTTTAGATCCGTGGCTGGTAATTCAGGCCCTTGAGTTTCTGGTCGAGGAGAGAGGCAGTGCAGCAAGGAGTTCACATCTCCAGCAGCATAGAACAATTTTGCATGTCTGAAAAGAAAAGGAGAGAAGCAGGGGAAAACACTGTGCTCAATGTTCACCACATGGCTGCCTCCCAGAAGAGCCCCTCCCTACCATCAGCTGGGATTAATAGTGAAGACCAGTCATGTGGGTGAGGTAAAGCTAACTTCTAGCAATAATATATATATTTACCTTTGGGGGAGAAACAAGAGGATTTCTCTAGTGTCAAAACAGTTAAGTTTGGAGGCAGTAAAATCCAGCATGGAAAAAATAATCCGATTCGTCACTCAAGGGCTGGAGACAGACTCTCTCGGAAAAAGCACACATGCTCTGCGGAGTTATAAACACGTATATACATTTTATATACACTATCTTTGTAGATAGTAAGCTATGGAATTAAAGCTTTTAGTCTTACTGGAAGGATTTCTCCTGTCTGGTTTACTATTTTCTCTTTGAATAAATTGGAGTTTCTAGGAAAGAAAAATCCTAGATATTCCTTTAATCACACAATTTTATTGGTTCTTCCCCAACTAGGGAAAGGGCCAAATCAAGCAAATATTGTATACCTACATTTAGTGACCCCTCGGGATACAATTCCTAAGGATATCCTCAAAGGCATTTTAAACCCAAGCAGCCTCCCTTCAGCCTCACACCAGTGCAGTCAGAGTAAGCAAGCTCAAAAAGCTAGCTTAAATATACCATATTTTCTGCCACTGCTGCAGTTCAGACAAAATTCTCACTTTCCATAAGAAGGATCAAATTTAATAGAGTTCACAGATGGCTTTGACCATCTACAGGTCTGAAACAGCCAGAACTGAACTTTTTAAATGCCTCGCTAACATTTCTAAATCGCCCTGCTCACAGTGAGGCCATGGAAGCAGTGTTTGACATGTGCACATATGTACCACTGCTCCGATCTACAGCACTTCACACATACAGGTCGTGCTTACACCTTCACTTCCACATACCCTGGGATACATCTGCTTTTCCAAAAGCAAAGCACTTTCAGCTAGTCCGCTTGGGTATCAACAGAGTAACACAAACACCACAGGGGCTGTAAAACCAACCAAGTGTCTGAGTAAGCATTTGGGTGGCTGTCTTGTGCTGACCTGTGCTGCCACAGCACTGCAAACCCCAGGACCCTAACTAGATGATTTAAACATGCTGAGGTGCATTTATACAAGCAGCAACTCTACATTTTCTAAGCACAGGCACACTCACACAGCAACGCCCAGAATACATAGCTTCTTGCAAATCAAGCTGACACACCTTGTGCAACTTGGGACTGAAGGAAAGCTTTGAAGATAAAAATCCTCTGCTTCAGGAGTGCTTACAAACCTATCTCTAAGATGACAAGCAGGACATATGCAAGGTTGCCAGCCTGGAGCTTGCAAGTTCTGACTTCAGTCCCAGGCTGTATCACTAGCTCCCTGGGCAAGACCATCTACATTTAGTTTCTAAACGGATATCCCTGTAAAATCAGGGATAGCATGCTGCTCTCCCTCTTCAGGAATGAAAAATACAGCATTGTTATTAAGTCCACAGTGAAGGGCACTATGTTTAGAAGCTCTGTGGGCCTTCATTATCTCGTCTCTTCATTACCATACAAGCTTTTCAAGCATTTATTGGAAGATGGGAAGCATTGTCACCCCAAACAAAGCGGGACTTGAGATTCAGGTAGGTACCATTAGAGAGAAATAACATGGATAAGTTTATTTTTCTACACCCAGTTTCATTAAACAGCATTCTTTGACCCTTCCTGCTTCACAGAGAGGAGCAAGGACCCAACTCCTCCTCTCCAAAACAGAGGTTATAGATAACAGTGAGAAAGTGTTTTAGACAGCATTTTTAACTAATACAGGTGAACATAACAGCTCCTACAGAGCATCTTTATCTGCATCATCTGCCATAACATTTAAACTGGATTATTTCAGAGTGTCTCCCACACTCTTGACCAAACAGGCTGCTTGCTTTCAAACAGTTGACTGGCTCTGAGAGAGCATCATCGATTTTCAGTGCAGAACACAAATCAATGGAGAAAAGTGCATTTAATCCTTTCCTCCGGTTTCCAGAAGCCAAGCAACACCGAGCTTGTCTCCCTGCATTACAAGTCTGACAGAAGATGTCCCAGGCTATGCTGTGAATACCCAGCACGCTGCTTTGCTTTAATAGAATCAATGCAGCACGGACCAACACAGAGAGAAGTGGTGACACCCTGCACTTGCTGCCCAGCCTCCACAGAAACACAGAGCTGGGATGTTTGGAATATGCCCACAGAAGGGGAGGAGGATGCTGAGGATCAGAGAGGAGACCACACATGCCAAATCTCCTCTATCTTCTCAGAGGAGCCACTCCACAGCCTGTTCTCTCATTACATTCAGTCCCTTTGGGAAGCAACTCAAGAAAAAAAATACGTTTTGGGGCTCAGTGGGGATTCTCCCTCTGGTGCTCATACCCCTTACAGCAAAGTATCTTGCTTGTCTGTGTAACAGCAGTGACAGGCGAGCAAGGGCTGGTGTAGGTATGTGCAAGGACAACCATACCCCCCTTACACCAGCACAGCCTCTCTCAAGACCTTTGCTGACTGCCTGGAGGTTACATAGTTCTTATCTATAACAGGTTCTTTTTTTCTTAATCCCCAGAAGGGGATAATTCTTCTAGAAGGCTCATGAATGATTTCACCTGTTCCTATACAGTGTTAGCACAGCATGGAAGATATCTATCATATGGTTCTCAGCAGGGAGAACAGGGCAGGAGAGAAACTGCTGTTTATTGTCATAAGCATTAAGGAAAAACACTCAGTAAACAGAACAGTTTCCAGGGTTCCTGCACTGCTCTTAACAGGCCACAGCTTTTAAGTCTGGGGTAGGTCCAGATTAAAATAGCTGTATACAAAACACCTGTAGAAACCCTACAAGTCCCACACCAGCTTTTTCATTATTTTCTCTAGTGACTTCTCAGTTTCAGCCCCTTTCACATTTGCATCAATCCTACCAGGAAAGTACATTCCCTCAAACCTGCACATACCAAGAGCCTGCCCAGCTCTTGCTAGCTCATTCCTGTACTGGTTGAAGGATGTAGACAGGGACCTTTCCTAACTTTTTTTTTTTTTAATCACTGTGTTATTCTTTTCACCTGGTTCCTCCTAACTTCAGGGAAATAACCCCTTAAGGTGCAGCTGCCCCCTTCACTGCAGAGCCATGTGCTGTCTTCCCAGGGTCAAGTGGTGCCGTATGCACCCAGCAGCAGCTCTAACACCCCTATCTCCAAAAGGAAACCAGAAGGAAAGGCATTCTCTTCTGCAGCAACAACAGAAAAAGTCCTGCTTGGACGTTCAGGAAAGTGAAAGGTAAAGAAACCAGCTCTACTACCACTTTTCTACCTCGTACTTCAGGAGTGCTGTTACATAGCAGGAGTGAAGGCTGTCACTACTCAGGCACTCTCTTGTATTGATTCTCTTAGCCTCTTCTCCAAGACTCCCAACATAATCTTCCCACATACAGCTTAAGTGATTTAAACAATTTATTGAGACAGCTAGTGGAAAGACATTGCTCATCCATAAGGATGTCCAGGAAGGCACTTTGAAACTCTAGAGCAAAGCTACGCTGTGTTCAGCTTTTGGCTTTGAAAATTTAAAAGTACAAAAATATACTTCACCAAAGGAAAGGCAAGCCACACAGGCAAGTCAGGCTCCAAGTAGCAAAGCTCAATACAGATAAGAAGAAATACTAGGGCAGAAAATAAAATCATTTGTGTAAGCTTCTTTTCACAATAGTCTGCTGTTAAAAAGGTTGCTTCATACCATGTCAGTACTCAGATATTTCCTTACAAACTACTCGTTTAAGAGTCTCTATCTCTCATGCAGGCTTCAATAATTGATCATAAAAGCACCATTAGTTATTTAATATCGGTGAAAAGTGTCACTTCAACAAGCGTTAGCACTTGCTGTCAGTAAGTGCATCTCTGACTGATAAACAAGCAACCAGAAAGCTTCTTCAACCTCTAGCTATTTTTGAAACATCTCAGGCCACACAATTTATTGCTCCAACATTTACTTATTTATTCTTTTTACATGAACACACACTTATTACTATTTAGGTAGTCTTATCTATGTGAGCCTACAACTAAATTTAATGTTTAGCTGAGCAGAAAAGAAGGGTTTTCATACAGAAAAACACTGATTTAAACTTTATTAGCTTTATATTGATAGCAAGGTGTCCAGCAGCTGAGCACACCGTGAACTACTTATATTACCATCGTTGACTTTGAAGTAACAGATAAAATAGGTCAGAATCAACAAGGTTTCATTGTTATTAACACCAAAAAAATCAAAAATACTCTAATAACAGAGAGCTTCTGCTTTTAAGCCATACACTTACTAAACCTTCCTAGGACAAATAACATCACCTAAACTCTAATATCATAAGAAAACCTAGCTGAACAGAAAAACACCATAGCAAGCAGAAATCCCTCTTTACCATCACAGTTCATTCCCCCCTTCTAAGAAAAATATATACACATATATAAGGAATGCTGGATTTTATTCAGTTTCCTCTGAAACATCTGCCAATGAAACACCATGCCTTAATTTCCCATCAGTGGGATTGAATAATTGGCAAGTAAATTGTATCTACTATCCACTGGTGTAAAGCCTATGAGATGAAAAACGATGGTCAGAACATAGCTTAAAAAAGCAGGAGAGAAGGATATTTGAAGAATTAAGGTTCATTTTACTTTTTAGTGTTTATCTGTTTGTAAGTGCTTTTGTATACTTATGTATTTAGCTTTGATGTGTATTTTAACGTATGTATATTTATGTTGGTAGAAAGTATAAGCAAGCTAGCTAGAAAAAAAAGCATGTGAAAGTAATAGATAATAAAATGAAGAAAGGAGCAGTTGTATATAGTGCAAGGTAATTAAAATGTTATTTCTTTAAATACTTTGTTATATAATATTTAATTTGTTTAGGAAATTCTTTCAATGTAAAGATATATATAATTGTTTTCTTTAAAATAAGAAGTTGGAAGGATTTTATTTTCATTATTGACTTGCCTGAACCAACAAAAATCAAAAATATATGATATATCTTATAATTATGCTATAGGTAATGTGTAAGTAGCTCTTCTATAACCTAGAAAAAGTAAGTAAATAACAGTAAATAAAATACAACGTTCCCTAGGAAACCAGTGAAATCTTTAGTTAAGGCAATGTGAGCCTACTACTAAGTAGTAGGATGTCAGTTTTTAAATTAATATCTATAAGAGGACTCTTTTCTTATGTTATACCTTTAGATTAAATACAATTTCTGTGAGTAGGGGCATGGTTTGAACACACAAAGTCAACTTTGAAATAAACGTAGTATAGGAAAAAATGCTAGAGAAGGATTGAGTGAGACTGATCATGTTGTGTTCTGCCTAAGCCTTTGTTTAGGGAGGCTTACGTAGTTCTTGTTATAACAACTCTACTGTGTGTTAATATTTGAGTTTTGTTAGGGTTTTTTGTGTTGGCGTGCCTTTTCACAGGAGAAGCTGCTGTGTTTGTGACGCTATTAATGGAGGAAGACAGGTATACAGCTCTTTTTTCTCTTCCCAGCAGATAGCTACTGCCCTGGAGTAGGGATAGCAAGTACGTTGCCACGTTGCAGTTGATAGATATCACTAAGCTTTTAAGCTAGCCCTGCCACTGACCTCTGAAGTGATATTCAGCACAGTGCCCCTCCTCCCCCCCACTTTTTTTTTTTTTTCTTGTACCGCTTTTACACAGCACAGTAGCTATGCAACTCCTACCAATCTCAGATTCACCTGGAGCCTTTGGATGTTGTAGAATGTAAAACAGAAATCTGTTTGCTAAGTACTATCACAGTATGGAATATGGTGGTAATTCTGGGTTTAAGTTCTTTTAGGAATAGATAAAACTATGTAAATCCAAAATTTGCTCAGATGCTTAGAAGCAAAACAAAGCAATAATGTTTACTGTAATTGAACAGGTAAAAAGCCAATACTGTAAAACAGTTTTTTTTTTTTTTTAATTGACTTTCAATCATGGTCCTGTAGCACTCATAAATAGACTTCCAGAGTTTCCTGCATCTATTTTCTACATTCCAGAGTATTTTATTCCCCAAGCGGATTGGAAATAAGGTTTATCATAAGCACCATTTGGACTCTAGGAATTTTCTTCTTCAAAGGTCTCCATAAAGAATAGCAAAGATTAAGCCTGACTTGCAGAAATATTAAGGAGTTTTTCTTACTCAAGGAACAAATGTTTAAGGCTTCTTAAAATGGAAATGTTGAAAGTGAGCTTTCTTTTAACACTTTGAATATGAATATCAGTACTGCTTTTTAATAATCGTATGCTCTAGAATAGCAAGATACTCTAATGTACTCTACTGCTTCTGAATTGCTTTCAGGTAACTTTTGTCCATGTACTTCAGCCCTTTTAAACTCTCTTTTGTTAATAAGCAACTAGACTGAAGCTTACATTCTTGACTGCTTCCATCGTATGTTGTAGCTTGTATGACACAGTATTGCTGTCTGCCTGCATAAAAGCAGGTCTTCTGTTTATCTTGGTTAGCAGAATGTTGACAGCTTGGGTTAGAAAGGAAGGTTTTCCTCTCAGTAGTAGAAGAGATTAGTTAGAAGTGCTGACTTGAGAAAGAAATATCTTTTGAAAAAAAAGTGTGTGTGGGGAGAACGCTTTGTCAATTTTCCTTTATATGTGTTTATGAATGCTTGACAGTGAACTTCAAGTGGCTGAATACAGTTGACAGGGCAATCTAGGAATAGCCATGCTGAGACAAACTGCTAGTCCCAAACCACAGTCTGCTTTTCTTGTACTTCACCTTTGGTGAAGGGGAGAGGGGGAGCAGCAAGTTGTTTCAGCGTAGAAATTGGCACTTTATTTCTACCTCCATGCTATCTGTGCTTCTGCTCCATTACAACTGCCACCAGTTTGTTAGCAGCAGAGAGTCCCATGCAAGTGTTTAACAATTGGGTAAGATCTTTTGTGACCCAAAGGAAAAGGGAAGATTTGTACCAAACCAGAGAAGGAAATGAAGCAGCTTATCTTAGAAATTTCTCTCGACTATTAATCTTGTCATTAGGGATCATGACATGTGTAAAATTGGAATTTTTGGCTACTGTTAAATACCTAACCCAGTTGCTAAAAATTTGTGACATCATGCAGCGGCTGTTTTCAGGACCACAGGAAATAAATCTGAAAACTTAACCCAACTGCTTAGTGGGTGCACTAACCCCACATATGGTTACAATGGCCTGTCACAGCAGGGGTAAAAAGGCTGAAATTAAAATAATCAGTGGAGACTTGTGGGCTTAGTCTTAAAAACATTTTTTTTAGGTCTGGGTTAAAAAATACTGTGAAGTGAAGATGACATGGGGGTAATGTGGTTTTGAATGGCAGCCAATCAGTTGCAAGCAGGGGTCAGGCAGAAGCTTTCTGTCCCTGGGGCTTTTGGTTTAGTCCTTACTAATACAGAGTTCACTTAGAGTATGTGGAAACTTAAAAGCC
Organism: Heteronetta atricapilla; assembly: GCA_011075105.1. Classification (NCBI taxonomy): domain Eukaryota; kingdom Metazoa; phylum Chordata; class Aves; order Anseriformes; family Anatidae; genus Heteronetta; species Heteronetta atricapilla. The sequence continues at coordinate 3,564,329 of CM021754.1, read as the reverse complement.
TATTTATTCAAGGATAACCAATAAACTGGAACTGTACGACATTGTTATTGACTGCATGGCATTTGAGCACCCACAGCACTGGATTCTGTTCTGTTTCTTCTCTGAGAGGCAACAAGCTGTTAACTTGTGCAGTGGTGTACAGCTGCATAAATACAACTGAAAATGGTCGTTTTGAACTTAGAACATATCTTCTGATGTCAAATGGCTTAAAATAAAGTCTGCTATTTGTAGATTGTGTGTATTTTGGTTGAGCACGATGTTTCTTCCTTTGTTTTTACAATTGTTGCACTTGAGTTGTGTTTGCCTTCTCAACAGTCAAATCTTCTAAACTCAGTGACAGAGTAATTTCATTAGGTATCCAGTGTTGCAAGAAATATTTACAAAGCCATTTGGAAAATCCCTTGTTTGCCAATGCCACACTGAGCATATCGTTCCATGGAGTCAAGATTAGGAACTCCCAACAATAACATGAATGCTGAAGCACACATGCTTCTGTTGAATTTGCTCAATATCCAGTTTTAATGACTCTTTGTTGCTGTCTTGATATCTTACTGGCTAGACTGGCATATTTTTCTCTTGGTTGAAGTAGCCTGAACACATTGCTGAAATATTCTGTTTGTTGTTATTCAGCTATTGTATCAATATTGTGCAGTGTGCAACTGTTCTGACAGGCTCAAATGCATGGATTGTGTTTGAAGAAGACCACAGATTTAAGATGGTTTCAAGGCTGCATGCTTTTTAGGGTCATAATAGTTGGCATTTGCCTATGGTGTGAGTATAGGATGTGTTCTTAATAGGTTTGGGTTTGTGCCCTGTGTGTCTGTATGCTTCAAAAACTGTTGAAGCCTGTGAACTTGCCTTGGCACACCTAGATGTGCAAATGTGTTGTTGTACACTCATGCATATGAGGTGCATAATCGCTCAGGTTTTCTGTTGCAGTTTGCTTGAGGCAAATGTCCTGTGAGGTTATGTTTAAATAATGCCACCTAGGATAATCATTTAATGTATATTACTAATTTAATGTGAGCTGTAAGAAGTGAAGGTTCCAAGACCTGTTCTTTCAGGTCTTATTAAAATGCCAGCATGGTCACTGATCCTCTGGCACTGTCTGTGCATGGCTAAAAGACACCTTGAAAAGTTTACTGCTCACTTGGCAAACCTTTTCTGACAGTCCCAGTTGCACAAATCAAAGCCTTTTAAACCCAAAGGCCCAAAAGACTCTTTTGAGAAGTGATAGAAAATGCTGAACATAGACAACAGACACACAGGCCACAGGACCCTACAATGACAATGGAGGTGATGCTTTTCTTGGAAGGTCAATGTATTTTGGTGGATGTTGCCTCTTGTTCCCTCTGGATTGCAGGACTGCATGTTCCTTAACCTGTCTGTGCTTTAATAATGCTTACATGTAGACTGTTGCTGTGTTGCTTGCAGTGAACAGAGCCGATTTGTTGTTAATTGAATTTTGCTTGTCCTTTTCCCCCTTCTGTGACTCATCTTGGAAGAGGGTATGGCTTTAAATACCTGGAAGAGGTTTAATGCATGCACTGCACTATGTATTAATCATGTTATTAAATGAGTAAACTTTTTTCAAGGTATTATTGGCTACTTGAAACAGGATTTTTGTCAGTTGCAAGGAGTGTTAGTTTAAGGAAAGCGGATAGATAAGCTGGGTTTGTTCATGCTTCTTGAAAGCTGAACTACAATAGCCCAGCATCTCCGAGGAAACAAATTTTCATGGTCCCAGTAGTAAGGACAGAAGCATAAGAACTTCCCTCCTGTGCACACAGAAATATTCATGAAGATGTTGAAATTGCTAGGCTGGAGTGAGAGCTCTCCATCAATAAATAAAGAGCGTCAGTATCTTACGATATTAGTGAGGAAAGAATGACATCTTTTGCTTTTATTTCCTTCTATTTTAGAACATTCAGGTTATAGTATTCAGCTCAAAATGACACTTGAAGCAGGTTTCCCAAGATACGACTTAAAAAAACAAGTCTACTTTGTGCTAAAGGAATCCGTTAAGCTCAGTGGGGAATGTACAGATGTGTAAGAGTTCCCTAAGCCTCTCCATTGGGCATCTAGTGTCGGAGATAGCTGGCTGGCAGATCTGAATGCCTTGACTTCATGCTGGAGAAGGCCTGGAGGAAAGTCAGGAATGCATGTTCCCTAGTAAGAATAGGTAGGGAAGTAAGAGTGAGTCGATGGATTTCAGTGTATCATCAGGGATGGTAACAGTAGCAGAATTTCAATCCTTTTTCAGAAGGATAAAGATTTTTCTAAAGGTCCAGTAATAACAAAGAGATGAGCCCTATCTAACGGCTTTATTATCTGTAAAAATCTGGATCTCAGTATGTCACAGCTTTTATCTCTTATGTAGATACAGGGGAAAACATTTTTTAAACTCTACTCTGAGCTTTATTCAAGAATTCCTTACCCCTTCCAGATTTCCCTGCCTGAGTGATCTGCTTCTTGGCCTGTTACTTCAGATGTAGGCAGCCTACAGGTTATTACTGGATTCATAGTCTAAAATGTATCAAGAGTCAGTACCACCTTTATTTGGAATTGTCTGCCTGCCTTGTATGCTGTCCAACTGTGGACAGTTACCTCTCTGATTCAGTATTATGTTGTGTCCCTCTAAAGAGGAGCGCTGGTCTGTCAGTTCTTCCACGTAGTACCTCCTTGACTAGGTACGGATCTTGATCTCACAATTGGGGGAGGGGGAAATCTATGTGTTATAATGATTAATTTCTAACCAAAATGCTTTCAAATCTAAAGCTGACCAACTTCCATACTAATGCTAAATATGCCCATTAGTTTCCTGGCTCTTAACCCTTGTAGCTTTAATGCTTGTTTCTTTCCTATTTGCAGCACAGAAATGCTCTGGAAGTGCTGATAGCATGGGAGGAGGTTGTTCACTTGGTGAAGATGCAGCTCAGGCTGTAAAAAAAATAAAAACTAAAATGTGTAGTCCCAAAGACTTTGGAACAAAACTTTCTCCAGCTGAGATTCTCTCCTCTGGAAGACATCTGAGGGCTGTTAAATATATGGGAAGCTGGAGGTTTCCCCACTGCTAACTCCTGGCTTCTCTTTCAGCCCCTTGAAATAATTTTTATCATGTAAGAATCACAAAAGGGACAGCCTGCTCCATTTCTGCAGAGGAAAAGTCTCATTCAGATGCCATTAGATTCCTCACTTCAGACGTACAATCTGACAGGCTGCGATTCTGCCTGTACGCAGACTGCGTGTACCTCCCCTATAGAGGTTGCCACTGAAAAAGCAACACTCAGCCAAAACACACATTGCTGCTCTGGTGCATCCGTGGGGTGATGAAAGAGGAGGGGCTTGGCAGACACAGACTCCTGTTCTGAATGACTTTACCTGGAGGTAATCTCTTCCACCAGGCTGAGTCTGACATTAAAAATGGAAGAAGCCAGGGACATTTTCCACCCAAAGCTCAATGGAAAGTGGCAGGTGTCAGATTTTTGCAAATTTCTCTCTAACTCTCAGGCTTCTGCTGACAGGGACTTGAAGGCTCCAACCTGGAAAAGCTCCAAACTAAATTTCTGCAACTAAGTTAAAATACAAAATATTTTTAAAAGTGGGGGGAAGGGAGGTGGGAAGGACAATGAGGTTAAAGATAGAAATGGAAATCAGAAGCAGCGTTGAGAAGAAATCTCATTTTGAACACTGTTAGCTGTAGATGTTCACTTACATGCAGGTTTAGTCATTTAGAACATGGTGCCTTTGCCAGGAACGTAACAGGATTTTCCTTCTGTTGTCATTTGGGTGCCCATGGAGAAAACTGTGCAGTGGTTAGCTCCTTCTGCTAAACCTTTCTGTGTTACCAGCTGCACCTTCTTCTGTATATTAGATTCAAATGCACTATGTGTATCCTGTACGCAAGCTAATTCTTGGTATCATGCCATTTATTAGCCTACCATTGTATGAGGAATTGATGCTATGGAAAAGCAGATCCCAACTTTAGGTGATTCACGTCCTGCTTCTAATGGATACGTGACAGATCTGTCTTGGGCAACACTTGGGTATTTTGTCATGGCAATACGTTTCATGGAATGAATCAGCCCTGCAGACTAACTTGGGTAAGATGCAGTCTTAGGACTTGAAGTAAGCAATGAAAATACTGTGTTTTAACCAGTGACTGTTATGTCTGCTGTGTAGTGATAATTACTCAAGCACTTAGGCCACTGTGACCGCAAAGCAATGCGACTCAGTTTAGATTATGATGGGAGACATTCAGATCTTAGGCTGTAGTGCTTGGGAACCTAAACTGGTGTTGAAACCAGGTCATGCTTAATGTCAGCTTTCAGACAGCCCTCTGAAGTAGCGTGCAAATTGGTGCCTAGGAATCGGTAGTCATCCCTCCCTACCTCCTACTAGTGCTTTCTTAGGCAAAGTAAAACAAATTATTAAACTTCTAACCAAAGAGATCTGGTAGCTTAAGGCATAAAATTTAGAATCTGTCTTGGCTCCATAGGTAGAAAGGGAACTGTGTATTTATTGCTTGGAGGAAATGGCTCTGCATAATAATGGGTTCAGTTTACAAACGGGGGAATTAATCTGTGTATGGTGCCTTAGAAAGTATCTGCTTGCTTGCATCTGGACAGGAACTAAATGGAGCCAACTTGTTTTTGGATGCTTTCAGCTTTGGATTACTGAAACAGAGGAATGTTCAAAGTGAGTTATTCTGGCTCACAGACCTCTACTACCTGCTACACATTTTGCTTTCAATTTATGTTGGTTCAAAACCAAAGCTTGAAATAGCTTGTGAAATGTCTTTTCTGCCTCAACTTCTAATTTCATCTGGCTATGCAAGTGGGTTTTCTTAATGTGGGGTATTCTTAGCCTAGGACTGTAATTTCCATTCCATGATCAACAGCCATGTTAAAGGAAAAAATAATTCTACACAGAAAAAAGCTGTTAAAAGCCTGTGTAAACCGAAAGATGAATTTAAGTTTATTTTTTTATTTTTTACAATAACTTTTAGTGATCTCACTTTGAAGTTTTACTATTTAGTCACTGATTGTTCCAAGTAAAAATAATCAGAATAAATGAGAAACACTGACTTCTAGAATGACATCTGATGTTTTGCTTCCTTCCCTACGTCACTTGCATTCTGTTGGTGGGCAGGAATTAAGTAATTGACACTGATCACATTCAAATTTCAGTAATACTGCCTCCTTTTGAAGGAAAACTGTTGTCTCAGATATATTGCAGCTAGCTCTATCACCTAACTTGCCCTTTCTAGCTGGAAGCTGAGTGCAGAGGGTGTTCACATTTATTGGAATTCCTAGGAAACACAGTTCAGAAAACACAGGAGAGCAGAGATTTAGATTCTTGCTCTTTGATCTAGTTTCTCCTCTGATATCACTATTATTGTTCTTTTAGCTTCTAATTATTTCCTCTAAGTTTGGTAACCTGAGGATAGGAAGTTAGTCACAGGGGAGGCAGGAACTAGTTCTTTCCTGTTGGAGCTATGGTTTCAGTTGTTTTGTTATAAATGTTTTACTGAACTTTTAAACAAGTTGTCACAATGTGTTACTCTGAGAATTAATGAGAAACTTGTAAACAGGTTGTAAAGTGATAGCAACGCGAGCTATGCTGTTACTTTGACTGTGGCCCAAACACAAATGGTTTTTAATCACCTGTCCAGCCTCCTCCAGAGAGGACAGCTGTTGAGAGCTAAGGCAGGTGAAGGGTATGTACACGTGTCCTGGTGAGGATGGTAATATTTTTGAAGCATCAGCTTTTTCCGTATTTTGTACTTATTATATTCTATTCCACTGTTGTAAGGCTGCTTAGGAGCCCTGTACTAGTTGTGGCCATACCCAAGAATGCTCTCCCTGCCCTGTAGAAGATAAAATCTGAAGATAGAACAACTGAATGTGGTCAGAGCAGAAATCCAGAAGCTGCAGCATACTGTGTGATGCTGACTGGTAGTGAAGTTCAGTGGCTGAGTGTAGGAACCAGGCAAGCACAGTATGACCTTCTCCTTTACACCATCCCAACTTTTTGCAAGGAGTGATTTAGAGATCGCTTGAGCCACAGGCTGTAGCTGCCTCACAGTGTTTGACGGCTGAAAAAATAAGCTCAAGGGAGCTGGGGAAATTGGAAGATAAAAACCTACTCTTTTCAGCTTGTCCATTCATGGCTGTTTCTTAGAAGTATATGGCTCAATGTTTTATCTACCATCCCATATCATTGTTTCTGTGAAATGTCAGAAATCATAAACAGTCTTAGGCTTTAATGAGTCATTATATGCTTAGTTATGCTTACAATTACAAGTTTAGATAAAAGTGGCCTATCAACATCCTGTGTGTTACAGGATATAGTATGCCTGTGCATTACTGTGACTGAATTCCTTGGAGTACCTCATGTGACTTTGTAGTTAGTTCTGCATTATACCTATCCTCAAGTTGATACAATATATATAATAACACAGATTACCACATCTATAATTTTCTACTAATGGGAAGTTGGTCCTTTAACTCTGGTGCATGTAATGGTGGGCTTTGTATATTCCTTCAGTAGGAAGTTCTGAATTATTTATGACTGACCTTCAAAAAGAAAAGAAGAAAACTAGCTAATGGAAATGTTTTCAAACTTAAATATTTTTGTAAGTACATTGTGTGTCTGGAACTGAAGACAAAATAACATGTCTGGGAGATAAAGCAAAAAGCTCTTTGGAACATAAATTGTGGAAGCTGTGCCCTGCTGTTTCTGAGCAGGGAGCTGCTGGGTGGTCTGACTGTCACTGGCTGGGGAAGCAAGTTCTGGCACTTACAGAGCAGACAGATTTAGCTTTTTCTTGTGCTGTATCCCATCATTCATACTGAAGAGAAAAACAATGAGATAACGGAGAAGTTCATCTCTGGGGGAAATCAGCTGCCCAGTTGCTGATACTGCTATAGTTACCTAAAAAGGGGTATTTCTGCATTAGCAGATGGGTGAAACAAGCCATCTGACCTGTGTCTGGCAGGGGGAACCTGGTCATTTACTGAGTAACTGTGCAGCTGTGAATCCTTGCTTTGTTTTTGCCTACTACAAAAGGGAAGGAGATCTATAGCAGTAATATTCCTTTGGTGGGTTCCACAGTTGCTCTTCTGGCCAGGGTAGGCAGACCAGGTTGCAGAAAAACTGATGTGCTTGCTAGAGTCTTCTAGGCAGTGTTGTCTGTGCTGGGGGGCCTAGCTGCTTCCTTCTGATGAAACAACTTTCTCCTGCAGAAGCAATTCTGAATGTGCTAGTATCTTTTCAGCTTATCAGGCCACTTTTCCTTTTCGTACCTTTCGTTCCTTTTCGTACTTTTTTCCTCATCTCTAAGTGGAGGCTTTGCTGATACTTAATTTTTTGCTGTGAGCTTGCCTGTACCTTGCCTCACTTGAACTGCAGCTTCAAGGAGTTCAGGAAGTAATATTGAGTAGTTGGAGGCTAGGGAGCAACAGCTGTCAGTGTCAAAAATCAGTGCTATTTTTCAGTGTATGTGAAATAAGGTCGGTGTCAATGACTGTGGTCGGTATTCTTCCTTTTATCAGCTTTACAAGGAGCCCTTATTACTTCCCAGACAGTTCCATTATTGTGATTTTGACACTTTTTTTTTTCCCCCTTTGGACTGTGGGGGACAGAGGTGGGATGGAACTGTGAGGGGTGGAAAACTTGATGTAGAGGCAGCAGCAAACATTGCTGATCTTTGAGAATCAAAAACTAGCTTTATAATGCAGAACTCTTCTCTGTGCTGTCAAGGTAAGGCTGTCAAGTGTTTCGTTGCTTGTTCTGTTGACTGATGCTCTATTTATCTTGAAGGTAGTTTATCCTACAAGACTGTAGATTGACTGCAATGTATCTATTTCTCAGCATAATGTGACAGCAGATTTGACATTGCCCACCCTACAGCTGAATGACAAGATCTTTTCTGAAAGAAAGGGGATCGAAGCCATTAAGAGAAGCAAGACAGGAGCTGGGCTTGAATGAGGCTGCTGGTAAAAGTGTAGTGTCATTGTGATGTGAACTAAAGGTAGGATTAGTACCTCAAGCATAGGATTTCATGATGTTTGTTTAGTCCTATGGGTTAGCATGCTTCTGACATGACTACATGGGCTGCAAGCTGTCCCCTAACATCTGAGTGCTGAAGGTCTGCATTCTCTTCTGAACCAGAAGCCTGCTGAAGGACAATGTGTTTCAGGCAGACGTGTAAGTTGTTATGGATAATGAGACAGATGCTTCCCTTGTACTGTGGGTTTTTTCAAAATTGAACTGCAAGAAGGAAAGAAAAATGTTCTTTAATGAATAATTCACAGACCATGCTCTGTTAGGATTAATGTCTCTAACTGGGCAGATGCCGTCAACATTCCTGTTTCTCCTGCAGCTTCTATATCTTGGAACCTTGGTGACTGGATTTTAATTTCTCCCCAGAAGCAGAGTGTTGGTTTTAAGCCTTAGGGTCAGATGGAGGAGCAAACTGCAAGAATAATGAAGATGCATTGTGTAGACAAATAATCTGTCTTAATTTTCTAAAGGAGTTGGGCTTCTAGAGTGAAAGGTATAAGAGCTGAAATGCTTTCTCTTCCAGAAATTAGTTGTTAAACAGATCAAGAATTTGAGAATGGCAGTAAAGGCTACAAATTCATGTGCTGTAAATACCTTGTTGACCAGCCTACCTGACAATATTGTGTGGCTCTATTGGATGTTTTGATTAGAATTTAATTTTCTTAATTTTAGCTTTGGTTAGAGGGATGAAGCTTCTCTCTCTTTTTTTTTTTTTTTTCTTTTTTCCTTGTTTCAGCATGCTAACAGAACCAGAAGCTGTTGTCATCCCCATGTATCTCTCAGTAATTTTAAGCAAGAGCTTAAAAGCAAAAGAAACAAAATGAACAAAATGCAGCATATTAATGTTTGAGGAGGAAAATCTTAAACTGGAGAAAAAATAAGAATAAAGTTTGCATCTGTGTCATTCCTCTGGCAGGAAGGCATATTCACCTTCTTTTGGAAGGCTGCTGCCATTCACATATGTGCACATACCACACAATGTAATATTTTCCTGTATTTTTTTTTCTTCATTTGATAAGATGCTTATGATTGCTGGTAGTTTAGGAATGCAATTCATTCCTACTTTGTGTTTTGCACAGTGAAGTAGAAAATGTCTCCTCATTTCTGATTCCCCTCTGTCACATTGATTACAATGATCTTAGAGGACAGGGTGATCTTTAGCAGCAGAAACCCATGATTTTTGTGGCTTTTGTGCTCTGCAGAAAATGTTAGATTTTTTTCATCCTGACTATCAATTCCCAACAGAGCTGGACCTTAAGCTGAATTTTGTCCAAATACAGTTTCCCAAATTTCAGTTGAGATGTTAGAAGTTGATACTAGAAATACATAAAGCACTGTTGGTTAGTAGATAATCTAGCTTAGTATATCACTTGTTCTTGCCAACCTTGCCAAGGATCTCCCCTTCAATTTTCAGTGGACTGGTTTATCACTGCCATTTCTACCATTCTAGTCAACGGTATTTACCCAAGAAAAGGATAAAGCTCTGTTAGCATATCACTACATACTTAAGACAATTTCTCACATCCATTTATTTAGCAGTAAGACAAGCTTTGTATTTAGGAATACACTCCTCTGTCCAGCTTCATGCCTTTTGTGTTTTATTGAGAAAATCACTTAAAATGTAGGTGCCACTTGCACACTGTGCTCGGGTAAGTGAGATCAAGACAAGAACTGATGTTAACAAGGACTTTGATTTCATCCTTTTATCAGTTGAGGATTTTGAAGATGCAAGTTGATTCAGAGGTGTTAGCATGGCTAGACTGAACTCTGGAGTTGCTGAGGCAGCATAATGTGGGATGATTCTACCTATTTGATTTTATTACTGAAAGATATTCATGGATCTTACAGCTTAATTCAATGTGCTACTTCATTCTAGGGCCTACACAGAGAACGTAGGCCTTGGAGTCTGATACCTAACTAGAGACTTGTAGTGGATATAACTTTTGCCTTCTTTACATGCCCACAGCATATAGCTTGTGGCTACTGACATTCTTAGGAGTGTTTATTAAATTGCTACCACAAGAAAGGCGGGAAAAATGCTACTATATATACATACATATTTTGCTAACGAGAAGTATACATGTATCACTGAGTTAAATGAGAATGCAACACTTTGCAGCAGTTGCTGGGCTCAGCATTTTCAAGCAGTCAGAGCAAGTTCATCATTCTAAGGTGGAGTAGGAAAAATCTGAGACTTCTACCTTGAAATGAAGATGGAACAAGGGACCTAGAGAGGGAGAACAATATTCTAGTCATTAAATATTGAGGCATATGTCAAAACCAATGAAACTGATGGGAGAGAGTGCTTCTGTTGATGCTATTGTTATGAAAATTAGGACTGGAGAGAAGATGCACAACAAGATGAAAGCTCGAGGGTATGTCAGACAGATTTATTACAAATACAGTCCAGACAGTAGCTCTTCAAACTAAAAAACATTTTGAAATAAACCTCTGTGAGTCTCTGCCCTGTCCATTAGATGGAAGGGGATAGCTGAATGTTATTTGTGTTACAAAAGCTTTGGAGAGCCTCTCTCAGAACTGTGCACGTTATCATTAGATGCTCTACAAATACCAAACAGACTGTCTCTGACTTTTATTTTTTCCTCTGTGTTGGGCTAGAGGGAAACTTGGCAATGAAAAGCCATTCTTTTTGGAAAATGTGCTTTCAAACTGTGCAGTAAAAGCTCAAGTTTCTGTCTTGGGTTATCGGTTATGAGATTGTGAAATGGATTTCCAGGCTCTTATTCTTTTAGTAATGATGCCACCTAGTGGGGCAGGGAGCACAGTGGGCTGTGAAATGGTGGGCCCATCAGGCTGTATGTGGCTGGAAACCAGCCAGGGAGCATGTTTCCACTGCCTTTGGGAGGCTGGTATTCGCCTCTGCCAATGATCTACTTATTCTGCTTACCATTACACAGGCTTACCTAGCAACAATTTTCTGGTTAGCAAGCATTATGCACTTAGTTGCCACCTAGCTGTTTCTGACTTCTTGCTGCAGTAAAGAAAGACATACTTGGATTTAATTCGCACTTTTAAAAGCAGGGAATCATAGCTTTGAATTTGTGGATGCCTCTGTCATATATGAAAGAACTATAGTGCCAACAACAGCTCGTTCACTGCAAATCTCAGTAACTTACTGCTCCTTTACTCAAGATTTGAAAGGGCTTGGCTCATAGGTTGACTATTGTAGTTAAAGCTTTTATCCAACCGAGATGGAGTGCTGAAGTAGCAGCTTTATGGAAATCTTTGAGATTTCTAACAGCTGGGGCTGCCCTGTAATCATTCCACTTAGCCATGTTGATGAGAGTTGTTTAGAAGAATGAGGTCATTTAATCTTCTGTGCTATCTGCGTGTCCTACAAAAACTCACACACAAAAATATTTTGCTATACCTTCCTTTCTTAGTGGAGATCTGGTATGTTTTCAAAGGATGGTGGGTGGCAGAGAGAACGCTTGGTCTCCTTGGCCTGCAGCGTCAACAAAAATAGTTATGTGCTGTGATATCTTGTGACAGTGACAGGCAGAAAAAAGCAAATTTGTTAATAGAGCACAAGGAAGTTGCATGGATTTCTGATATTCTACCCTGGTGAAAAAGAATCCTCCTTCTCCCTGCTGTGACTAGGTGTCCTTAATTTTTGTGAAGAATAAAATATTAGGAAAAAAAATGTTTTAATTCCGTAAAATGGCTGCCCTTTTTTATTAAAGCTAGTCTCTTCAGTTTGTTAGGAATCCATCTATGCGTTACTAGGAATGAGCCTCTTGTGTGCTGGGAATGTGGTATATTTACAGATTTTTTTTTGCAAGCTGAATCTTTGGTTCTCCTGCAAAAAGGCAGTAGAAATCTATAAATTCTTATATATGCTATGTTCTTGCTGTAAAAGACACTAATCAAAAGAGTTCATGGCATGAGAATTTCAATTCTAGACATAATGCCTTTTTGGTATTTTCTTTGTAATTCTGTATTTTTTTCCATTGTTTCATTGTAGAGTAGCCTGGTTCTAAAAAGGAAAATATATGCTGAAATGTTACTGCATTTTTGTTAACAACATTTTTACAGAATCTTGCAAAGAAACCCCTTAATTTAGAGGGCTGGAAATGCCTGCTTATTAGTTCATGCTGCCACTGAAATACGAGACTTCTGTCACAAGAAACAAGTGTGTAAAATGAGCTTGTGGGCTGCCTGCAGACTAGAAACATCCCTTCTGTTTTCATTTCATAAAAAACATTCCTGGGGGAGACTGCCAACAGTTTTTACATGTTAGCAATGATTATCTTTATGTAGAACAAGCACTGCCTGACTGGGATCTGGGCCCATCAGAAAATGTACTTAGCACAGAAACTACAAATGCTACGAGGATGTGGAAGGATGAAGTATAGAACAAAACCAAGGAGGCTAGCTCGCTAGGAGGTGTTTTGCTCTGGTTTAAAGCTGAAGCCTCCATTCACACCTAGCTCTTAGCCAAGACTGGAAGCCACACTTTTCTGCTTTATTTTTGCTGGTGGCTCAATGCCCTGGGAAGCACAGATCATCTGATTCTAGCAGATTAAAAGATGAAAAAGGCTTTGAGCTCTACTCAAACACATGGATAAGTACAGAACATCTAGTTTGTCCTGTCTGGATGTCTATTTGGGATCTGCAGCTGTATGAACTTGCAGGCATCGGTCATGTAACTTTCAAAGGAACCTAAACCACCTTCCAGGCTCCTAACCTCTGTTGGCATGCAGTCCCACCAGAGCCGAAGGCCTGTCCCGTGTCCCAGCAGATGGAGCTCTTGCTGAGCTTTTCCACTTTGAGTTCATTTTCAGTTATTGCTGCATCTGCTGAGTACACCCGGGTAAACAAAATGTCTGGAAACAGCTGTGTGTTGTGGGGTAAAGGGAAGAGCAAAATTGAAGCTGTTTATTTTGACTAAGTTGATCCAGAAGACAAAGAATTTGCTATACAGGACAAGCAGAGGGAAAAAAAAATGCCACTAATATTTTTAAAATAATAAAAGCTTAATGTTTTTTCCCTAGTTCTTTTACTTATTTTGCACTTCAATTATAAGCATGTTCTTTTGCTTTACACAGCAAATTTAAGGTCATGATTTTAATGACATGATAAATTAAGCAAGCTCAGCCTAGGTAAGTATTTGAATAGGGAGTTTGAAATAAAACCTGTGAATCCTGGCTCTGTTGTATTTCTTTCATGTTGTGTTGGTGGACAATGTTGTGCATGCAATGCATTTCTAGCATGATAGCGAGGTCCTGATGGCATATGCTTACTGGTATTAAATAGCATATGTCAGTTTTCACTAAAATTGACATTATTGGCTTTATTTCCAAGTGGATAGTACGTCTCACCTTGGTTATTTCATACAAGGCATTGCCTGATCACTATTAAAGTTCTACAGTGCTTCAGTGACCTGCAGTGACAGCTGCCTTCTGCTGCTGGTTAAGGCTTCTTGTTAAGAGTGATGCAGTTGTAAAATGTATTCTTTGTAGCATGATACGCTCTAGGAAATGAGTTGTTATGGTGTAAGATGTTAGGATTTGTGCTCTGAAGCAAAATGTTGGATTCTGTATACTGGCAAAACCAGGAGGGTCTGTGGGTACATTTGCTCATACAGCAATTATTTCTATAAACACAATTTTTGGCAGGTACTAGGAGCAATATGATAAATTGTGTAGAAAACAGATGGTTACTTCATCTGTTCACAGATGTCACAGCGGAGTCCTAGCAGTGTTCCTTGTAAATACCTGGGTATGCTCTTATCCACTGCTGGTGCTAGCAGAATCTCCTAAAGGCAAAATGAGAAACCAGGACTGGTGCAATTAACATCATCTCATGCAGGTATCTGACGTTTTCAGGTGAAAATCCTTTGTGTAAGGCTGTCTGGGAAGCTTAGTATTTAGCATGGTGGTAAAGAAGAATTGAAACTGGAAGGTGTGCTCATTAGGCAATACCAAATAAAAGCTAGTCTGGATGTGCTGTGTACAGTTGGTGGGGACAGGACATCTTACCATGCAAAGGAGCTTCATGCCAACAAATGAATGTATGCAATATATAGTAAGGCTTCCTGAGGCATTTTTTTTTTTTTTTCTGCTGAAAGCTACATAAGAAAGTGTAGGAGAGTGCGTGGGAACTATGAGCTGTGGGAAGGGTGGTCAGCCCGATTTAAAACCAAGGTATGTTAGACTCCTTACCATGAAGAGACTGTTCTTAAAATTGTTTTCTTTTTCCTGTATGGATAAAAGCAGTGGTGTAAGAGGCTGTGCTTTGTCACGTTAAGCTGAACATGAAGTGCTTTGACATCTTTAGTTGAGCAATGGCATTCATTTCTGAAGATGGTCTAAATAGTGTCAGTTAAAACATTCAGCAAATACTTGCAGGAATACATGCAAGTACAAATACATGCAGGAATGCATGCATGCCTGTACAGTGGTGTGAGTTTGTGTTTATAGCATCATGCTCCTGTCCTAAGTGGTATGCTGCCTCTGTTTCTTGATACTCCCTTCTCTGTTCTGCTAGCTTCTGGTATTTAGTCCTGAATTCTAGCTTGGCAGTTGACAGTTAGCAGTGTCCTGCTGGCATCCCTAGAGAGCAGAGGATTTACAGTAATCAGTGTTCTCAGTAGCAATCAGCCTGCCTTTCAAAGTGCATTTTGAATTGCTAACTGCTTGAAAATGCTGATTGAACATGTAAGGCAGCATGTGCTCTTGATGGAAATGAAGTCAAAGGCTTGCTCTGAAATTGGGTGGTTCGTAGGGTTAGCATGAAAGAGCACACCAATTTCTGCAGCCCAGTAGGGAACTCAAACAAATGGACTCAAACAAATGAAATGAACTGGAGCACCCCTCAGATTTGGAGTATGATTTGAGTGAACAGATCCTTAACTGCTCTGACAGCAAGCTTTTCGTGGTCAAGAAGATGATGAATGAGGCCCAACATCAGCAGATCTGAAAACAGAGGAGGGATTTGGGGCTGAAGTGATGAGCTTGGTTTTTGATCCTGTCACCTAAATGCGATCCCAAAGTATTTGGTAGAAACAGCTCAAATCTGTTATGCACATTGGCAGCCACCTCTGGGTGGCAGCTTCTGAACACGGTGTGGCTGTGCCACCTGACAGCTGAGCATCACAGATGCTGCTTGGCTCCCAGGAGAGAAGACACAAACTACCTTCTGTGCAATAAGCCTATGTTGTGGTATGGGTCTCTAGCTCAATTAGCTTTTACGTTAAGATCTTGGTATTGTAAGGACAGTGCTTCCCTCGAGGCCCTTTTGTTCGCAGTGCCTCTCTTGCCTCCCAGTTTTGAACAGTGCAATGTTGTGGCTTATAAAGCAAAACTCTTATGGTCTGTAAACAGGCTTAAATCAGGCATGGATTTACTGAAGGAGGCTAGAAGGGCTGATGCCTTATGACAGAAAACTGTCAGGGTATTGTGTGCTCTCACTTTATATAATAAGAGTTCTTCCTCCCCTATTCTCAGCTTTGGGGCTACATCTGCTACTGCCTTATATAAAATGAGAAATTTAGCCTCTGGGAACGTGCTGGTTGTGGTTGTGTAATAAACAAAGACTGCAGCAGGAACATGAGTCTGGATGCTACTAGGAAAAAACATCCTTCTATATTTGATATAAAGCCTGTAGGTATAAATAGAATGCCTTGGCATGAAGCCTTCATATGAAGGTCCATAACTTGCCAGAACACTAGAAGTAAATTTGATTGTTCCTGTCTGGCAGACCTGGAGCTGTCATAATCCCTCAGTAGTCAAAATAGGTGATGTGCTGCTGGTCTTTTTCCATATACCTACTGGAGACTGGCTTGAGGACTTCCTACTTTTTAGTTCTAGGAGACGCATTTTTATGCTTGTTCCTATCCACCCTCAGTGTCAGAAAGCTGCTCAGTATCCCACCAAGCATGAAAGCTGCAAACAAGGACATACTGGAAAAACAGTGAACCAAAGCAAGAAGTCTGAGTGATTGTCTTTACTCTCAGCATCTCTATAGACATTTCCCACTTGTGACTTTTCAGAGCATTTTACCTTAGAAAATGGCCTCTTCTAAACCTCTTTTAAATGTGACCTAAAAGTTGTATACAAGTATCATTAACGTAGCCTAGCAATATAAATAGGTAAAGGATAAATAAAATGTTGCTAACGTATCCTGTGTTACTTTTAGTTTTGCTTTGCTTCTGCTGAATGTATTTATTGTATTGCGGTGGATTATAGGAAAAAGCCACTGCATCTCTTTCCTCCCCCAGAACTCTTGCTGAGAGACCTTGCACAGAATGATTGCTATGAATATTTTACTTTGCTGTTCAACAGGCTAAAATGTCCTACCCCAGGAAACTATGAAATATTCACTTTCTATTCAGCAAACAAGTGAACAATCCAAGTCTTGGACCAGATGTGTTTCAGATGATCTAGATCTAGATTTCTAATGCAGAAGGCTTAGTTTGGCTAGTATGAGAATAATGATTTTGTGTGCCTTTTTCTTCTGTGTGAGAGTTTAAAAGTCAAACTGTCTGCCAGATTTCTCCAGCTTACACATTCAGGCAAGCGAGGAGTTTCCCTCTCAATTCTTCCATAGAAAGACTTCTCTCATCTGAGTAGTGAAATCTTCAGATTTTATATTAACTTGTCACTGAAATGATCTTTATCCCTGAAAGAGGTAATATTTGGTATTACACTGGACTGTTTGTTCTTGGTAATATTGTGCTAATAGCCGAGTAGACCTCTGGCTCTCCTTGGAACAAAGGCTAAAGCCTTTAACTTTCTCCCAGTTACTAAGAGTTTAGAAAGTCAAAGGATGGTGATTTTCCACTGCATGTCTCACAGGGATGTTTATTTGCAACAACAGCAACTGTTTCATTTGTTAGGTATAAAACCTCCTGCCAAGGCAGCTAATGTTTTTAAGATAACATGAAGAAGAGAGAATCAGGAAAGTTTATTGACCAATTTTCATTATGTTCTCTTTGTAATCTAAGGACAGTTCTACAAACTGTTCCCTGAGGGTTTTATAACTGAGTTTAGAAACCAGGCTGATTTTTATCTTAAATCCCACCTTAAACTTTGTATGTTATCAGAATACTATAAAAGTTGCTTTAAAAGAGGAATTGGGGGTTTTATTCTTAAATTCACTCTTCTCTTGAAATACCAAGCTTCAGAGTGTTGTTGGGAAGCTGTGCAGAGTCCCCAAGGTGACCAGTGTCCCTTTGTGCTGGGTGCTCTAGCTTGGTGAACTGTTAATGCTTAACAGGTGGATGAACATACAAGTAAAAACAAGAATTGGGTTGCAGAGAATTTTGTGCAAGTAATTCAGTTTTTAAGGGGATGAGTTACTTCAGAGAGCTGTGGATTCTCAGGAGGTGGTTTGGCTGCTTTCTGGTATTTGGTCTTATCTACTTTTTGGCATGTTTTAAATATTACATAAATAATCACATTCTCTAAAAATTCTACTGCTTTGCTCTGTGATAAATGCTGGAAAACCTTTCATTTTGCTTTTTGCCTGTTTGAATATTGGAATCCAGCCATAGAGTTAGACTTGTTTGCTTTCTAAGGCATTTCCAGTTTTGCTGGTTACAGAAGTGAGGCTTGAAACTACCTGCTATTACCCCAGCAAGGGTTTCTTATCAGAGAAGAATGGAAAAGACAATCCA
Source organism: Heteronetta atricapilla (assembly GCA_011075105.1). Classification (NCBI taxonomy): domain Eukaryota; kingdom Metazoa; phylum Chordata; class Aves; order Anseriformes; family Anatidae; genus Heteronetta; species Heteronetta atricapilla. The sequence goes on along the minus strand of CM021754.1, from coordinate 3,546,622 downwards.
TATGGAAATGAGGGTCTGAAAGGAACTTGTCATCCTATCTTGAAGTTTGCCTAAGTTTAAGTACTCATACTGAGAAACACCAAAGGGACTGGCTGTCGATCCACGTAGCAGCATCTTAAATCTGCTTCTAGCCCTGAAAGAAGAAATTACTCTTGTCTAATGGAAGCAGGTTGAGTTTTACTGTTGATTTGAGGCATAATTAGAAAGCTCATACTGCTGCCACAATGACATGAGGTGACAGAAAAGGCATGACTGAGCACTGTCTCCTGCTAAGATAAAATGCATATAAGCTGTGTATTTTCGTAGCTGAGCTAAATTTGCCTGCCAAACACATGAGCCAATTTAGTGTCAGGACTTGAAAACTGTTGATAATTGGTAGGTGCTTGATGAGGGCTTGGGTTCCGTGACCAAAATCACCTCTGTTTATCCAGCCTTCCATTCCTAGGTTTATTATTCTTCTCTCTGCATCAGTGGAAGGCAGTCAGAGAAGAAACTTCTGATCTATTCCCTGGCTGGACCCAGCTCTATTAGGTGAATTGCAAGAAGTTAAAAGCTCATAGCAACATGATCTAGCAGCTAAAGGATGAGATTAGGAATTCAGTTGAACTCTATTTCTGATTGACAAGCCCCCCCCC